>VWYP01023135.1:0-30184 GCA_013400435.1 Pycnonotus jocosus
CAAGCGCCAGAGGGAATGAGAACAGAGCAACCATCTGCAGGAGAGATTCTCTTCCTAAAGTATCATTTGTCCAGAGCAGCACGAAGTTCTTGTCATCAGGTATTGTTCAATTTATTGTGCTTTGGGGAGTGCTGTTAATAAACAGGTTTCTTTCCACTTCTCTCTGAGGGAGTCTTTCCTGAACCGGGAGAGGAGGGAGGGCCCCTTAGGAGGTTTCCTCCCAAATTTGCCTTAAACCACTACAGAAACCAAAAAGCATCCTGAAATGGTAAAGTGAATTTTATTCTTCATGGGTAAAATGCACCAACATGCATAACGTGTCCATGAGGTGAAGAGGAATAAGATACTCAGGAGAGAGGAGGGCACACAGCAAACTCACTGCCCTGGCCTCCAGGAGAGCAGCCTTTGGCCTCTTCAAGGCACTGCTCAGTGGAGTCCAATGGAAAGAGCCCTGGAGGGCAGAGGTGCCCAAGGATGCTGGCTGGTAATCAAGGATCACTTTCTCCAAGCTCACACACGATGCATCCCAATAAGGAGGCAATCAGGCAAAAATGCCAGCAGGCCTCCATGGATGGATAAGGAGCTGCTGAGCAAACTCAGAATGAAAAAAGAAGCTCTCAGAAGGTGGAAACAAGGACAGGTGGCTTTGGAGGAATAGAGTAAAATTGTACAGGGTGATAGGGATAAGGTTAGGGAAACCAGGGCCCAGTTAGAATTGAGTGTGCCTCCCCCACCAATTTTTACTATTTCTTTCTATTTCCCTCTATATCACATTTACTGGTACATAAAATCCATATTTTTTACTTTGATACACAGTCTTAATTCAGGCAGAGGCATCTCTGTAGTAATTTCAATAAGCAGATCTTATCATCATTAAGACAAACAAAAGCATTGCCAGAGTTATTGGTACTTCTCCTACCATAAACTGTTACTGTATGTATTAGAATAACAGAAATACTGTGATTCTGTTTCAGACTGCAGTTAAAATTCAGTTTGTCAATCCATAAGCCTGCATATTTATTCAGTATTCATGGTAATAGTTCAATGTCTTAGATTTAATAGATATTATGATTAGTTTTCAACAGTGACAGGGATGTTGCGCAAATTTCACCTATCTTGATTATAGGCAAATCATAAGATGGATTAAACCTATTATTTATAATTGTAATTAAAAAATAATATGCAATTCTGATCACCAGTTGGGTGAAATTACTTTACATTGCTGCTGATGTCCATCAACGGTTTTAAAGAATTAAAGTACGCCCTAAACTCTCTTAATGGCACTCGTGAGTCACATTTTTTGTGAAGCAATGAAAGGGCAGAACTTATCTTCAAATGTAAACAATTGCTATGCATTTATTGGATTCCTTTATAGATCTGTTGGCTTTGGATGTAAGAATAAACTTTGCTTTCAGCAGTCCCATAGGCATGATTATTACAGAATTTACTGCCTCATATGAATCGTGGAAACAGCACTTAAGAAGAAAATCAGAAATGGAAACTGTAGTACAAATAATATATCTGCTGGATATTCAATCCCAATTGAGGATTTTGAGAAGTTGAGATCTGTTGTTCAATTAGGGTTTTTTTCTTGGTGTTTTTTGTTTTATTTTGCTTTGTTTGTGTCTTTTTGTTTGTTTGGGTTCTATTCGTTCTTTTTTGGTAGGTTTATTTAACCTCAAGGAATGTAAATGAGCCACTGACATATTATAATAAGAAAATCAATCTGTACCATTAGAATTTGAAGCTGCACTGCTCAGGAATCAAATAATTATTTTTCATAGTCATAGTGGAGGTCAACTGAATTTGGTCTGATTTTCAGCATGGATTTGACTGAAATCTTCAATTTAAATTTGCACCTAAGATTGGCTTGATCTGAAATCTGATTTGTGTGTAGCAAGAAGTTAAGTCATAAAATGACAACTTTTTCCGTGGTTAAGTTTCATAAAGAAATTATAAATGCAAGCTATGGAACAGGAGTCACCAGAAGGAAGAAAGTGGGGGAAATCCCATAAAATCCATGCTGAAAATCAGACCAAATTTATGCAACATCCCTATGACTGTTGAAAACTAATCCTAATACCTATTAAATCTAAGACATTAAATTATTACCATGAATACTGAATAAACATGCAGGCTTATGGGTTGGCAAACTGAATTTTAACTGCAATCTGAAACAGAATCAAAGTTTTTCTGTTATTCTAATACATACAATAATACTTTCAATACCCAATTTTAGAACATACATAAACTTCTTCAAGTTGAATACTGATATTAATCAGAAGGACTGAATTACAGACTCAGTACATTCCCCGCCCCCTTCCTCCCCAAATCCTGGCATGAAGTACAGGAAAGCCACTGTAGAAGAGAGTTGTCCTTAATTCATGTATATTGATTGCTTAAGACATGATACATACTCAAGATAGGACGAGCAGATATGCATTGACAATTCACTGGATAAATGCACGTTAACCCACATTACATTTCAGTAGCATGAGGAACAGTTAGTGAATTCTTTTTTTTTTCCACTTTTCAGTGAGATCATTTTTTGAGTAAACTACTCCAGAATACGAATCACACTGATAGAATGTGGCAAGTCAATTATTTCCATTTCTGCTGATACGTGTTGTCAGACATTTATTAGCATATCATTTAAGTACACAGAGATCTGCTGACATGATTGGAAGATCTGTATTGTTTCTCAGGGGCAGCTATTCCCCGTGTTGGAGATTATTTTCAGTAATTCCTTTTTTGCTTTATTTTCATTCTTGAAACTTGCCACTTCAGCTATTTGGTGTAAGCAAGCACAGAGGGAGATTACTGTTGTTTTTTTCAATCACACAACACACTTACTTGCTAGATTAAGTACTTGATTATCCAATAATATTAACATTAGACATTTTACTCATCAAATTATTGTATTCTAGCACCTGAAAGTAATGAGTACTTATATTTTCCTTATTTTTCAGTTGATGCCCAACTCTAATTGTGGCAACATCAATATGTACCCAGTATGCTCTCAAATACAGCAGAAAAAAACCATTCTGAATGCAAACGAAAGGAACTTACCTGACCGCCCATCCCGCTGAAAATCCACGTGGTACCATTCACCATCATTCACCTTCTTCTGCAAGGCTTTTATTTTTATAGTACCTGATCCCATGTCTAAAAGTAGGTAGAGGTGGCCATCAAGCATCTCAATAGCAAAAAAATCAACCTTGACCATCTGTGGATGTTTGGCATCTTTTTGGTGCCTTGGTTTCCCATGACTGAAAAGAATCAGGCCATTTGGCTCAGTTGTACGAAAGTCAAATGATATTGAGCCTGTTTTCTTGGCATTCCACTTTGGCAGAGAGATGAAAGACTCTGGTGTTTCAAATGTGATTGGATCTAAGGTTGCAACATTCTCACATTTAAATGCTACAACCCCATGAATCTTCATTTTAGGATCCCCTTGCTTGGCAAGTCGAGACAGCTCCAACCTGACATCGTTATTTTTATACACAACCTGCAAGCAAAGCAGAGAAGTTACTTCAGAGAAACCTGACCATTTTAGCCAAACAGACATAATCCTGAATAGGCACATTATTTAAAGGATAATGGTGATGATATATGAATATGATAATTTACATACAAACAAGATGAAATAACTATTTTCATTGACTAATGATTTAATAATTGTTTTCATTAAACCAAACAAAGTTGCTCTAAAAATATCCCTGGAGTTAATTCTAACAATCTGAAAGAATCTACACATAATTTATACTATGAGTTGCAAATTAGCTTGTGTGGCCTTGATTACTTAAAAGCCTTTTCTGCTCAGCCATTCTGCTATTATAAAGAAGTATTTGATTTCTTCTTCCTCTAAACCCTTTGTCACTGTCTTAACTCTTCTGTTCATGTACAGAAAATATATCAAGGACAGACACTTCATAATTTAACATCTTTTCAGTTTGTCCTTGGGGCTGAGGAGTGGTAACACTTATGGAATGCATGAGGCTATAGAAGATAGGAAAACTAATATCATAACAGATCAAAACAGGCACAACCAGGAAAACCTTTGAGCCCATTCAATTTGATTTAAAAACTCCCAACTTATGTATTTTTCCTGACTGAAGATTTTTCTGAGAAAAATTAAAGACAACATTAGCTTTAAATCCCTCTGCAGCAAATATTCTTGCTTCAAATCACATTTTAACTTGGTCCAAGAAAGCCTGTCATGACGCAACAATTTCCGGGGTTCTGATGTTTATTAGTGTTTTCTCAAATTGCTGCTCTTTCTGAGTTATCTATAATACAAAAGCTACTGAAATGAGCTCCCCAATACCAAAGGCGTGCACAAGTGTTTTGTCAATACTTTTAATTGTGCAATAAATTATACACTCAAGCTAAAATACCACTGAAAGGCTGAATACAAAATCATAGTGACAGAAGCTAAAACTTTCTTCTCAGTTTCTAAGGTTAAGCCCTACATTAAAAAGCAATTTGGAGAAAAAGCAAGAGCTCAGCAAAACCAAGCACTTTGTGCTGAGGCTTCTTCATCTACACATGTGCACCATTCAGGGCTGGATTGCAGCTGGCCCTAATCCAATGTTCCAACCATGCAGTGCAGTTTGGAGCTGTTCAGGGGGTCCACTACTGGTTTAGACTTTACATCCCTATTGGGGGTTAGAAACTGCTTACTGAATACTTAGGCTAGAGCTTCTGGTTTAATTTCTGAGACCTAGTTTGAACACTTGTGAAGCCCACTCCGACACCTAGTAAGGTGAAAACACAGCAGGTGAACTGCAGAGACACGCTACTGTCAGAAATCAAAGCACTAGCACTTACACAATCTAAGATGCCATACCCCACAAGTGATAGCTGCTATTGAAAAATGATGTTTAAAGATAAAAGAAAAGGAAATGATTGATAGAGTGACTTTTTTTTCATTCCAATTATATAATTATCCACAATGCAAATTTCATCATAAGCCTTGTCAGAATGATTCTACTATAATAAAGTGCATCTTAAAAGTTAATAAATAAGCCTATCTCTTCATTCTATTCCAGGATGGAGTACAAGTAGTGTTGCTCCCATGAGAGCTGTGTCTCCAAAGATAAACCTCACTGTGCATTGCTGACAGCAGAAATGGTACTCTGCAACAGAGACAATGTGCTCTTCAATTGAAGACATCAGAAGTGAATAGAATTGGACTAAATTGTAATATTTAGATAGTAAGGTTTCATAATTCCATTTATCAAATACATCCACAAGACCTGAGATTTCACAGACTGCGCAAAGGAGTTTGGAAGGGTACTGCAGAATAAGCACATGCAAGTGACCTCCCTTTGAGGTGGCTTTCTGTCTTTAGAGTGAGGAGGAAGAAGCCATGAGCCTGGGAGGTTTCATGAAGCATTGACCACTCTCTATGGCAACAGGGATTTTGGATAGCTCCTGCTTCATCTGAAGAAGTTACAGGGCAACCTTTCTGGATTAGACTGAAAGCATTAAAAACTGCCAGAAAATGCATTAAATGAAAAAGGAACAAATGGTCTCTTATTAGAACTAAATCCTGCTTGGTGACGATGAAAGTAAATATGGCAACAAAGAACGTGAGAAGATCTTCCTAAATGGACTGCTGAACAAGAGCAGGTTCCAGGACAAGGTGAATAAATGCACAAAGAGAATTTATTGTTTATGGACAAATCAAACTGTCCAACCTTTATGAAACTGAATATCTTATGACTGAATACTATAATTAGGAATTAATAGCTATGTTAAAAAACTCAGTAGACTAAAGGAAAGCTAGGTTTTCCTTGAAGCCTAAAACAGCTTATTATGATCTGAAGTCATTTTCCAACTCAGAAATAACAATTTCTAATAAACATGGTTTAGGAACATAATGGACAAAGTGAATTGGTTTTCTGAATAACTTGTCACCATCTCTTTAATTAACTTAATATATAATGTATGAGGGAAATGTTGCCAGAACACTTTAGTAACAGTGACAAATATTGTCAATTTTATGCCACCAATATTAAAACATTCCTGGAATCCCTAAATATTTTATATTACAATTTCGTGCTTCCATATTCCACAACTGAAACTTCATAGCTACTGCATTTTATTACATCCATTGTGAGGAAACGTGAATAAAGCCTATATCTATGTTTTAGAGTGCATATGTTCTAAGTTTTAGAATGTGCTTATGCTCATTTGCTCTTATTAAATGGAAAATTTTGAACTGAATTATCACGGATAATTAGTAATAAAACAGGAATATATGAAATATAATTGAAAAGAACTGTATTAACTGAACACAGCTTGCATTTGGGAGCCTGCTTCTTGGTGTTATGCTGAGATTCTTAGTCCTCTCCCTATCCATGAAAAACGTACTCAGCCATCAGTGAAGCACAGCAAGAAGGAGAAAAGCAGTATGTTCCCAGAAATTAGTTGTCATTAAATTTTGGGAAAACCACTGAACAGTAAGGAGTAATTCTGAGACTAATATCTGCTTTATAAGTCATGAAGGTACATGCTTCAGAAACAACAGCCTCTAGGGTACAAATAACTTACTGATTTATCCATTATTTTATCTTTTAATTTTTTTCTTTTGCTTCTGGGCACATAAGGACAAACATGCTTTTAATAAGGCTTATATTATCTGCTATTTCCATCTGAGGAATGCAGAATATAACATTAACTCAGTACATTCTCCCTCCCTTAGCGACATGGATGAACAATTAGTCAAGTGAAGGGAATTTGCAACAGAGAAATATTGGAGTCACATTCCCCTTTACTCCCACACAACCCACCAGTCACTCTCCTGGCATCCCTTGGGCTGGCCCTGGATTTTAGCTTGCTCTTGCACTCACTTTCATACCTGAGCAACAATCTAAGTTTCCTGCACATGAAACTGCCAGCCCTCAGGGAATTGTATCATGCCATTAAGAGTACCTAGAATTTGTCTTGTGTTCACTCTGTTATTTCTGTTAAGACAAGGTAAGTTTTAAGATCTCAGTCTTTAAAATATATAATTACCTTGTTCTTAGAAACTGCAAAAGGTCACCTAAACTCCCAAGAAAAATGGAGCAGTTAGCAATTCTCCACATAATTTGTAACCAAGCTATCCAAAGTGAAGAATAAATTTAGTTTCTAAGAGAGACAGGGCAGAACATTTTAGAATCAAGATACAGGTTTCCTTTGCTACCATCTAGGCCAGCCACATGCTGGGTAACTTACAATATGACAGGGCTCTATCTTAACAAATAAGTCCAGCCTTGAGACACCAATTATTACCACAAGCTCATCACTCTCTTTAGTGTGCTCTGTGGTCACCTTGGAGCACAACCTAAATTGATTCAAGCTTCTCAAAGATATAAAAGATATATCAGGTTGCTTTCAAGCTGGGGCACTACTATGCAATGAACTCCACAAGTGTAAAGAAGTGTAAATCTATTAATGATCCTAAGAAAAGGTGAAGGAAAAGAGAAGAAATTCATACTAGGGATGTATCCTGAATCTGTAACTATTTAATTAGCATATTTATAAGTCAAGAAAATTTTAAAAATTAAATAAATAGAACTCTGTCCATTCTTTCAACTGACCCTATCCCAGGAGATTTAGAACCATGAAAGGTGTGAAGGAATCCAGATTACAGCACTATTTTCAATTCAAAGTGCAGCCCTTTCCACATAAAACATTATGAATGAAGAAAGGTCATTACCCTTACATATTTCAAAATATTGACCACCTCTGCCAGCAATAGCTTTTCAATCACTGTGACTAAAAATTCATTAAATTATTATGAAGCATTTACTTCAAATTGCTTTACATTCTCAAAACCAAAGATGACCCTCAAGAAGCTGATCATGTCACCTCTTTTGCAGAATCTAAGTTTCCTTGAGAATCAAAGAGAACCCAGGATTTCAGAGTGCCTACCACTATGACCTTGCTCCAAAGAACTTGTCTGTTTATTTAACTGGCAGATGAGGTAAAATACTTTTCTATTGCAATTCAATTCAAATGCAATTTGAATAAATGGATGAACCCAATATCAAAACCGGTTAAAACTGGATGACATAAATCTTTTTGATCATAAAATGGTACTTTCATATTTTCATATTTCTGTGAAACCTGTATCACCTGTGGCTTACAATGACAGTCAATGCTCAGAAATGGAGATTAATATCACCCAAAATGGCTCAGGTAGATGCTGCCAACATTTCAGGTTTCCCTGAAAAGTGATGTCAGCAGGAGGGAATTTGCTGATGTCAGAAACTGTAACAATGGGACTTACAGTGAGGGAAGTCTGAGGCAATTTTTTCAGCTTGCTTTAGCAGCCACTAGAATTTCCATGCTAATAGAGAACTAGCTGGTGCACACAGCACCACATTCCCCAGAATTCCAACTGCAAACCTGACCACTAACAGCGATCAGTTATTTTTTCAGCACTCTCTGTATGGTTTTGAACTAATCTGGGAACACCAGCTCCTCACAGGAGGCTTATCATTTTGCTAATATGCCTCCATGCACTTTCAAGCTCCAAAATGACCATATCAAGGAATACAATAAACTACAGACTTTTTACACAAAACTTAAGGAACCTAAGTTCAAATGTTTACAATGGGGTGCAGTTTTGAGCACAATGTGAAACCACACAACATGAATGACAACAGCTATTCAAGCCTCTACATCGTAAACCAGCTTTGTTTTCCGAACACAGAGAAGAATTTAAGGAGTATATTGAATGTTCCAAGGCAACACTTATTCTTCCTCAAGTGAAATAGTTTTCATTCTCCAGAGGTCAACATTTGTGCAAATGTGGTGGGGATGGTAGTGTGGGACATTTAGGAGAAAGGTCATTGAACACCAAAATAAAACCCAGGTATCTCTAGAGTCTTACTAAGTGGGAGGTAAGCCTAAGGACAACAGGATCAGGTTCCATGGTATGGATACATAAACACATGGAGAAAACAATAGCACGTGCATTTTGTTGCATTATTTTAGATCAATTAATATGGTCTGGGAAACTGCCCTGCAAAGATTCATCTCAAAAAAACCTTTGACTTAATTGATCTAACTAACAAACAAACAAAAAACTAATAATAAAAAAGGCACTACAGTGCAACAAATTCCTTGGAGTATATATCTGGGAGTTTCACATTCTGCTGTTTCTTCTTCTTGTCCAGTCTGAACATCCAAAACCACAGAGTGCAAACAGATCACACACAAACTTTTGCAAAATATTAATTTGGCTTTTGCAAGGCAAACATATTATTCATACAGTATGATTATGTGCCTTGTTCTGCTTGTTGTGCTGTTTATAGCTTTATACATAACAAGTAGATTTTTTAAATCCTCTCCACAGACTGTTTTGGCCTAAGGTAGAAAGAAGAAAACCATTATAATGAGTCAGTGTTAGGAACTGAGGACCAGTAATCCAGGGATTTGGGTTTTACCTGCACCTAAATGCCTCACAGAGAACTTAATTTCTCCTTGCTTCTCTGTAAATTGGATACACATCTCCTCACAGGAAAGAAACTTGCTTGAAGACTGAAGTTTACACTAGCAGCACAAAATCTAGGGAAGCTTCATCCAAAACCAGACACGTTTACACACACATTTCCTATAAAGTGTCAATCCCGCAATTTTTTTTAAAAGGAAAACAGGTATGATATAGTTCTGAGTTTCTAGTCTGCAACTACAGAGTCCAGGGTTCACTGATCATTCAGATAAGAAAACAAAATTCACCCAATCTGTTCTAAAGCTGCACACAGTAAAACTTGAACAATCTGCATCTCAGGGTGAACACAAAAGCACAGCATCCTATGCCATGATAAGGCACTTGGCAAGTGCTTTAATGCCACACGACATGGTTAACCAGAGACAACAAATTTGTGATGTTTGTTGTTTCTGTAACTAAGCAAATGGACCTTTTCTGCACTCCCTTTCCTTAAAATAAGAGGATACATTGCACATCAGGCTTTTGGAAAACTGTTTACACAAAGCAAGCATAATTAATGCACACCAATTTATGCTCTATTTAAACTGCTAATTATCATATCTCTGTAAATTCTAAGAAGGAAAATGGGTAAAAAAAAAAAAAAAGGCTAAAATTACCATAACCATAGAGAATTTGACTATGATTTCAACAGCACACCTATACTTCTAATGTAGCTTGAAAACCATCACTCTCCTACCCCAAAATAATGATGAAAAAAGAACAGGAGAAAAAATCCAACTAAATCAGAAAAACACAAACCCAAAAGAACCCCCACAATTGAATACAAAGATATAGTAATTATTCTAAGGCAATAAAAACATTGTTAATGGATATATACACCCATAGAAACAAAACCAGTACTGACAGAAATAAAGTTATAGGCATATTGTGGGTGTGACTTTAGATTCCCTGTGCAGTAAGGGGAAAGTCACCTCAGTTTAGTGCATGTCACCTATTTGCAGAATTAATACAGTCATTACAGCTCATCTTCTAGGCCAACTAGTCTTTTCTGCTGGAGTTTTGCATGTGAATCCCAGAACTGTTTGTTTCTTTTCTTTTCCAGTTTGACTGCCTGAATAGAGACATTTTAAGGGAATGCCAGAAAATGCCTTTTTATGTTCTGAGTTGCTGGAATATCGTTTAACATGATATATTGGCAGAACTCAGGAAAAAAAAGAAAATCAACATTTTTTTCCTAACAACGTTGATAATGGGATTGTTATGTTTTTCACCCTGCTGTGGACACAAGCCTTTTGAAGATCTTTTTTCCCCTCTTCAATAGACTATTTTGCTATTCTTTGTATGTCCTGCTGTCTGCTGCCAGACTGCTAAATGTTTCTGACTGTGGTTGCTAGTTGCTATGCTTTCTGTTTTTAAGAAATGGCTTCAAGTTTCCTTTTCTTGTCATCCTTTTTTTTTTGTTTGTTTTGTTTTTTGGTTTTTTTACTTCCCGTGGCAAGGACTCATAGAAATTTCTTGGCAACAGCTAAATTGCAGGCTTTAGGGACAAGCTAGTTCCACAAAAGCTCTATTGGCTCCCTAGTAAAGATAAAGACTTTACCAAGACATAAGTCATGAAACAAAAACTAGAGAAACAGGAACCACCAAAAAGAAAACAAAATGTATTATTTAAGGCAAAAGCAGCTTTGCATTAAGAAATTGTATAAAGTCTAAGAAAGAAAACAAATTATATGCTACCTCCAGTGACTGTTTGGGAAAGGAAAGGGCTCCGGGAGACTCAATTGTCATGCTGGATTTGAGCTTTTTCTTTTTCTTCCTTTCACAGTGCAGTAAGAGTTACTGAAGACTAATTCTGCAGCAAAGTCAGAAATGTGCTGTTTTTCCTCTTTCTCCATTAACCACTCTTACCCAAGATCAAGCAAAATAACTCTTTATGGACTACAAGACAGAGGGACTATAAAGCAGAACATAATCATTACTATTTGTAGGGTTCAAGGATTATTTCTTTAGAATAATATTCATTATATGCTAGAATTTCCCTATCTTTAGCACTTGAAGCTTTAAATTCAAGGTCAGAAAATACAGAAGCAAATAATGACAAAGGGAAAAGATAATATATATGCAAAAATTAATGTTCTAGGGAACATCTCAAGTACATTTGAAGGCAACATGACAGATGTACTTAAAATCTGAGTTACCTTTCAATAGGGTAGCAGTCATATGAGCTAAAAATGGAAGTTGTCACAAAAAGAGAAAAAATAATGAATCTCAAATTAAAAGGAAAAGCTAAAATGAGCTCAACACAATTCAAGAGGGGGAGGTCAGGGATCTGAACACAAACTAACAGAAACTTGTTAAAAATATTCAGTTACCAACACACCAAATCCTGAATACCTGAAATATCTGAGCATACTTTTTTTTCGCTATTAAATATGATTGAAACATAGGAAAAGAACTGTAAGCTTCAAGTTAAATGCAGAATGTCAATTCTACATATCCTTTGGTGAAATGAGGGAGGTTTATTCCACCCATCACTAGATTTCCTCCCTTCAGCCTCTGCCATAAGTTTTTTGTAGCTGCCAACTTATGACTCTTAACTTATTGTTTCTCCAGAATAATAAACAAACACTCAAGTGGCTTTTTCTTCCTCTCCTCTCTCACCTGTATAGGTTTAACCAGCCTCTAGCTGAATAGCTGGCTCTTGGCTCTGGGGTTTTTAGCTGCTCTCTGGTTTGGACTCATCTCCATTTCCCAATGCCTGGTTTGAAAGAACCTTCTGTTCCATTGAGGGGAAAATGGCCCTCTTTTATGAATTTCTGGCCAGCCTCCATTTAGAAATTTCATTTCCTCTCAGCTCTGTTGGCTGACTCTTGGCTGAGTGAAGTTGGCTACTAGTTGACAAGCTGTAGAAAGTTTGCTTCTCCCATTCTGAGAGCCAGCAGAGTTCTTCCCCCTTAGCATAACAGCTCTGATTTTGTGTGATATTAATTTAGCTGTAATTTATGCAGTTGTTGCCTAAATTCTGCTCTACCAAGGCCAGCTAAATAGTTTAAAAATAAAAATGAAAATCAAATTCCCACCTATTAACTATACTGGGCACATTCCTGGAAGAAATCCAGGAAGATCCTTTCCGACCTTCACGTGCAATTTCTTTTGAATCTTTATAATGCTCTTAAAGTATCCTTTTAGCTTTCCAGTACTGCAACATGAGCAACTCTCCACGTCAGTGTTTTGAAACAATCTCTGCCTTCTCAGATACCTGTGACAATTGGGAGATAAGTTTTGTGTGGTAGTTTTGCATTCAAGGCTATTACTGTAATTGCAACACAAAGGTACCAAAGCACCACATGTTCCTCAGGAGCAGCTTTTCCCTCCCCAGTGTTCAGTGACAGAAAGGCACAGCTTGAGGCTGCTGCCACTGTGTTTCTCTGCGCTCAGTTCTGTGCTCACCTTCTTTTTCTAAACAGCCTATATTTTCTGAAATGGCAAATGAAGAAACAGCACTCATGCGGAGCAGTAAGAGGAAAAGCAGGGCTCTTCCATCATCAAAAAACTGATCTGTAGAGTCTACAATGTGTGTGGCTAAAAGCATATAGAAATTTTCAGGAAAATAATTATTTAATGGGATATTTCTAAGGCATTGCTTTTCTATTTAAAGGCATCTCTAACCACAGTCTACCTACGGGTTAGCTTTATGTTAATAAATTTTATTGAGGTTATAGCTGTCCTCCAAAATAGACTGGTTGAACTAATTAAGATTAATTACCACTGTAATGATAAAGATGGGGGATGTGTTATTTGATTTTCAAGACATGCCATCTCATTGCAGTGAGAGAATGCAACAGAGCACACTTAAATATGGTATTTAAAGGGTCTGATTCTGCTTGATGACCTCCAAGCCTGAGACTTTGGGGAGAGCTTAATGTTAAAGAAATGTCAGATAATACAATTTACCTTTGGTTTGGTACTGAGCGAGAGATCCTCAGCCTCAAGCCAAATCAATTCTTCTAAGAGATAATCAGAATAAAAACATATAATACTACAGCAGTGTTCATCTAAGAACATTCCAGAAGAGCAGCTTGCCATACAAAATGAACGGCCAGCAAGTACCTTTAGACAAGTTATTGCAGCTTATTGCAATTTAACACAATTTTAAACTTTTAAAAGTATATTGTTCTGCAAAATATTTTTGATTATATAAATGTGCCTGTCAAAATAAACACTCCTTACAGTGTTCTGGGTTTTTTTTAAAATAGCTGTGAAGAGAACTAAGTCTGAGTAAATAGCAGACAGTGCAATTAAGCGTTTACCAGTTCCCTATGTCTTTGGGTACATCAACTGATTGTCTCAGCAATATTCTGACACTTGTTTTCACTGTTGGGTTTTTGGATTTTTTTTTTCTTTTCAAATAAATACTTCAACTTGAAGCTACTTTAAATATAAAACATATTTTGAAATGTTCTCAAATACCACTTCAGAAAAGTGGGAGGAAAATAGGCTTTTCCTTGGATAAAAATATCAGGCAAAAATGATTTTCTATTTTCCCTAAAATATTTTCCTGGGACTACACAAGGCATGTGCTGAATTATGCACTAAAAATAAAAAAGAAAAAAAATAAAGAAATTCATAAAGCTAAACATGAAAAATAAATAAAGAAATAAGGTAGCCACATCCATGGTAGTAACTATTGCTTGTGTATATCTCAGTACAACTCCATTTCACAAAATAATACAAGACTATGCAAAGAGTTGCAGCATTCATTTTCTTTGGAAAAGTTTGACAAAATTACTTTCAAGATTCTGCTCTCTGTAGTGAGGCCTTAGTCTTGCTGAAGTGACTTGTAGTGTTTAATGATTGTAAGAAACCCTCCTATTTAAAGGCTAATTCAGGATTATTCAGGAAGCAGTTGATGATGCATAATTAAAACTTTATTTCAGGAGTAGATCAGAAGGCAAAACTCAATGCAGTATGGGCCTCATGACTATTATACCCAAGAGTATTTACCTTTCATCAGAAAATAAATGAATAGTCTCACTCTGACTGGAAAATGGATTTGAATACAATACTTAGGAAGCACGAATAAAAATACTGTGAAAAATACTTATATAAGGTATTAATCCTAATATATACCAGGGCATGTGAGTAAATCCTGCTGTGTGTAGCTGTGTGATGTCAGCAGAAACCAGGAGAGCTCACTGTCTGCTTGGACTGCTGTCAGACCCATGGCACCATCGAGTCTGCAATGTTTGCCTTTCAAACAGGTACTTCATGAAGACAGAAAATGCCTGGAGGAGGCAGGTTTCTCTCAGAAATTGTAATGTTAACAATTTGATCATGTGAAACCTGGGCCCTAGCTGAGTATGGCAATACACTTTCAAAACACAAGTTTAGTAACTCAAATTCCTGGCAGCCTTTGATGTTAATAATCTGACTCCATAGATACCGCGGTCTCAAGGCATAATTTTTGCTGTAATTCACGTTATTTCTAAGCCTGTCTCACAGAAATGACAAACTTGACAAGTCTTGTGCTTTCCAACTTCCTCTGAATCTGTACAAGAAGAAAGGTTGGCATACTGATTAAGGTGATTTATTTTGACTTGGAGTATCTGCTCTTATCCGTTACTTAACTGCGTTTGGCATTTGCAAACTCCAATTCAGTCAGGAAGTAAAACACTACCTTTTCCATCTCTATTATTGGCATAATGAATTGCATCATATGTTACTACCCCTAAACTGGGGCCAATTTACAAAACATCTAATATACCATGACTTGTTCATTTATATGTTTGGTCAGACAGGAAAAAAAGAAAAGAAAGAGAAAAATGTGCTCCTGCTCATCTCTGTTATATTTATTTAGCTGAAATAATACTCATGAGAGGTTTTCTCACCAGATTGATTAAATTAGCATATCAGTTCTTGAAATGGATAACAATGGAACCCCCAAACACAGATACAAAACAAGGATTTCTGCAAAACTTTAAGGTGTCAGATGTATTGGAGGGTTTGTTTGCACATTCACAGCTGAGCCAAAGTACTTAGGCTTTTAACCATATAAGTCACCTCACTGAATTTTCAATTTATTTTATAGTTCTCATTCTAGGCAAAACCTTATAATTTGCAAGTTTGAAGATATCTGAGCTGTACATGTAACTAAAGAAATAAAAAAAAATTACAAGCTACACTTCCCAGTTGAATATAAAAATAAGCACCTTTTTAGACTGGATACATATCTCAAATTGAAAATATCTGAAAAGCTAACTATAGACTTTTGAATGAAAGAATATGCTCTTTTGAGCACACTAGAATCCTAAAATATTTAGGTAATTAACTTAGTAACTGGTTTAGGTGTTTTTAAAACCATTTTGACTCTTACTAAATGTATGTTAAATACGTTGTAGGAAATATTGGTGGAAATAAAAACCTAGCTTTCAGCTAAATGTATTGAAACAATTGTAGAAAAGTTAAATAACTGTACTTTTAGTTTGACAATTACATGATACTGGGATTGGCCGAAGAAGCACATACGGATTTTTATATTTCTACACATCTTGTTCATTAAAATGTTTTAAAGCATATATTTAATCTTTACTATCTGGAAGTAAAGAAATAATTCTTGTCTCATTATTGCTTTCAAGCTGCCCAGATAAAATTTGGAAAATATGCATGGTCTAAATGGCAAAGAAGCATCTCACTCCTCAGTAGATTTTACACATATGAAATTCCTTGGAATAAGTCTTGGAAAGGAGAATATTCCTTTTGTGGGGTCTTTTCCCTCTGCAACAGTAGAGATTTTATATTAAAAAAGCCCCAAAGCAAACATAACAAACATAATGAAGTAATCTAATTCCTCAGATCATTATAAGGATATAATGAGACAGGAGTCTTAGTAGGAATTATCACAGAATATGGAGAGTTGGAAGGGGCCTATCAGGACCATCGAGTCCAGCTCGTGGCCTTGCACAGAACAACCCAAGGGTTACACCGTGTGCCTGAGAGCATTGTCCAAATGCCTCCTGACCTCTGCCAGGCTTGGTGCTGTGACACTGCCCTGGGGAGCCTGTTCCAGTGCCCAGCCACCCTCTGGGTGAAAAAACTGTTTCCTGATATCCAACCTAAAGCTCGTCTGACTCGGTTTCATACCATTTCCTCATACTCAATTGCATTTGTGAGTGTCCCTAAAAGCAGAGGCTCGTCTGAAAAAGCACAGAACAAATCTGCCTGACAGATTTGACAGATGTTTCTCCAACAGAACCAAGCATCATAACAGCTGTGGCAAATGAGTATATCTTGTGAGCAAAGGTTGGAAGGACCAGAAAGCTGATGTCTAGGTGTTTATGTCGATTGTACCAGCCAATTCTGGACTCTGATGATGCATTACAGTATCATGTTCTCCCAGAACTTTATGAGCTTATCTGTTATATAACACATCATCAAATTGCTGTTGCTAATATAATGCATAGTTAATGTGCAAGAAATCACAGTAATACAGCCCACTTAATTTCTACACTTTTGGATTAAATGACCTTAAAAAGATTAATATTTTCAGTCAGAGAAAGAGACTCTTGACTGAAGAAGTGGAGAATATGGGCAATAAACATCTAAACATCGCTATTAAACAAGGTTTGCACCTTTACAATATCCAGGAAAATGTCATTTTGAGAATTTCTGTTCTATGCTTCTGGAAGAACAAGACTTATCAAAATCTTCTTGCTAGGTTCCAGATACTTTTTGTCAGTTTATTGGCTGGCTCTTGAAATCCAGTTTGCATTTTACAATCTTTTTAATTTGCCTTATCTCACACAGAGCAAAATATTCTGGCTTTTTCCCCCAAATATAGTGACAGACGAAATATAGAGAAGTATTTTCTTTTCAAACATTTTCTTGGAACAGCTTTTCCTCTATCTTGCATATTTCAATTTTAATCCTGATGTTGCTGAGTTGTGCTGAATATTTAATTTATGCTAACCTGTCAGTTATTTTTCCCCCTATCTATAAAGGTATGAATATTTATGAAAAAAGCAGTAGCTGACCTGCACCTTGTATCATCTGAAAATCATATGCACACTGGGCAAATGGAAGGGAGGAAGACATTTTTTTTTTCCCATCTTTGGAGCACAAAATAAATGTTCTCCATAAGAATAGCATTAATGAAAAGGAACATGTTGTTCCTTATGGTAATTATTTTAAGCATCCCATCTAGAGACTCAGGAAGCTCAGTTATTTCCAAGTTTGGCATGGGCAGAGCAAAAAGAGTGAGGAAAAGGACATGGAAAAAAAATAGGCACAATCTGATTGACCAGTGATGTAGCTCAAGTCCACATCAAGGGATCAAAAGTTCATGAGCACTTCTGATTTCTTCCTCTTAGATAATTCTTGAAAGTGGAAAGGAATAATATGAAATTGATAACAACACACATCACTGCCAGCCTCCACAGCAGGAGACTGACATGGAGAGTTTGTGAACACTGAGGGCTGCTCAGTATCAAATGAGTGTCCTTCCCACTGGTGTTTCAAAGGGTAAATATTCAGGACATTGCATGCATTGAAGAGGAATTAATAATTGAAATGCATTAAAAGTCCCTGTGATGACCCACTTCTTTGGGCCTCTGCACTCCCTGCCTCCAATGATTCCATCCAGTTTGTTCCTATGCAAAACATTCACAAGTCCTTAAAGAAATATTGTCACAGCTAGGAGACAAAGTGCTCTTTCTGAAGGTCATGTCTTTTAAGGAACTATACTCCTAACACCTTCTGTGATAATTTCCTTCATATCCTTCCAAACTATATACTTTCAAGATAATATTAGTACCCAGAAAACTTACAGTTTTTATAAACAGAGGAAGAAAAATACTAGGAATAAAAGATGAAACTCCGGTCACAGTGAAATCACATCACTGGGTCTGTAAGCTTCCAGAACTCCCTCCTCACACACTCCCTGTGCCAGAACACAAACATCCTACATTTTTCACACTTCCTGATTTCTTCCTCCTCTTTAAAACATTTTATTTCATAAAAGTGTAATGAATAATGTATATAAAACACTGTTATGGGATATTGATTTACTAAGTCTGTGATGAACACAAACTCACTATGATCCACTGAGTAGAGTGAGTGGGAAATGTTATAGAACTACTTTCAATGAGAAAAAAAATCCGTAACACATCTCTAAATGATTCACAGAAACAACTTGTAGCAAATCTATTAAGTCCTCCAGCATAGCTCTCCAAGAACAGCCTGCTTCCCTGCAGAATAGCTTTTGCTTCTTTATACAATCTACTCTGAAGTATCTCAGAAAAGACTGATACAGGGCTTTTACTGATACTTTTGGGAAAGTGCTTCACTACATAATCTATCCTCACCGTCAATCATTTTTTCCTAATATTCATCCAATCCAAATTTTCACTTTAGTAATCCCATCACATTACTCCCCTTGTGCTTCTGTGCTTTAGCATTTACACTCTTCAAATATTTATAGTTATTGTTCAGGAAAAAAAAAGACCTTTTCCCCCAGCATATCAATTTCTGCGCCTGAATGCTGTTGGTCTTCCTTGGAGTGCTGTATTGCTTTACACATTCCAAATAACTGTCAGAGAAATTAATATTTGCTGTTGCTGGACAGAAACAGCCCAGAAAACTCCTTTTTTCCATCACACAATTTTCTGTGAGCAAATGTTCACTGCTGCTACATCACCAAAAAAGATATATGCATCCAAATATTCCAAGTAAGGAATGCAAGCAACTAGGTATCTTACAGGTGGAAAAAACCCCAAGCCTCATATATAATAACTTTGGACACCTGGTCATAACTACAGATAATTCTTAATAAACATACTGTATTAACAAAAAACAATACATAATCAAAGCACTTTGCACAGTAGTCTTTCCTTTTGTGTTTCAAATGCTTCAGAACTGCCACTTTAGGAAAGGAAAATGATCTTTGTTCTCTCTCTCCTTTCTTCTCTAGTGCCTCTTAACTGCATTAGATGCTCAAACTCAGCTGAACATCCTGCACCTTTCACACATCAGAGACCATAATCTATAATGATACAGTCACTTAACAAATTTAAAAGTCTTTATGATAATCAACATTTTCTCCTAGAGTTTCTCCAATCTGCTCTCCACTGAAAGTCCAGGTTGGAAGGGAGCCTCAGATCAGCTGGTCTAACCTTTTATGGGAGAGAGATCCTGAGATTACCTAGCATGCTGTTCAATGGCATCATGAAAACAACCAGCACTGGGGACTCCACAACATTCCTGAGGAGGTTATTCCATTTTAACAAGTTTTTTGCTTACATCAATATAAAATGTTTCTGTTTTACAATGTGCACTCATTTCTCCTTGTCTTCTCCATGTCAGTCCCTGTGAAGAAAGAGCCTCTGTCCTGTTTGTAGCTGCCCTTTAAGTACTGGAATGCTGTGATGAGGTTCCCCCGAGTCTTCTCTTAACCAGGGAGAAAAGACCCTACACTGCTTCAGTCTTTCCTCTTGGGGTAAACCATTCAGCTCTTCTGCTCATCTTTGTGGCACTTCTCTCCAGTTATTCTACATATTTTTTAAAAATTTTGCAGACCAAAACTGAGCATAGTACACCAGGATATCCTTATCCCCTTCATTCAGGCTAATATTTCTTTATATAAACTTCTGAAGCTTTTGATAATCATTCCTGTAAAAACTGTGTTGAAGAATTCATGTTTGTGTTCCTCCCCCATTCATAACTATCATGTTTGAGTTCACCCGCCAAGTATTATAACCATAGTGAGTTTTGGAGACTTACAATTCTTGACACATGATCTAATTCTCAATTTCATCTTCCCCATTAAAGCTGCTATAAATATTGGCCTTTCATATAACATCCTTTCAGCAAAACTGAAGAATTCCAAAAGTTCATTTACTTCTAAATCAAACTCCTTTTTTAAACCTGAAGAAAAACACTGTGTTCTTAATCATTCTAGCAAATGTATGGAAATACTCTGATGCTCCTGGATTTTGAAACTACTTTTTCACTGTTCTTTATTCCCTGGAGTTATTTTCTGTTCCTCCTGAAGTTACAGCCTTAAATTAATCAGTAAATTGCATTCCTATCTGACATGAACTCACTATTTGGTCACTAATGACATAGTCCTCCAATTTTCCCCATTTTCATTCATTCATTTCATGTCAGCAAGAAATGGACTCAGGATGTCTCTTTTGGGATCCCCTACTTCCCATTCAGCAAGTCTGACTACTCTGTAATTTATGAATTTCCTTGCTAATTTGCTGAAAGTGCTACTCAACAGAGATGCAGGTAGTTAAAAATCTCCCATGAGTATCCTTTCATATGGAGTATCTTCAGAAGAGACAGAATTTCTCCAGCACCACTTGAAATATGCCTAATGTTTGTTTTGCTTTGTTTATATTTCTTTACAGGAAAATTATTCAGCAGTTTCCTAGCACGGTAAGTGTTTTCAAATATTATGGCAACCCATTTACTTGTTCCATTTCCGTTTCTCCTATACAAATTATGTTACAGTAATCTATACCGATGTCTATTAAAAAAAATTAGCTCATTAAGTTCATCTGAACCCACTAATGGATTCCACAAGCACTTTCATAGGAAACTCATTTGCTCTTTCTGGACATTTTCTGTCTGTACAGCACAGGTGTTTCATGGATCTTTCTCTCACTTTTACTGGGACAGTGAATGTATAGGTCAAATTATCTGTTTTAAACAACATTTCCTTTACAGTATTTCTTGGCTGCTTTAAACACCACATGACAAGCCCCGCAGGATCTGATTTCAGAAAGCAAGTAACACAGGTTCTCATATATTTTCATATTATTAATTTATATTACTTTAGTTACTCCTCTTAGCCTGGAAGATATTAAAGTGCCATAGAATCATTATAAATAAATATGCCATTCAATACAGTCAGATCACAGTTAGCCTAAAGATGATGGGATTTTTTGAGTCTGAGATTTTCTTTCGAAGCAACAGTCTAAGATTTTCCACAGTGAAGTCTTGATATAGCTCCTACTAAGGTCAGCAGAAGTTAGTGGCAATTACATCAGCCTGGAAATCAGGGATAATTAGGTGAAAATCTGTGTATTAATTGACCTAAGAGATGCAGGAAAAAACTACAAAGATGAAACTGTTGAACTTTGAATGTGCATACTTAAAAGCCAGTAGTTAAAGTCTGCATAATGTACCCAAATTCTACTTGTTTTTATATTAGCGTTTATCAGGTCACTCTTCAGGAAACACAGATGTATTCTGAATACAACTTGAAGCCTTCTAATTTAAGAGGAACCTGAATAGTCTAAATACCTCTGGAAAAATCTTGTATGCTCCTGGTGTTTTATTAGCTAAACATTAACATTTAGTTGTGGAATCTACACAGCAGAAGGATATTAAATTGAAAAAAATCATGACAATGAAGGATGAAAAGTTAGAGAAGGTACAGAGAAGATCAGCAAGAGTAACCAAAAGACTGGAAAATATAGTCCACAGAAAAAATAGAAAGGATTCAAAATAATTGAGTTAACAATGAGGTGGAAAACTGTCACAGTACAAAAGTACCTATATGCAGCAGGGAAATAAAGTGGGTAACACAGGACCCAAATACAAAGGAAAATAAAATGAAAATAGATCAGTTCTGGTATGAAGACACATTTACAACAGGGAGACCATTTCACTACAAGAAACGTTTCCTGTGAAATGTGGTTAATTTATATATATATATATACACACACACATATATATATCTATAAAATGTGGGTCAGTGAAAACAGTATAATGGCTACTGTATTTAAGAAAAATTAGTTCAGCTAAACCCAATGACCTATTTTATACAGGAAGTCACGTTAGATTATCAGCATTCCTTGAAAACTGTGACAGTTTCGATTAATAGGAGATTACAGAATAAGGACAATCTTCAGGACTGTGATTGTCAAGATTCTGCTTCATTTTTATATGGATATAAAGGGGTCAACATAGCTACAGAAGTCAATGGACTTGCTTAGTGTTACCGGAGTAAATCACTTTTGCCTATTCAAGCCCTGTGCATTTTTCTGCCAGTAACAAGATAATCCACAGCTTCATAAGATATGTGGCTTCAGCCATCCAAGGATTTCACAGCATTTTTCAACCTGGAATTATCCTTCCATATGATGCATTGTAGGTATCAGGAGAGAGGAAGCCATAGAGAATCAAGTGTTGTGAAGCCACAGGTCAGGAACAGGCTCCATCCAACATCCAACATCCAACATTCCACAAAGGCACACAAAGGTTTCATGAGCCTTTCAAACCAGCTTGACACTTAGAGGTGGGAATTTCAAGAACAGTATTCAGATAGGTATCTTCCAGATTCCTCATGACCATAACATCTCCTTAAACATGAGCACCTTGTTTATTTACCTAAAAGGAGAAAATGCTCCCCCTTCTTAATTATTGAGATGATCTTTGAGTGTGGTGTGTTGAAGGCAGCTTTGGTTTTTGGTGCTGTGGAAATCAATGTAAGCATCTCCAGTTTTAGAGTGGTGTCAGGGCCAACCCCAATTAAGATCAAGTGTTGCATTAGAAAAATAATGTACATAATGTAATTGATTATAATGGGAGGTACATGAATGATACATCAGACTACCACTTTTACTGATGACAATTAATTTCTGGGCATATATCCATAGAAGCTCTGCCCATCCTCTGCTAAATCTCAGTCTACCAGCCAGCAACCAAATTTTCTTGCCAAGGATTCACTCCTCCTAATACTGGATTCTCACACTGGCAATGTAAATCGACCAACGTAAGTGTGAAAGCTGTTCTGCTTCCTGGAAAATTGAACAGAAACCCTCTTTGAAAACTAAACCTCCTTCAATTCAGACTTTCTGAAGTCTTCCAGATTCCTGCATGTGACTCAACACAATGAAAGCAGGAAACAGTGAAAACTAATTGATGCTGAAGTATACCAAATGCTGCAAGGGTCTGCATCCCAAAGACCAAACGGATAGACTGCTTCCTTAGGAAAAGTTTTGAGGTTTAGTTTTTGTTGTTAGCCTTTGTTTTGGTTTTTTGTTTTCTATGAGTGATAAACTATATCCAGGAACCTATTTCACATTTAAACTGAAAGCCATTGTACAAGCACTAACAGACATAGAAACATTTCATTTTATATGGTATCATACTCCTGTGAAAGAAAGTGATGAGCAACGAACTAAAACGGGACAAGCAGCTTTCCAGTCCATAGCAAAGTCTGGATTTGTGCACTTGCTTTTTCACTACCCTACATACATCTGTGGAATCACAAAAAAATAGTCATACAGAACAAGAACAAAAATTCTGTGGCAAATATTTCTCAGTGGTGTTGCAAAAGCAACCACAATCCGTTACAACAAATGGCTGGAGAGAGAAAATAAAACATCAATTAACAAATAGACTTGAAGCAGTTCCATCCTCAATACACCAACACAGTGGAAAGTGAACAATTGATTGTTAGAGAACATCTACCTAGTCTTGAGAGATCACTCTTTTTCATCCATTTGGAATGATGCATCCTCTATCCATTAAAACCCAGATGCACATATGATTGTGTGCTTTATAACCAGAACCAATGTTTTTCTATTATTATCTTTGGTATACAGGAGCCTGCAGAAGTAGTACAAACAAATATGCTCCATCAAAGCCTCAATTCTTGCTGGAGTGAGATGTGACCATTTTGAAGAGATTCATTCCCTTAGCCAAGTATTCACCACTTTGGGTCATACTGCACAGTACCAATATCAACTTCAAGATTTTCTGTCAAGCACATGTATTTCAGACTTACACATAAAGCAACCTGTATTTTAATAAATTTGTTGTAGCATCACACACAAAAATTGCTAATAAGCATAAATACTGAATATTATTTTATTTCACTAGGATTCAAACAGAAATAGCAGAGGTTGCATAAAACTAACTCTGTGATCATGATCTAAACATGAAGAGGCATAATCAAAGTCAGGAGGTCTGGTGTTCACATCAAAAGGGTGCCACATTGAACTGTAAATTTATTATGCATTTGGACTTTTAAAAATGTTTTTCTTGCAATTTATATGTCAGTAATACATAGTCTTAAACACCTACAATTTCTTTTTTATATGAAAACTAAGTATTTAACTTTAAATTTTAAAATCCCTCTGTTAAAGCTGACTTTCTACTCTAGTCTATGTTTATGTTTGGGTATTTTTTTTCTTATGGCTCTAACATTTATCTCAGAAAAAAGCTTTATAAATTCATCAGAGAAAACCCTGGAAGTGGGGAATTCTTCTGTCTTTGTTCCATATCTGGCCAGTTATAAAGCATTAATCATTTCAAATTTGGCATACTACTAAACTAGTAAGTAAATGAATGTTCCAGGGGCCTGATTACATGTCACAGCTTAAAACACCAGCAGCTTGTAGCAACAATGCCCATAATATGCTATATCTGTAGCAAGGAATCAGGAAGGAAAGGCCAAAGCCACAAAGTAAAGCAACAATGCTGAATTGCTTCCCTGTGCCTTATTCTTCCTCACAAACCCTCAATTCCTCCCCCTTTTCCTCCTGCAGGTATTATATGGAGCAGGATCTCCCCAAAACCTGGAGAGCAGGAAAATAACTCTGTGTTGGGAAATTCTATACTTACAGTTTCTAAGGTGAGATTCTTATTGCCTTTCAACACATTAAATAAGTCTTTTCCAATTGTCATGTATATATTTATTTAAGCACATAGACTGGATTTAAAAGGTAAGCAAGAGCAAATTTGGCAGTTGGTAGACCCTTGATGTCTATCCTTTCCATCCTCAATAAACTTACTTTTACTGAAAGTAATTAGTGACATAAGAATGGTTTATGTGTCAAATATTAGACTTTGTGCACAGCATACAAGACATTTCACAGCATAATCCCTCCTATTCCTTTGTGCATCCAGTTTGCAGCATTGGATGGACCCATAACAGCACAGATTCTTCTATCTGTCAGGCAACTCTAGGGAATGAAGTCTCAAAAATCAGAATAAGTTCTACCTGTGTGAACAGAACACCCATCTTACATCTTTAGCTACCATTGTCATTAGCATATATAAGAGCAGCCACGTGGCCATCTGGCGAAGGCACTATTAACAAAAATGTCACTCATGGAAAAGTACTGCCATTCCTGATTCTCTGTAAGAACCTGAACTCTGTTAATCTTTCAGGATTACTCTTCACAAATTTATGATCAATGAAGAGCAACATCTTTAAAACATGACATCTCTACTTTCACTGAAATAGAGAAACAAGTCCATTGATTAGATAAAGCTACATCTTTCCTTCTCTTCTAAACAGACATACAGTGAAATTGCAGCCAGGCCACCTTCAGAACAAATTACCATTAAAGGTTAGAAGTTTGAAATGGAAAAAAATTAACATAAAACTTATTATTTCACTGTCTGTTGATAAAGATTTTCTCTTCTCCCCTCCAACTAAGGAAACTCACTACGCTACTACAACTTTAATTCCAAGAATGTTAAAATCAGGATATGAGAGAAGTCCCTCTCTCTTCTTATGTTAAGTCTAGAGTTAACTTGTGAGAGATAGTAAATTTTCACTGACTCAAATCTACTTTTAATTAGAATCTATTTGCACTCTAGTATTACATTTCTTCTTCATTAGTTACTGGTACAAATGTTATTAAAAAGGTTCAGGTATGATCATCATTTTTATTCCACCATATATTTAATGCTATTGAACTTCTTGTCATTCAATACACCAAATACAACGAAGCAGAATATACACTTATTTCCTTCCAATTAACTTTTTTTTTTTTTCCCCACAGTAAGGGCAAAATATTTCACTTGGGAATTTGGAATTTCACTTAGGAAGTTGGTAATTCTTCATGCTACAACTCCATCTTAAAAGTTGCAAAAATCAGCCTGAGATTTTTCTCTATTAACTATGGAATTATGTAAGTCAAAAAATGTAATTTTTTCTATACATTTTAAATATTACTATCCTGGAGCGATATCTACTCTACATGCCAAGCTACTTAATCAGGAAATTAATAATTAAGGTATCCATCTGTTATAATGCACAAAGCCCAGGTAGCTGTGTGCATTTCGTTTTTGCAATTCAATCCTGTGTCACCTTTCAAAGCAATCTGCTCTATCCACTGTCTTGAATAATGACACTAAACTGAAGGCAAAACAGATTAAATTCTGTGTCTTGAGATACAGGAATTCCTCTATAAACCAGTAATAGATTATGATAGAAAGTTTTTGAAGGAATAGTAGTATCTGTAGATTATGAACTTAAATATTTGCCTATTTTCTTGTGGTTTACAGTGAGTAGCAAAGCATTCAATAGGTAGATTTTGCTATCTCTAAGCTTACTTTCCATGAAGAATACTGCACAGATTGGAAAGAATATTTCAAAAGGCCATGATTTCACTATATGAATTAACATAACTCTGGGGAGGAAGGCAGTGTTCAAAGAGAACTTCATTCTTTGTCCTACTTCTTTAAGAAAAAGACTTTTACTGTTTTCACAGGTGCTTTAAGACTTTGTGAAGTAATTATAACAGGTTAAATGAAATAAGAAAAATAAAATATATTTTATTAAGAGTGCTCATATTCCTCAAATCAGGAAGCCTGGAATACCACAGAAAGAGAAATTGTCTCCAAACACGTAAAAAAAAAAGGTACTGAAGGTAAAAACAAAAAAGGTCTTAATCACTACTGTTCTTACTGAAGGAAAGAATGAGTTACAGTTTTAATTTCAGTTAGAAAAAACACACCACTGGGTGCACACCTACACTTATCATGCATTTATGTAATTTTCAAAACAAGTCTTGTAATTTCCCTTGAAATTATAATTTCTATTTTTTTCTTCCTTTTACTTTCATCCTCAGTATGATATACAACATACTGATATCAAAGAAAAAAGACACAAGCCACTGTCCCCATGTTCTGAAGGCTCCACTCTTGAGAATTTTTATTTTCTTTTAAACACTTTTCTCTGTAAATGGGCCTCTACAATAGAGCATTTTTAAAATCCATACAGGTAACTTAAAAATAACAACACCAAAACCTACTAATTTGTATGCCCTCCCCACTCCTAAACTACACTTTCCTAAATAGTGGTTTCCTTGTAAGACTACTTCATTTTTCATTTTGTGCTTGGTTTTACAATTTATAAAGTGGGTTTAAAATCACAGACTCAATATTTCAAGTTGGTCTGTTGTGAACAAAAAATTGCTTTTATCTCCTATGCAGAGCAAAACTATCGTATTTCAAGTTTGGTGATACTTTAACTGGCACGTTGATTAAATGCCTAAAAAAACTTTCATTCTGGTAGTTCTAGCTGAATTTTTTAATTAAAAAACCCAGAATACTCAGATGCATCACATATAAATTACTTCATTTTTCCCCTAAGCTACATGATCTTAGAGGCATCTGATATGAATTTCAGGTGCAAGGGTTCAGCTAAGAAGTGACCATAAAATCACTGCAGGAATTACCTCTAGCACAATTTCAGCTATATCCCAAAGTTCTTCTGGCTTTAAAATGTTTAGAATCAAAAGGTTTCAAAGGAAAATGTTTTTTTCTGCATAAACAGCAGGAGCATATGTAGAGCACAGGATGATGATTTTAGAAGAACTTGTGCTGTTTTATCCATTCAAAAATATTACTATAAATAGGCAATAAATAGACAATACTCTAAAAAGTTGACATGAACTCCATGGCAATCTGCTAGGATTTTGTCAGTTGTTCTTGTGACATTTGCAGGAACGTATTATAATTTAATATTTGAAAAAAACACAGTTGCTTTGATCCTGGGAAGTCCAACAAACCCTCAGATTTGCTTTGTATGTATTTGAGTATTCAACATTTAAAAGTAGAGGCCTGAAAGAAATCTCTTACAGCTTAAAAAGAACAAAAAAAAATCTATCAAAAACAGGCAGAAAGAAAGAAATTCTTCTTTACTGTCTGAAAACTTTCCTCAGTATTTATGTAATAGGGTGAGAAAGAGAAAATGAGTATAAGAGAAAAATTAAAATTAGTTCAAAACCTCTCTGGATCAATATTGAAACAGAAATTCAGTGTAATTTTTTCAATCTAGGGAACCTATAATCCACAAATGTGCATTATTTTTCTCCTACGGCATTGTTTCACCCTTTAACACCTTTCAACAGACAAGGCTAAAGTTGTTAAAAATACATTGTTCTTTCAGAAAAATGACCCTGTTCTTTATCAATTCCAGTCAAAAGGCTGATGCTCTAGCTCACATTAAATAAAATACCATAAAACAGAAAATAATCAGACCAATTTCAATTGGCACAATCCTGATGTGACTGACGCACAAGATTTCTACACTTGAGACTACAGAAAATAAAAATGTTGGAATGGTGATCATTTACAAATGTCATAGTTGATCCTCCCTCCTTGGTTCCAGAATTTGTGGTCAGAAAGGAGCAGAACAAAGCAGCTTGAGAAGTTTATTTTGCCTTAGAGTTTTTTTGAGGGTTATAAGTTACAGTCTCTGAGTACTTTTATTTAAGAGAAGTAAACGCAAACTGCAACAGTTTCATACTTCAAGTGAACCTGCATTATCTACAGTGAATAAAGGAGAGTTGAAAAACCTGTTAGAAGGGAGCTTTAGAAAATTGGAGCTTGAAGCAAAGAGAGATCATATGGTTTCAAGATATATAAAAAAATGTAAAAATATATGTAAAATGTTGATGTCATAACTTCCACATTCACTCATTATTCAGAAATGTTCCCACTGGAATGTGGCTTTCCTGTCTGTTGTTGACACAACAACACTCCCTAATACTGTCTGTATAATTCTGAGATGAGGAACACTTGTTATACTGTCCCACTGTTGTGATTTACTCAGCCCACATCACTTGGCCTGCATTTAATTTGAGACTCCATTTACTCCGTTGGGCCATTTACTTGGCAGAAATCCAGTGATTTTGCTTGGCACACTTACCCTTCCATAGTAAAAATGCATGAATAACCAGGGGCAAGTGTGGACATGCAGTATTAATATTCTTGTTCTAGTTCACAGCAGCACAAACAAAAATAATTCAAGAATAAAAGAAGTTAAAGCATTCATTTAACATGACCAATGCTGTTGCTGCACTCATGCAAAGTGATCTTAGGCCAGCTGAAACTATTTTCAAATTTAGCTTAGTGTTGTCTGGGGAAAAGAAATTGGCATTAAAAATACATATGCAGAGATGTTTACTTTGGGTAAAGTAAATTGTGATTTTGTTTCAAAAATGTGTTTAAAACTTAGCTTCTTGGTGATTTCAGAAACAAACCCCCAAGGATAAAAAAAAAAGAATCTTAGTATTTAAACTTATTTTAGCCTGATGGTAGAAGCTAGACAAAACTCCACTTGCATGCTTACTTAAATTAGCCAGCATTTTAAACAAATGATTTCTATATTGACACAATTAGTCAATGTGCAAATCTTAAAGATGCTATTTATTTCAGGTAGAACTTAACAAATTCTGAAAATATCATACCAGCTATTGAAATGTCCAAAACACTATAACAGGAGTTCTGCAAGGCAGAACTATCTTGTAAGTGCTGACATGAATAGAAGTCATATTTTACAGAAATAAATACCTGACATCTCTGTGTTGTGGCTAACAAAGATACGTGGGCCACAAGTATGACAGTAAATAATTTTTCTTCACTCATAATAGAGAAATTTCAACCACAGCTAGGTGCTGTGGGCAGAAGCAAAGTATATTTATATAT
>VWYP01023137.1:0-26215 GCA_013400435.1 Pycnonotus jocosus
ACAGATACAGAACACAGAATTCCACGCAGGGGTAAAAACAACTGTCGGGAAAAGCTAGCCTAGAGCTTTGTATTTGTAAGTCTTTGCAAAAACTTTTTGTTTGTTTGTTTGTTTGTCATAAAATAGCAATGGTTTGGGACCTTAAAGAATATTCAGTTTTAACTCGCCTGCCATTGGCAGCCATGCCACTTGGTAGATCGAGTCACTTAGGGCCTTATCCAATTTGGCCATAAACATCTCCAGGAATGGGGCATCCACAACTTTTCAGAGCAACCTGTTACAGTGCCTCACCACCTTCACAGAGTTTCTCACTAACCTCTCATCTGAATTTCTCCTTTTACTTTAGAACCATTCCCTGTTGTCCTGTCTCTGTCTGCCCATGTACAATGTTGCTCTCCCGCTTTTTTATTTGCCCTCTTCAAGTACTGGAAGGCCACAGTGAGGTCCCCCCAAACCCTTCTCTTCTCTAGGCTGAATAATCCCAGCTCTCAGCTTATTTTCCTATGAGAGTTTTTAAAGCCCTCTGATGCCCTTTGTGGCCTCCTCTGGAACTGTTTCAATCGGTCCAGATCTTTCTTGTGCTGACAACCCTTGAACTGGATACAGCACTCCAGCTGGGGTCTTGTGGAGGTGGAATAAAAGGGGAGAATCCCCTCCCTTGGCTTGCTGGCCACACTGCTTTGGGTTGAGCCCAGGATATGGTTGGCCTTCTGGGCTGTGAGTGCACTCTGTTGGCTCAGATCCAGCTTTTCATTCACAAGAGCCCCCAAGTTGTCCTCCATAGGGTTGGCTCTCAGTGGGTCCTTCTCACAGTCTGTGCTCATCTCTGGCATTGCCCTGACCCAGGTGCAGCACACTGAACTTGTTTAACTTCAGGAGGTTCCCATGGTCCTGCTTCTCAAACTTTTCCAGGTCCCCTTGGATGGAATCCTGTCCTTCTGTTGCATCACCTACATCACTCATCTTTTTGTCATCTGCAAACCTGCTGAGGGTGCACTCGATACCTTACATAACTTAACCAAAATATCTGGTTCTTATTGTGGCGAATATCTTATTCAAGTTAAATTTCCAGAGCTATTCTAGAATTATTACAGTGGAAACTACTTTGCAATATTCTGCACTCCATACATCCCTGCTTATGTGTTCAGGTGCTAATTTTATTTTTTTACATGTCAAATTGTAGTGCAAATGTGCTCAACTGAGTATAAATGATGCATTTTAAATTGTTGCATTAGAAAATTACCCTAGTAATAATGCAGTGCAGTTTCATGTGCTGTAATGTCATCATGATTGCATTGCTGAGCACAGTGCCTCAATGTCAAATGCCAGAGTTAGAAAAAGTAGTTATTACTCAAGTGCCAGAATAGCACTGTCCCTTCTGCTCTGCCAGCTTCTGCAGCATAAACAACAGCTGTTGCTCAGTGCTGTGAATGAGTGTCTGGTGCACAAACAGTTGTTTTCCTACCCAGGCTTGTGGCCCAAGGCAGCAGAGATGTCGAGGAGGGTGGAAGCTTTCTGCAGTCTAATGATGGCAGTGGGGTGTAAGAGAAGCACTGGCACAGACATCTGTATCACTGCTCCAAGGACTGTGTGCATCACAGGAGGGGCTCCCCAGGTGAATAGCCTTCCCAGGCTCTAGGACCTCTTGGATGCCCCTGAACAGAGTTTGTTCCAAAGGAAAAAGAGCCCAGGCACAGAGCTGAATTTGGGGAACATTTCTGGTTGTGTTATACACTGTCTTCTAAGAAAAAGTGGGATTGCCCACTGAACATTTAGATCTAAGTAAATATCATTCAATTAAGTGCTGTTTTGTTTGCTGTTTGAAATATATTGCCAGCTTTTGCTGAACAGATCCAGAAGTGGAGCTCTTCATCTAAAGGCCTTGGCTGCTGTCCCAGAGATAATTCAGAAACGCAAAGACCATTCACTGGATTTTTAAGTGGTCATGGTGACAGGCAGGCCCCCAAAATGGCTTCATTTTTGTCAGTAAATAGGATCCTCTGACACTGTGCACTAATAAATGTAGAAAGTTGTCATTGTGTTTTTCCATACCAGTATTTCAATGTTTTATCAGTCCACATTTAATGCTTCAAACATTTTGTTTCAACAAATGTTTCAACATAATTTCTTAAAAATAGTCATTCTCATATCAAAAAGGTATTTTTGGAAATTACCTACTGTTTTTGTAAAAAAACACTCCTTTGTATTTCCAGGGAAAAATGTTAATTTCTCAAAACATAGTTCCAGGGTGATAAACTATGCTTCACTTTTTTTTTTTTTTTAAATAATGAATACTTTAACTTGGTAATAGATTGCCCAAGGCTTATTAAAATAGGTTGCAGAAATAACCACAAAATATGACTGTCCTCTGAGATTCAGTTCCATTGTCTCAACAAACTGCCTATTTCTCAGATAATATCTCATTTAGTTTTGGTTCTGAAGTCATTAAGCATTTCCTTGCAGCTTCAAGTAAAATTCTAAAAATCAGGCAAAAGCCCAATGTAGTTTAATAATCCAACTATGAAATAACAAAAAAGGCTCATTACTGCTATCTAATAATAAAGAGGTCTAATGTTAATTTTTGAAATGCTGATTTTAAAGTTTCAAGTTCTATTAAAGCTTAACAAAATACACATTTTCTGTGTTCAGACTATCACTGAAATGCTTTTATATTTTGATGACATCTGTGGTTGTCTTACTTGGGTGTCTGTGCCCCTCTCCAAAACAAAAAATAATGTTGCATTATAATAGCAGTAGGGAAAATAGTATCTATCCATATGATATGTGTGCAAGCTGTAGGATGTACCAATATGGAGGTGAGTTACAGCAACTTCTCCAGCTTTGTTGTGTAGGGGACATTGTATATGGTATTATAAACATGCTTAATGTTCATCTGTTGTTTGTGAATTTAAGTGTCTGTTCCCAATGGCATTGCTTGTAAATCTTCAGTACCACAATTCCTAAATCTGTGCCAAACAACATTAAATTCATTTATGGTGACACAGTTACAGGACCTGTTTTATGGCTCTGTGCACAGAGAAAGGGTTGTCCTTTCCTTAATCTCTGCAGAAGTGATTTTACTGCATTTCTTCCCAGTGGGATGTAGCAGAGAGAAACTGTTCATTTGGCTTTGGATGCTGCTGCTCATTTGGTTTCTTACACATCCCCAAATGTGCAGCAGCAAAATGCAAATATCTTCAGCATATGAGATGATCATTGGGGTTTATTTTCCTGAGAACTCATATGTGGAAACAGATCCCCTGTCCAGTCTACAGCAGTTGTAGTACAGATCTCAATGGTGAAGGCGCAAAGACGGGTTGTGAATAACGTGTGTGTGTGTGTGAAGGGAGGGAGCAAATGGATAAAATCTGTAGCTCCTTTGAGAGATAATGTATCTGCTATAGGGAAGTTTCAGGAAAGTCCTTGGATTTTATCTTCCCGGAGTGGAGTCCTGGGGTGTGGTAGTGTCCTACCCTCATGCTGGGTGGTCGTCAGTGGAATATAATAGGCTGTGGATTCGCTTCCCAAAGGAAGTGGTAAAAGCCAGGTTATTTGCAAGGCTTTAAATTACACTTGACAAAACGCTTGGCAAGGTACTGAGAAATTTTGTTGCATTTGAAAGTACACCAGCTTGTGCTTCCCAGCACTCCTCCTGCTGTGGAAATATCCTGCAAACCCAGATTTACAAATGCCCAAAGCAGCCATGTGGCAACAGTGAACCTTAACATATTGTAGCTGTAACATTTGGGGCTGTGAGTCCTGTGAAGGGTTTCACACCTGCTGTGCAATGGGTCTGCTCTGCTTATCTGGGGAGAGTGTCAGTGAAAGCCAGAATCTTGCACCTGGCTGCACTGAGTGGCCAGAGGATTCAACAGGAGATGCAGTGAGTTCTGGCATCCCATGAGTCCTGGGAGATGCTGCGCTGGTTGTAGGAAACTTGCAAACTGCTTGGAAACACAGGTCTAGAATGGCACAGAATGGCAGGGTGAACTTCTAGAGAGCTGATGAAACAAGCAGATTAGTTATGCAGATTTCCATCTAAAGGAGTCTATTTTTCCTTTCCCAGATTGGCTGAGTTTGAATGTACTGGCATTTTTTGATTGGAAAAAAATTTCATAGTTTAAAAAAAAGTGTTGTTACTAATATACTAGAACCATGCTTTAATTGAATCCTTTGGGACCTGAGAAAGCATGGAAGATAAATTTTAGATGCATGCAAAAAGTTTCAGTGTAATGAATATCTTAGATAATCAGAAAGAATTTGTAGCAAAATCCATCTAAAAAGTCTTTCAAAGAAAGTATTTTTTAATTAAAGGATAAGGAGAATGTCTTTTGCAAGTGTCAGCTGGTATATGGAACCTATTCAGAGGTGTGCAAATGTTGATGAAGTTACCCACCAAGCTCTGTACAGGTGAGTGAGGTGGGTTCCAGAACCTGATTTGCAGGTGCACTAGGGTCTACAGTTCTAGACAGATTGGCAAGGGTTGGGGTTTGTTTACTTCATTGCTTGTTGCTCTGTTTCATTTGAAAGAGAGGTTGTGGGTAGAATAATGGGTAGTTAATTCAACTTTGTGATATTCATCACCATTGATGAACAGGTGACTTTATAGCTTTCTGTGTTTGTTTTCTGGAATGAATTTGTCTATTTGCATATGAATTGAGTGAAGAATAGTTCTATACACAGGTAGCTTCAGAGGCCTTCTTAATCAATGACACTCTTCTCTAAATTTCTGCAGGGGAAGTTGCCTTAAGAAAATATACCAAAAAAAAAAAAACAACAAAAAACCAATTAAAAATATTTTAACTTTTGTTGGGTTTCTTTTTTTGTTGGAGTTAATCAAAACAGGCAATTACCTATTATTACAATAACATTAGATGAAACCAACACAACCTCACTGCAAAATTAGTAAATCTCCACTGCTTCCAAAGTAAAAATAAGATCTCATGAACTGTCTGAAGTAAGGCTAATATTTTAAAATGCAGCTTTTTCTTTCCTGTTTTGCTTCCCTTCCTATTATTTAATAGCTAAGCCCATCAAGTCCATTCCAAGAATATATTTAGCTGATTTAATCCAATTTTCTCATTGAGCAGGCACTGGAATTAAAAAAAGCCAATCAACAGCAGTCTTGGATATCTTCAGGATCATTTCAGTTCCTGCTCCCCTGTGTCAGCCCCCATTCTTTTATAAGACAATAAACAAAGTTGGTGAATGTGGATATGTAAAGGTCAGTATTCCATGTCTCTTAAATGTATGAGGAAATTGTTCTTAGGATGTTATTAACTCTGGTTTGTTTGAGCAATATACACCTGATGCATCCTTGGTCTGATAAGAAAATGAACCCCACTATGTCAGAAATGATATCTTCATACACTGTTTTCTGAGGTGCATCTAAGACTTGTGTATATTGGTTTGTTGTCCTGTTGGGTTGTAGTGGCAGTAAACAGACTTCAGTAAACAGTAAACAGACTTCACAGTTTCTTGTCGTTTGTTGGATAGCTTAGTCCTTCTCAACTCGGTAAGTTTTGTTTACTTCTCTTGCCAGCTTTGTGGGAAGCTGCTGTTTAAAGTTGACAGGCAACATGCATTTATCTGCTTTCTGTTCCTGATTTGATTATATTTGCTTATATTGTGCTATGCTCCATAGATTTGTGGATCTCTCATCTGGATCTCAGCTTCTAGAAAATCCTACAAGATTTTTCAGATTTTTTAAAAGTGTATTTCTAGACCATAAAAGCATCACTCTAATCTAAATTTGCTTTGGGATGTTGCTAAAAGGAGCATGATTCCTGTTTTCCATAAACAGGTGGGGACATGCTCCTGTCTCCTCCCCTTGAGAAGCACAACCTTGACAAGAGCTTTTTTGGGCATTGGCCATTACTCTGCAAGATCTTTGCAGAGTGGTTTGTGTGCTGGTGCCATGTGGAACTAAGGTGATACATTAAAGTATTAAAGAAATCACAAAAGCTGTGTTTTCTGGTAGAAGTTGAGGTTAGCAGGGTGCTGACACTTCTGTGACTGCTCATACCCTGAACCAACACACCTCTTACTGACTCAGGCAGCTGCCACAGCTTCTGCAGTCCAGAAGAGATGCTTATGATATTATTACATGCAGGACAAGAAATTTGATGCTGATATATTCTAAGATTCACTGGAACCACAGTAAAATCTATAAGGAATGCTTATGTGTAATCATCTGTGTGATTTGAGTTTGATTTAAAGAACATTGTAACTAAAAAGAGGAAAAACAAGAAAGAAAAAATGAGTTTAAAATATTCATCATATTCATAGAATGAATGAAGGTGTAAATCAATATTTTGTCATTTTTAGAATTCTAAACAGGAATAAATGGCTAGAAATGTAGTCTATTTTAAAAAGGCATTTAAAAAGTTTGTGTTCTTCTGCCATCTTTATCTCTAGAATACCATATAGCAAGTTTAGGTACTAAAAAGATAATGTATTTAGTACCAGAACAACATATGCTTGTGTTATGTTGTCAAAAGCAGAGATAGCTGAGAGTGTAGACATAGCAATTTACAAAAAAGTGATGTTCAGTGATATTTTCCAATTTAAAACAGGAAAATAAGTTTATAATTTGTTATAATGAAACCATAGCTTATTGTCAGATTTTGAAATGGGGAAGGATCTTACGTTCTTTAAAAAAAATTAATTTCATATTATGAAGAAAATGGTTTAAATAGATTTTGTTACTAATATGTAAGATTGCTAACTGTCCATGAAATTTCAAACTACTGGTCCTTCTGCAAGGACCTAAGCCTTATTATGGGATGATTAATACTCACAACACCCCTGTGACACAAGAATGAGGTTATACCTATGTCACAGAAAGATAAATTTTGATAGGAGATACACTTTGACTCGCATATATTAAGGAAGTGGCCATGGAAAGGCTAAGCTCTTTTTTCCATCAACTTGTGTGCTGAGTACTCTGTGGGTAAAATGGCATAGCTACCTTGTCAGTTCACTGACAAAACATGAAAAACTTGCACCAGTGAGATTTGTTTGGCCATCATTTTGCAAATGTCATCATAATATGCAACTCCTCAGTCTCTCATTCTCTGTGTTTTCTCTGGCTGAACAAATTTGCCCTTTCAACCCAAGCATGCACACAGCTCCTGTCAAACTGTGTGTCTTTCAGCTTAGCAAATATATTGCAGGCACTCTGCTCTAGATAGCAATGCAATTTTTTTGCACATGTATGCATTTTTGGGTTAAATTAAAAATAGGTTTTGATTCAGGAATGTCTCCTAGGTTGTTTCCTGATCTTGGCAGAAACCTTTATCTTTTAGGTATAAATACAGCTAAGATATAAAAACATATTTAGCATTGCATATTGTAGTACTAAATGCCTATTTCTGAAAGCAGCCATTTCTTTGTCTAATATTTTGCTAATACCTTTTTGACATTAGAATATTCTTCTTTAAAAATCTATTTGTTACTGAATTAGAATATGCTAGCAATGACATGTAAACAAATACAAGTTCTTTGCAACTCCTTAAATAAATTTTCAGAATTTACTAATAAGTATAGCTCTTTTTGAGAATAATTATCACTTTACTATAGTTTTTCCTGACTCCTTAGGATCAGTGATAATTTTGTATTTGTGTTTTAAAACTGAGGAATTTCCATGGATAAGTATCTTCACTTGTAAGTGATGACTACGCTTTGTTAAAATTATTTGGATTTTAGTCAAAGCTTTCTTTCCAACATTTGCCCCAGTAAACAGATGGCATATCCAGGCTACCTTGAGTTTGCTAATTAAGACTTAAATTTTTATGCTTTAACATTTTTTATTTTCAATTATTTTATTATAAAAATAATTCTTGTAAAAGGAAAACTTTATTTTACACTTAGTTTACTGTAAAAGTGATTTCAAGTCTTCTTGAAAACTAAACTTGACTTTCTTTAGATATCCAGCTTATTTTCAGCAAGAGTGTCAGACTAAATTATTTCCTCATTGCAAATATGGTGTTCCTCAGATATAAGACTTTCTTTTCTTCGCTTCACTTAAGAATGTGCTTGAATGTGAACATATGAGGACTTTCAAGAGAAATGAACTTCACTTTCATTTACAGATCAAGAAAGTGATCTGTAAGTTAGTGTTTATATTAATGACAAGACAGAAATTAGTGGGAAAAAATGGCAAGAGATGACATGCTGTACTTAGATTTCCATGTGTTGCTTGGGCAATGAGCTGATGTTGCCTCTGGCTACTTCATCAGCATTCAAAACCCTGCACATGATTTAGGCTGGAAAGGATTTTTGGTGGTCATCTCCTCTAACTGCCTGCTCAAACTGTTCACTTTGCCCTTTCAGGTGAGGGATGATTGCTGACTCAATAAACTCCTGCCCTGGGGTTTTCCCCTGTGATGCCATGAAATATCTCTGTATGTTCCTTTTTCAGGTTAAGCACTGAAGGTGGCCCATCTACCTTGGTCAAAATCAGTAGAATTTAGGCCCAGACTGATGGTGTGTTATAGAATATTCCACATTTGTAGTTTTTCAGCAAGAAATTAGGTGAAGGATGAGATCTGGAGAACTCAAAAGATAAATTTAAGCTGCTTCTGTGCATGTGCAGAGAATATATTTGCTATGGGCAGATATGCCTCAATAACCAGGTCAGTTATTAAAATAATATTTGTTAAGAGTATTTTTATGTCTCTATGTACATATATATGGAGAGAAATACATACATAAATATAAACACATATACTTGGAGTGGAAAAATTATTTGTCCAAGTATGAGGGAACAACCTTCATGTAGTGCAGTGTACAGTGTTCACCTTCCAATTTTTTTTTTCTTTTTCTTATGATATTTACGTGTTGAAAAATTCTGGCAGATACTATAAGATATATGAAAGCTTATTTGTCTGATTTTAATTGGCTTCTGCAGCTGTCAGTCTGCATTTAATGGAATTATTTTTTCTATGGACAATGAACACTTACCTGTGAAAGTCAAATCCAGTGGACCAATTGTAGGCAACTTGGGGTACTAGATCAGTAAGACTCCTTATCTAAATTGTTTGCACGTTAGATTTCTTTTGTAGCACAGAATAATTTGGATAAATGACCTTTCAAATGGTAATTGAATTTCCGTAACAACAGTCGGGTGATGGTACATAAAAAGTAATAAAAGCCTTTAGCAGTGCCCTTTTCTGGAGCTTGTCACAGTGTCTACTTCTGATAGTGAGTGACACTTATTACTCGAGTCATATTTTCTTAAAAGCTGTGGCTTTGCTGAAATTGTGTGTGAAAATATACTTTTCCTTTTAAGTTAATTGTACGGTGGTAAAACCAAACTGTGTTTTGGTTTTTTAATAATAGAATGTTTTACAGGCAACTCATTTTTCTCAAAATATATTCTCAAAAACTAAGGTCACCATTAGAAATTTAGCTTCCTAATATTTATATACTGGGAAATCAATTAATTTGTAAACAATTTAATTTTGCTTTCACAAGAGAAGTTAATTCTAGATTATTTGCATGACAGCTATACACAACTTGTATTGCCATGTGTATATTGACTGAGCTCATGTAGGACCAAAATCACCTCTACCAATACTTGTATTTTTGATGATCTAGGAATTAGAGATTTGGGCTTTGAAATGCAAATATTGTGTAATATAGACACATAAAAATGGAAAGTAAATACTAAATTATAGATAATACACTTTACATGAAGTTACTTTTCCTGATTCTCTTTGACTGGTATAGCAAGGAGAATTCAAAATCTAACCTTTAAAGTCATGTAGTCATACCTGTGCCTTCCAAAACCAAGGAAAAACATTTAAAGAACAGGTATCACACAAGAAGCCAAATATTCCAATATGTCATCCCTATTGTTTGAACTGTGAGAGGGTTTTTCTTATTAAAAGTGAAATTGCATTTGAGTAAAATCTTGTAAGCTCTCATATGGACAAATTTTAGAGCTATAAAATTATTTTGCTGAAAAATACTTAAAAATACTTTTAATGTGAACTTCTTTTTCTTTGTAACTTGAGACAATAGTGATACCATGAGCACTCATTATTTTTTATTAGTCATCATCACTGATATAAATAAATAAATATGTGTGTGTGTAAACATAAATATATCGGATTCTATTTGAAGTTCCCCCTTTCTAGAATACAGGAGTGTTTCTGTGGTTTCAGTAAGTTTTTCCTACCTTGGCTTTATTTGACTTTCTATAAAATGTCTTGTGATGCCACAGAGAGCATAATGTTTGTTAAATATAGTTCATAGGTCAAATACCTGTAATAATTGATACAGGCAACGGCATGAAAACAATTTGGGAATACTGTCTGCTTGCCTGGTTGGGACAGCAAGGCCTTACAATTTTACAACATGGATTTTACACTTCATTTGATCACACAAAATGTCTAAATCTACTCAGTCTAATGTGCTTATTTGCCTTCTCTTAAGTCCAATTTGTCTGTTTTGACTCTTCCAGAACATAAGTTCTTCAGACTGGTTAATTCTATTTTCATTATTGAAAAATAAATAGTGCCCTGGAACATACACGGAAACTTTAATGAATAAGAATAATATGAATGAATAATAAATGAATAAATAATAAAGAAATTATTGAATGAATAATGAATGAATAATAAAGAAACCTTTACTCAAAACTGGCAGAAATTGTTCAGCTTTTTGTGTTCTGTAATGCCCAATAAAACATTTCACCTCTCCCAGTAATAAACAGGGTGAAACCTTCATTGTAGTTGGTGCTAGTGGGATTGTCTGCATCAGTTGGACTACATTGGAAAATTGATTCTGATATGAGTAAGCCGAGTGGCATCTTGAATAAAATTACAATAAAATAAATGGCTTAAATATATTAGTTTCCTCAAGTATCTTTTTCTTCAGTGTCTGAGTCTTGTGTGTTTTTTAATTTCTGTGATTTTTTTTTATTAGGAGCCATTATACTTGAAAAATATTTAGTGGACTTATGATTGTTACAAAGGAAATAATTGTGCTAGATAGGAGAAATCAAAGCCTTTCTAGTGCATGAAAGTACTTGGAACAATTACAGATTTATGACTGCAAGACTTAAAAAAATGCAGTTTATCAAAATGAAAGCTTGATACGTTTTCTAAATACTGAGGACATTTCAGTAATTTCTTAAATTCAAATATTAGCAAAGCAAATATCTAAATAAAGATAGTGAGAACTGACCTTTCTTTGAGGGAAGTTTAGTTTTGATGTTGGTGGATAAAGGATGTCATAATTAAGAAGATGTGATATTTAATACTGTTTTAATTTGACCATGTCACAGTGCTGTTTGATTGAAAATAATGTTACTTTCTGAGCTGTAGTAAAGACTGTTCTGAATTATCATTCTGTAGAGGTCTGTGACAAAGGCTTTTATAATCAACCACTTTTTCAGTTTTATTTTGGTTAATATGTTGATTCTCTGCTTGGGAAACAACTGATTGCACCTGCCTCTGAATGTGGGAAGTTGTAACAATTTCCCTAGAAATGCCATTGCTGGAAATGGTGTTCTTGGGGTTGGCATTAAAATGTCAGTGCACCAACTGTTCAGAAAGCTGCTGAGTTTCATGATACAAATGTTGCCATCTTTCAAGTGAACTAAGTAAGCCAAAAATGCTCTTTTGAGACCCCATTGGCTTCTAAGCTTCACTAGGAACAGTTAGATAAATGTGACTCCTCTTTTAGTAATTAATGTACTTGTCTTGTAACTCTCTACAAAACATATCAAAACTTTCAAAATAAGTGCTTTTTGTGCAATTCTTAAACCCTTATGTAAATATCTACAAGTGTACAATCCAGTAATTGCTGAGTTTCCTTTCTGTTTTTAAACAAAAAGCTGAACATCTGAAATTCCTGAATGTTTTTGAAGCTAGTTTGTGCATATACAAACAGATGGTGTTCTTAGGAGCCTGATTTTCCTGCCCAAACTTCTAATGAGTGCAGTCTTGCGTGAAAAGTAGGGGGTTTTTTTGTGCAATTATTTTTTGGAGGGGAAAAAGGGAAGTGCAGTATGGTACTGCTACTAATGTCAAGATTGGTCTCTGGATTTTAATTAATAATCTCCCTATTCTTGAATACGTAAACCTATCCCATTAGTACTTACTGTTCTCTTGTTTGGGACAAAGAGAGGTGCAGCTAACACCTCAGAGCCAGTATATCAGTGATATCAGTGAATTTTACAACAAGAATCAGAGTGAATGAAGTAGAATTTTTGGATAGTATCATCAGATGATCCATCTGGTTTCTGAGGCTTGGGAATTTTTATACTGTGTATCCCCTGTAAAACAAAATTTCAAATGCTGCCCTGACTTCCAGGGTATGAACCCTTTATTGAATTTAGCATTTTTAAAGGACAGTTTTGGTCTGGAGGTGTATGCTAGTTATCCAAAGGAATTTGGATCCAAAGGCTACATTTATAAAGCTTCTCAATCAGTTCTGAGGCTTGTGTGAAATCACATAGTAGCTTTGCTCACAAAGTCATAGAAACTTAGAACACCAAGGGGCTGGAATGAACCTTAGAGATCATCTAGTCCCACCCCCCTCCACCATGGGCAGGAACACCTTCCCCCAGAGCAGGTTGCTCAAGGCCTTATCCAGCCTGGCTTTGAAAAATGCCAGGGTTGGGACACCCACAACCTCCCAAAGAAACCTATTTCAGTATCTCACATTAAACCTAAATTCCCCTCTTTCAATTTGTGCCCATTACTCCTTGTCCTATCACTACAGTTCCTGATGAAAAGTCCTTCTCTGGCTTCCCTGCAGGTCCATTCAGATACTGGAAGGTTGTTATGAACAGATAACAGAATATAATTTGTGCACTAGTACCTTTTTAAACCTAAGTTTTTAGGTTTACATTTTTGGTGTCACTTTTTGTCTTGCTAGAAGTTAGTGTATAAACAGTTGCAAATGCAAATCTTCATTTTTTTTTTTCTTGAATTCTCATTCCAGTGGTTTTCTTTGAAGCAGCACTCATAAATATTCTTTAATAGATGAAAATATTGTTGAAGAGGAAATGCATTTCTAAAGTGTTGTAAATGTCAAAGCAAGGATGGAGGTAAAAATTATCTCTGAACTTAATATTTCTATCAGAAAATTGCCCAAAGGGAAAGAAGCTTGCAGAGAGCACTGATAATGCATAAATACCTATGATTCAAGAAATCATCTTTGAGATCTGATGCACATTAAGGTTTCTGGAAGGTCATATTTGTTTTAAGTTACTTTGTTTATCCTTGTACTAATAAATTCCTGGATGGGTATGAACGAACTGAAACTGTTTCCCTGTGAGCTTCCCTTTCCAATCTTGGTTTAGATCTCTGATCAGTGCATGAACAGGGGTTTTGATTGTCCTCTGTACTAATGGAACTTATATCCAGAAGGCACACCCTTCTGCTTCCTCCATCCCTATGCTGAACAGGTCTATACAGACATTGTACATAGGGGAATACACAGGGAGATTAATCTGTTAATTGTGCCCATGTTCTTAAGGACATGGCATTGTTTTACTCTACAAATAATGTGTATTCTTTAGTGTTTTATAAAATTGATCAAAGCAGGTTATCAAATTGCCAACAAATCTTTGGCTGCTAGCAAAAAACCCTTATGCATACATCAAAGAGTATATAAAATGCATCAGGATACATGTTTTCTGTGATTAAAATGTTCTGAAAAGGTTTCGAGTATTTCTTGTGGGGACACAGTAAAATGCTTACATGGTGAGAACTGAAAATCAAGGTTCAGTATGCTGGAGAGCATTCAGAGAAACTTAGGGAAGTCTGCAATGCTGCAGAAGTGCTGGAGTAGGAGATTAAATTGGTGATAAATGGACAGATGGTGAGTAGATAGGATGAATCAGATTGCCAGTAAATTTCAGTAACTCAGTAAATTTCTGTTGTGATATCTTACAAAGGTGGAAATTAATATCAAACCCAGATGGAATGATGAATAAAAATGCAATGTGAACATAAAAGCATATGCAAAATATAAAGGGGATTGTTATATCAGAATGAAGTACTTCGTCAAATGTTTCTCAAGAACCTGTTGATACTGGTTTTTAGTTACAGTGACCAAAAAAAGAATACTTTTGTAGGTTATCAACTTACAGGTTTTTCATATCATGTAGCAGCTCTGGACAACAGTAACATCAAGGACAGGGAGCAAGTCCTTGTGGGTCTACCAAATTGGATTTTTTCTTTCAGCTGTAAAATATTTATTCTAATATTTTATTCTGAGTTTAATACTCAGAATGTCTCTTGGGACATAATTTCATTTTCTGACTTTATATACTTGCTCTAAAATGTGGGAATATTTACACTGTGAGAGACACAAACATAAAAGAACAACGCTGGATACTGAAGGCATCTGTTGTTCTCAGTAGGAATAGGATTGTGAGGGAATAGATGATCTAGCTGAGCTAATATAAATTGTGAACTATGACACATTCATTAAAAAGAAATCTCAAATAGGATTCCAACTTAGAATGCTCTGGGAAAAAAGTCTTGGACCTACAACATTAAGCTAATTATTGAATGAATATTTATCTCTTGTCTTTTCTTTTGGTCAGCTGTTTCTTTTAACATTGTGTTCTGAGACTTAGGGGTCTGTGTCCACTGTGTCTCCCGTTGCCATCTTCTGGCTACTCCTTACTTTTACCACTGACTGAAATGTAATTTCACAAAGCTTACACATCAGCATTCTTGCTGAGTTTTCAAATTATACTCAATTTTGGAAATATACATAAGATTTTTTAAACTACATGCTGAAATAAAATTGTATTTATTGCAGGTTAGAAAAATGAGTTTCGAGTAGGAACAGCGTGGGTGTTCCTCCTCCACAGGCTGGACTGAATATGATAAAACACAATAAGAATTAAGATAAGTGTTTCTTTCAAAGCAATCCTCTTTTTATTGTTTGTTGCACTTCTTACTCTTCTTTGCACCCAATTTTTAAATGCTACAACTAGTCTATGTTGAGATGAGCACTTCTGTATCTTTATGGCTGTCTCCTAAGACTTGAAATTTCATTTCTGGATTGGCCACAGTTTGTAACTCCTGCTGAGTTTTTTGTTGTTTGGTTCTCCTCACCTCCAGCTTTGATATCTGGAAAGGTAAATTAAAGCCTCTCATTATTTTTTGCATATCTATTTTTGTACAATTTCAATAAATGATGTCTTCCCTGAACTGGAAATCTGTTCTTTTGAAGCTGGCATGATCACTTACATAACATGCTTGGGAAGTAATTCTGGGGTCACTCCTGGTATACTGTCAATTATGATACTCTGCTGCAGTAGCTTGTGACCATACTGTCATTTAATGGAAACACTACCTATTCTCTTATGGAGTCCTTTGTTCTCCTAATGTGCAATTTTATCTAAGTTAAAACCCCCTTGAAAAGTGTGGGAGGGGAAAGAAAAGCTGATGCAGTTGTCTCACATAGCAAAATACAGGCCTGTAGCATTGATCAAGTACTATTTTTGTTTGCTGCACATCTAGGGGCATTCACTTCTGGCCATGGGCTTTGAATCAAAACCTGAATGGGGAGAAGTGCAGAGAAGGATGGTGTCCTCCTGTCTCCCTTTCACTGCAGCTCAAGGGCTGAACTTGGAAGTAGTGATGGGAAGGGTTGGGAGAGGGAGAGGTAGGAAGTGCTTGACCTAAATCCAGCAGCAAGGATGGCTGATTAGTAGAAAATTGGTTTGAACAAGCTACACAAATTGTTTGGATTAAGAGGTCCAAGTCATCTTAGTCACAAACGAGAGTGGATATCCCAGAAAGTCCTTTTCAGCTCTGTGTTTCCAATTTAACTTTTCTGGATCCAAATGTCAGGATTTCTATCTATGCATCTCACTGCTTCAGTTTCTACTTGTGTGTACAAATGGTTGTGAAGCTGATTGTCTAACAGTTGTTGGGATCTTGGAGGAAATGATCCTCTCTGGTTACAGCATGAGCAGAAGAGGATTTTTTGTTGTTGTTTCTCTTAGGCTGAGGATTTTGTTTGTTTTATTTCCCCAGAAGCTTCTTCATGAGACATCAGCAACTATTTCGTTTCTGTGTCTCAGAGCCAGTGGCCATTGCCAGCAGTGATTTGTGGTTGTGAGTCAAGATTACAACTACAAACAAACAGGACTTCAGACCTTCAGAAGCTCAGTTTGAGCTGATGGTCCTTCTAACAGCACAATAAAGACTGACAGTTTACAACCAGAAGTGGAATTGTGCTGTGATGGCAGTTAAAACCTTTGCCAGAGTAAATGGACATTTCTGAAGCTCTGCTAAGTAGTTGTTTCAGCCATGATTTTCTCATTGACACTTCTCTTCTCAGTGTAACCATGAATCTCTGCCACTTTGTCCTCAAATTTAGAAACATTACACATTATGGCTAGTAGGATTTCACTACAGTCTAATATTACTCCGTGTTCTCCTACAAGTAAAGAAGAAAAAATCCAAACCACAAAACCCCCCAAAAACTTGTCAAGTGTTTTTTATTCTATAACCCACTTCTTTACACAGCTCTACTAAAACAACTTCTTTTTTATTATTATTGCTTTTTGCATATCATTCTACCATTAAACTTGACTATGGAATTATCAAAATAAACCAAGCAAAAAAGCAGAAGATAATTTTCAGTCTCCTCTTCAAAATGATGGGGAAGCCAATTTTTTTAATGCACCTTGTTATTCCAGTTTTAAAATATAGGAAGATATTAAAACCCCAAAATAGAAGGAAAAATCTGTCTATTGTATGTGTATGCATAAATGCAGGAAATATGCCTTTTAGATTGTCAGGTTTGATGGGTCATTCAAATTGCAAGAATGACAATAAAAACTTTTCTTGACAAGGAGTCTGAGCCAAACTCTGAGAGTCAGCAAAAGGTTTTTTGGCTTTTTTCCCCTTTTGTTTGTTTGTTTGTTGTTGTTTGTTTGGGTTTATTTTAATTGCAGGGGACATCCACTGCAGTTTAATTGAAATTTAAAGCATTATCCTGATATGCACTTTCTGATAGTCAGGGCATAAGTATATTTCTAGGCAAATTATTTCAAGGTTGTTTTTCTACCAGCCTCACTCATACAGTCCCAGCTGTTTTAAAAATCATCCTTTCTTCAATATGGATTATTCCTGTAGTCCTTGATTTTCTTAGAAGTCTTCACAGTTAGAATCAGAGTTCTCAGATTCTGCACATGTTTACAAGAAGTCATAATCATGCTTGACTTTGACTTTCCTCCCCAGCCTTAAGTGCAGATTAGAGCAAGTGTTTTGTCTATAGAACAAAATAAAATCACCAGAAAAATACCAGAGGTTCAATGTTGCTTTCTAAGGGGTCCTTATATTTTTTGCTGGAAAAATATCTTGGCATTAATGATTTGATTGCTTATGCTTTTGTTTTCTGTAACAACTTTTGTTACAGCTTTTATAATATCTTTTTTAAAACTCAGTATCTAAATTTTCACCACCAAAATCATTGTGCCATTTAAAATGATACCCTTCAAACCCAAGGGAAGTGGCAGGAGGAATTTTTGCACTTGGTTTAAGCTAACAAAAGAAGATCATTAAAATTTGATCACCTTTTTAAATAAAGCACTTCTGGAAAAGGAAAAGCAACTGCTACTGGCGGACCAGATTTTTTTAAATTTTATTTTTAATATCAGATGGTAATAACTATGCACTAGATTATCTAGTAAAGGACCTGAGAAAGATAGGGTTTTTTAAGCTCCTCTTTGGAGAAGAAAATGAGGTCAGGACATGTCCACAGAAGTAGACTCGTTCTGTGTTGTGATGGATGGGAGTAGTTCAGAAAGTTCACGTTCTGGGAATTAAAAAACAGGACAGGGTGTTCAGGATGAGGCAGAGGGAGGGCCCAGCCCAACAGTTTACCTTTAGGAACTAAGGACTGATATAAAAACTGTCTGTTTTCCCCCATTCACATACCTTAACTACTTCAATCATAGCAATGTCTTGCATGATTTAAGTGAAAATTGATTTACTTCTTGTCTATGGACAAGTTATGTGCATTTTGGTGACCTGTGTGAACTGCAAGTTCACAGTGAGTGCAGTTCTGGGAAATTGTTCTCCCACTGCTGAGCAAATTCAGAAGTTGGCATTGCTCCTAAATGATGACCATGAGACCAACATTTGATGAAAAGTCACAAGCAGGAAAGCAAAGATTCTTATAGTGAGAGAAAATTTTATGTGTGAAATCTTGCTATGGACAAGAGAGGCAACATGCTTAACCTGATCCATATGTTTACAAAGCCATGAATTTATTTTTACCTTTTTTAAAATATTGACAGTGTAAACAGAATTTTTTTAAAAAAAATTCTATTTGCAGTAATATCAACAGCTTATATGGATATGAGATATCATAGTGTGACAACTTAATGACTAGAGACATTCAGGAAAAATTTGGCTTGCATATCATCCTCCCCTAGATAGTACTGTAATCTTCCCTGAGACTGTAGGATGTTTTGAAATAAGATGTTCTTGTATTGATACTATTCTACTTTTATAGATCACTCGCAAGGCAGTCACACAAACCTCCTATGGCTTTTTCCTCCTGGTGGTTTTTTTCTCAAACGATGGAATCTTCCAAAGAAGCCAAAGCATCTTTTATCAGCTAAAATAGTGAGGAAATCCTATGGTTGGTTTCAGAATAATATTTTGCTTTCAAGAAAAAAAATCAACCTGTTAAACCCCATCTCTATTAGCTATGTACTTTCTTTTTGTTTGTTTGTTTGTTTGTTTGTTTCATTTGGTGGAAAATAAAGAGGTAAGATATTAAAATGTGAGCTATCCAAGTTATCTCTGAAGACATCATATGAGGGAGTCTCGATAATGATAAGGTAAAATAATGTGGGATAAAATGTGATTACTAAATCAAAAGGAACTTGAGGTTGAGAGTGGAGTTACCTAATAAAAAGAAATGAAAACTCCATGACATACTTGAACAAAATTGCGAAGGGCATCTTTGCAATTAAGATGCTTATACCCAAGAAGTTAGCTGTGTATTGGAAACTGTGAAGGATTATTGGGGTTTTTTGTGGGTTTTTTTCCCCTCCCCTCAGTCTTGTTCTTTGGATATAAGATAACTTTAATAGCTTTTTTTTTTTTTTTTTTGACTGAAGAGCTTATCTCTTCCATTTTTAATACACTTCCTACAGTAAAGATAGCTGTCCTATTCTGATGGGAAAAAGTTTGATGTCATAATTTCTGTAATATAAAGCATGATTTCTGTTTGGTGACTGAAGTCTATATCTAGGTACAGACCAGCTGATTTGAACTAGGAAATTTCTGCAGGACTTAAATAGAAGTAATATTCATATCCACCATATAAGACCCTATAAAAGTTTAAAGTTTAGCATCATTCTTCTAGTGTACAGATGTTGTTTTCATCTGGTAGTATTTCTTCTCCTCACGATGAGAAATATGAGCAGGGGTATTCCTCTGTATCTTTATGTTCCTGAGTACCAGTGTTGATTATATAATGTATGTGTGTATTATATAAAAATTATTATCCTTTGTACTGATCTGTAGAGTTTGGAGGTGTGCTCATTACCAGCCTTTTACTTATCTTCTTGTTCTAGGCTTCAGAGTCAGATATTTATTAACAGGCAATTGATAAAGTTATTTTTTACTCACCTTGACCACATACAAGTTATTATCATTGTCACTGACTTGTAACTTTATAGTAGCTGAGTTCATAATCACACTGCTTCACTTCCGTAGGCTATAGAGCTGAAAAATGGTTTGTGTTTATGCTTAAGGCCTTTATTTGATTACATCTTGGAGTGTTGTCATTAGGAAACTGCAATGATTTCATACTCAATTTCTACAGTTTCCTGAGGTCTCATGCACATGGTCCCAACTACCTGCCCTACCACTAAGTAAGTGTTCCCTCCTGGGAGCCAAAAATTGTCTTTCACTGATGCCTTTGGGTCATATGTGAGACTGAATTCCCTGGTTGCTTCATTTTCCTGGTTTTAATCTCAAAGATTTACTTTGACTCTGCCTCTTTTCATCACTGGTCCCTAGGGACTGATTTAAAGTGGTATGAAAAGGGCAGATGAGAGAGGTTTGCCTGAAGCCACAAGTAGTTGTGGCCATACTTGCCAGAGAAATGGCTGTACGGTTGCAGAAGAATATGTGGTAGAAGGCAGGGAAACAAATGATACTAAATAATAAATAATATTGAATAAGGCCCTCAAAATCTACCCACTGTATGTAGTATGCAACTTCAAGACCCTAACACAGACTCAGATGTTTCCTTTACAGGTCCAGCAATGCTAAATGGGTGTGATACCCTCTGATTCATATCCCTGATGACCATTTCCTGCCTGAAGCACACAATGGGTAGCTTCTTCAGGCTTAATCAGTATCACGAAGCCTAGATGAATTTCCAGTTGCCTGGAAATGATAATAAAATGATTTTTGGAATTTATTTTTTTTTTTTTTGCCTGTAATGAAAGTAAGAGTGCAGAGTAGAAAAATTATTATTTAGTTTAGTGTGATAGAGTTTTGAATGCATATAAACCTTTCTTATTACTCATGAGGAAGGCTCAGCTCAGGTTTATCAAACCATAGATAGTACTCTGGCTTCTGCAGTGGGAATTTTACAGTGTGTGCACAGAAGTTACTGTGCAACATGAAAACTGTGTTGTGCCATTTTATGTTTCAGCAGGTAAGTCCCAGTCTTGTTTATTCTCCAGCACAAACCATGGGCTGGCTGTAGGAGGTCAGGCTGGGAAGTTGCTCATGTTTGACACTGCAGCATTCAAGAGTGATGAATATTTAATTAGTCAAGTGTGGACCGTGGGGGAGATTGAGGCAGCTCTAGATCCTGGTTGACTGTCTGCAGTATCATCTTGAAGTGTTGTGTGAAAATGAATCCTTGGGGTGAGCTTCAAGGACACTGAGTAGGTAAAAAAAGGCATTCTGACAGCAGCTAGCTCAGGGAAGATAGAAATAATAGAGATAAATGTTTTAAGTATTTCTGTTACACTGGTCAAAGATGCTGGTGGGCTAAGCCAACATGTTTTAGTAGTTTACATAAATGTATTAGAAAATTCAGTTTGAACCTATAGAATTTGGGAGTGTAACAGCAATGAAAGTAATTTATTTTACACAGGTATCAGCTATCAGAATAAAGTACATGCATAATTTGTTGATATTATGCAAAAAGTGTGAGGTAGCAGTCATTTCTCTGTAGTCCTATTTTAAACACAGCAACAGAGCTGTTTGAAGATATTATCCTTAGCAAGCTTTCAGGAGAAATTAAAAACTATAGACAAAAGCACAAGACTATTAAATTTTGGTAGCATAGGCCAGAATAAAAGTTTCTTACTATTTTGTGTTCCACATTTGAAAACATTGCATGCAGTTTGGATAAGTAATGGTTGGGCTAATAGGAAGGTCTTAATTCTGCTATGAAGAGTGTAAAAAAAAAAATTAAGGTAAATAAGTCTGTATTTGTAACCAGAGACATTAGCAGTACCCTCACTCTCAGTCCTGGGCTCTGTGGAAGTTATTGTTTCTACAAGACAGAACGAGATCATGTCCACATCCCATGTAGACATTCATTTTAATATGGAAGGCATGGAGCAAGAAATAGTTTTGTGTTCCTTGTTGTCACTATAACACTCAGGACAGACAACAAAGAACAATTAACATTTTAATCTAAGTAAATTTAGCTGGCATGTTACTGCTAATCAGTTAGGAAGGGAACATATGCCTGTATCTCTGCTTCCCCAGCTCATCTTCTATCATATAACCATCTCTGGTCTGTGTTAATATCCAAGGCTAAATTTGGGCAAATGACGTGCAAGAGAATTTTTGTTGCCATTCACTGGCAGTGGCTAAAAGTGGTAGCTGATATTTTCATGGACATCATGAATAATTTGGAATTACTTCTGCAGTTTCCAGTGACTTCTGTGATGGATGGCTCTCATTCGGCTGCCTCCACTTGAATAATGATGGCGAACTTGGGACACTTCAGTGCACAATACTGTCAAGTCAAGAAGTATAAGTGCACAGAAGAGCTATTAAAATAAATACAGTAAGGATAGGGACTGTGATTTAAGAGGACCCTGACTTTTATGACAGGCAAGGAGCAACTGAAAAGAGATCTGATGATGGTCATCTACTTGTGGCAGCTGTTTATTATGCTCTATTGTAAACATCTTGCAGTTACCTTGTGCTCACCCATCTGTTTGTTTCTGCCCATCTGTTATTGCTTGCCATGTACTTAGGTTGTAAATGTCATTGTTGTTTGAAATAAGAAGGTTAAAAATAATTTGATTTAAAAAAATCAGTTATTGAATTCAGTATTTACATTAAGAAAAAAAGAAAGACCAAAACCTCTTACAAGCCTCTGGAGTCAATATCGAGGAAAGTCTGTACAGCTTTTCTGTGCTCCTGGATAACTTCCTGTGGTATCCTTTTCTGATGAGGTTGAAGCACTTAATTGAGTTGATTTTTGTAGTAAGATTTCAATTTGCATTTAGTCAATAGCAAGGGCTAGTTCAGGAGGAAATTTTGTTTTCTGAAGTCAGAGTATTGTGTGCAAATGAAAGAGGTTTACAAGGCAAATTGCCTGCAGGAAGCCAATCAACTTGTGCTCTGTATATGTCATTTCAGCTTCTGCTGGCATTTTTTGTTCCCAGACTACCAAATTTATATTTGGCATGCACTGTCATCCTTATTCTATGGGTTTCTTCTCATCAAATATTTGGGATGGCTTTTTTTCTTTCTCTCCCTAAACTATTATATGTGCTTTTGGTATTTGAGTCTTTGCCATTGTTACTTAATATGACAACAGCCACATTTAATTTCTTTTTTAATGTTTTAAGAGATTTTTTTTTATTAAATAAAATCTGTATTTAGTAACTTTTTCTTTCTCAAAACATAACTATAATGCTAGCTAATTTAGCATTATTCATGATTTTATGCCTGTCTATTGCAGTGATCAGTTCTGAGACATGCAATGCTTTTGGGGTTTTTATTTTTTTCTTTTTTGAAAGAAGAGTCATCCAAGCAGAGACATCCAAGAAGATTGTCCAAGCAACCTAAGCAATCATTGGTTTTCTTTACTTACTTTAAAATGTGTGTTTCAGTTGCTGTTAATGTATTTCTCTTTTGGTTTTGGTTGGTTGGTGGGGTTTGTTTGTTTGTTTGTTTGTTTTGTTTTGTTTTGTTTTGTTTTAATAGTGAAATACTATTCCTACACAGGAACAAGTGAAGCAATACTGATACATACCTGCCAATAATGACCAGCTCTGAACTACAATATTGGTGTAGTTTTTTTCTTCTGTAGTGTTAAAGTTATATCAGTGTGTACCCTCCTTTAAGGATGGTTAGGTTACGCTTCTGTTGACAACAGGTGGGCCTGGGGCATGGACCTGTGATGCTGAGACCCTAATAGAAGTTATAAAAATTCATGTGGAATTTCATCTTTGGACTGAATAGAATTTAATTTTATACATTTTTGATTTTGTACTGCATCTCGCCATGGTGACAATGATTTTTGAGATTTGTCTTGTAGCATGGTGTAGAAATCCTCACAGAAAGAAAATATTATTATCAATTAATTTATCCTGACTGTGCTATTGTATGCTTTGTACATTCAGAGAAATGTTTCCATTTTGCTTTTAAACTTGACTGCAGCTGTTGACAGTCTTTTATAAAAACTGCATGTGTTTTCTCCCTTGTCATTTCATTCTTGCCAAGCACTTCAAAACAAAGTTACTTTGTATTTTATATTATTCTAGGAGCCCACCAGCTGAATTTGGTGAAACAATTTGAAAATCTAGTTTACAAAGAGCTTTTACTTTTTTCTTCCATTTGTTTTTCTTAATGTTTGAAAATAATCTTTTTTTTATGTATGCATGTGTTTTATTCCTCCTCCATTGTACATAAACAGTGTTTTTTCTAAGTACCTGGTTCCAAAGTCAGAATTCCTAGGAACTGATGCAGACCCTTCTGACATTAAGAGGATCTTTTTTCAGTGGGTTTGAGTTCAGTTCTATGGATTATGAATTATTAGGGATGGATCTAGCTTGTAGATATAAAAAGTATTTTTATACCTCAGTGCGGAGACTGGCTCTGAATGAGGACCTTAGTGTGTCCCGTCAATTAAAAAAAGATAAAAAAGGTATATTACCAATATAAAGAAGTTGATATTGTTCAACTGTCCTTCATATTATTTCACCATATTTTTCAAAAGTACCATGGTGGTTTTATTTAAGTTTTCTCTAGTCTAACTTTCCTGCCCCCTTTTTTCTGATCTGCTCTCTTGATTTGGGAAAAAAAAACCCTTAAGTCTTAGTCAGTCTTTTCTGCTGCCCAGAGAAATATTGGGAGATAGATTTAGAGCAAATGCTATCATAATACTGCACTGATTGTCAAAAAAAAATTTGGTGAAACTAGTCAAAAATCTTTCCTGAACTCTTCCTTAGGTAGCAATTACTGTTATTGCTCTGTTGAAATTTAAATGCTTAGGAAACAGTGTCAGAACTGATAGAGTTTTATTTGAGGGGTTTCTTGGGTGGAGGAACAGCAACACATGGTGTTGTTGATTCATGCTTATGGCTTTAGAAAACCAGTATTTCAGTTGTTTAGGCTGCAGTTATTATTAGTTCCTTATTTTGAAGTAATACTGCTAGTGAAAATTATATATAGCAATTGGAGATGTCAAAGGATTAAGAAGGTCAAGGACTCCAGCTCAGAACCATTTGCATTGGCCTCTTCAGTCCACTTCTGAAGAAGAGATACAGACTTATGGTTTCAGTATCTCTTCACCTCTACCAGCTATTTAAGGAATTTTCCTTTCAGAGACCAGAAGAGGTCAGAACTTTGTAAGGCACACTGGCATCTCCAACACCTCAGAATTTGATGAGTTTTGTTGGCGGGGTATTGGGTTAGGGTTTTTTGTTTGGTTTTTTGTCAGTTTGTTGGTTTGTAGGTTTTTGTGGGAGGCTTTTTGGGTTTGGGGGGGCTTCTTTGGGGGGTTTTCTTTGGTCAAAATATATTGTGTCTTTTCAGAAAAAAACTGTGCCAAGAAATGTGTTCCTACTTAAGATGAGTGGCTGTAGGAAGTAGTGCAAACATGAAATACTGGAATTTGCCCATATCCTTCTCAGACTAATCCCTGTGTTGGTGTAACCTGGGGGCTTCTGTGAGCTATTTCATTTTGGTTCTTTCCATTATCTGTGTAGCTTCACTGGAAGCATAAGACAGCATGCTTGTGCTTCAGATAACAGACACAGAAACTGTGTCATCTAGCTGCAACTTTGATAATGCTTTGATGTATTATGTCTATAATGTATTTATCTCTGCTTACTGCATAATATAGACAATAGCTTGAAGATGTGCATTTGTGTTTATTGTAATTTTTTAAAGGCATTCACCAAAATGTTTTATGATCAGTGCTGCCATTAAAATTAGATCAGTTGATGATTTTCTTCTGTTAAGCTTTTCCTTAATGGGTTGTCTTTTTTTTTTTTTTTTTTTCCCCTTAACTGTATTAGGCATTATATATTGCATCACCCTCTAATGCAATAGAGCTGCTCTCTATGAGGGAGGTACTCCAAGGGAAATGAAAACATATTCTTTGGGTTCTGTGGTTGTGGATATAGTCTACCACAGATAATTTTTATTAATAAGAAACACTTCTCAGCAAGTTGGAAAACAATGAATTTGTAAGGGAACAGTAAGGAGTACAGGTAGCTTCCTAATGAGACTTTCTTGGAGACATTCTAACCACACAATGCTAACTCTGCCAGAGCCTATTTCCCAGGTGCCGCAGGTCAGGGAGCTGGGAAGCAGAGGCAGCTCTCCGCACAGGGGTACCAGCAGGATTTCTGCTTCCTTCCTCCTGCTGCACAGGTGTGCAGTGCCCTGGCGTTTCCACGACCTTCAGGCAGTCAATGGGGCCCGAGGCCGATAGTGCAGAGTGCAGGTGGAGGGGAGCTCCGCCAGCTCACACCTCGATTACACTCCCGCAGCTCGGGCAAGGGCAGGGCCATCCCCTCGGCCCCGCCGTGCGCGGCCGGCCCGGGCGGGGCTCTGCTCTCGGCCGGGTTCGCCTCCAGCGCCACGGGAACGGTGCAGTGCCGTGACCCTTCCAGCACCCGCCTGCCCGGGCGCTGCTGGCGGGAGGGGCGCAGAGCGGAGCGGCTCCGGGGGCGGTGCCGTGCTCCGGCGTGGGGCGGGCACCGCCACCACCA
>VWYP01023137.1:26240-87588 GCA_013400435.1 Pycnonotus jocosus
CGTGCCGTGTCCTGCCCAGCCGTTCCGTGCCGTGTCCTGCCCAGCCGTGCCGCACCGCGCTGTGCCGTGGCAGCGCCTCGCCGCGCTCCGCCGGCCGCCGCGGGCTCTCTTGCGCAGCCACCCGGGGTGGATCGGCGGGAGTTTGCTCGGCCGTGAGGAGGCGGCGAGGCCGTGCGAGGCTCGGAACTGCCCCAGAAGTTTGCTGGCAGAAACTGTTCCCTCTCTTGGTAAAGTCTCCAGGCTCTCTTCAGAGGAATACCCCATTGCCTAAGATGAGTGGCTGTAGGAAGCGGTGTAAGCGGGAAATAATGAAATTTGCCCAGTACCTTCTCAGGCTAATCACAGGTTCTCTTCACACAGGTAATGACTGTTTTTCTCTTTAGTCGAGCTGTTCAGCATGATAACAAGAGAATTGCCTAAGGATAATACAGGGTTGTCATTGTTTTATATTATCATTCCTTTCATCTTATAAATAATAATAAAAGAAGATCTGTGAACTACTTTGTGGCTGAGCATAATGAAAACAGAGCATAGTCTGATGTTGCAGTGTTTAGACAGTCTGACATTCTTCTAAGCCTTTACACAATCCAAATCGAGATGTGAGTGTACATGATTCCACCTGTATGTGTTAAAGGTACTGCAGAGAAGACACAGTGATCATAAAGGATGAATCTTATGTTTTTTATATTCACTGTTTCTTGGACTGTTTCTTTGATAAGCACACTACATTCTTTTTCTTGGAGGCTTGGTTTTGCTTATCTAAAGATGTAAATCAGCTGCAAACTGTCAATGGGATGTTACAGTATCTTGTAGGAAATTTTAAATAACACTTGTGCTTTGCCCTTAAGGAATTTGAAACATAGTGGTTGTCAGCTTTCTGTAGGCATTTTTTTTTCTGTAACCTTGGACAAAGTGTGCAGCACCAGAGAAGATTTCTAAGCTAGACTGAGCAGATGCTGTAGTTTTCTTATCACTTTGGAAGATATAATTTTCTCACAATTCAGTATTTTCTGGATGTTCCCAGCAGCTCACAAATATGATAACTTACATGATGTCATTCTGTATTTATAAAATATCATTGTGCTTCTTTCTAGACTTCAGTTACTTTTTTTTTTCCCCTTGCAGAACTGCAAGTCCAGCATCAGCAGATAGTATCCAATTATGCTAACATGATTGTTGAGAATTAAAAGCCATTTATTTAAAGTCATCTGAAAGTTTCAGCTGGTTAATTTTGTTTGTTTGGTGGTGGTGTGTTGGTTATTTGTGTTTTTTGTTTTGGCACTGATGAAAAGATTTGGGAGCAAAGTTGACTTCAGTAATGATTGGAAGAATTGATGCATGCAATTAATCAGATTTGGGGTTACAATGCTATAAAAGTCATAGCACAAACACTGACAATGCATACTTTATAGGATGCCTGTTACTTATGGAAATCTGACACAGCTTTTTAATAACTTTAAGTGTCTGGTAGCAGAATTTCCCTGCCTTTATTTTCTCTATCATTCCTAGTCTACCGTAGTTTCTCTTTTGTGAACTGCATCAATTCAAATTTTTCTGAAAACAGTGGCTTCTTGCTCACGTGGGTTGCTATGGAAATTAAATAATATATGATACAAGAACAAAGATGTGTTAGAAATTCATTCCAATACTCTTCTCACAGAGTAATCCAAGCAATGCACACACTATCTAGCAAATGATGCACACACTATTTTTCAGACTGACATTTGTACTGCAACCTTTCTGAGCTCACAATTCAAAACCGTGTTCAGGACCTGCTGTGGATACTGATTGATATGCTATCACTAAAAAAGTTCCTCTTTTGCAATTAAGCAGCACGTATTCAATGATAAAAAGCCAAGTGGAGTGGCCTCAGACTTGTTTCCTTAAAGACAAGCAAGCAAAAAATGCCCACTCTTAGGAAGAACTGAGATACTTCTGAGGACATTTTCAGTTTGTTTTTGCTACAGGTAATGGTATCTTACTGCTCTTATTAAGTTAATAGACTTCATCATGTTCAAACGATGTGGCAAATGAGATCATGATAATGTGATAATTCCTGAAATGCCAGGGGAGGTAGAGCTCCGCTGTTAAGCTCTTGCATAGTGCTACTCAGTAACCTCAACTGTTGCAAACCAGTCACTGTTCATCCTGAAAAATCTAATGCGTAATTCATTATGTTGATAATTAGTTGATAATTAATGAAGATTAATGAGAAAGCCTAGTTGAAGTGTTAGAAAGTTATACTTTGTACATTAAAGATACTGCTGTTTCTATCTTGAGCATTCAAAAATTTAGGATAGGTGTCAGAAACAAAAAAGTGTGCTTACTTAACAAAGACACAATCTCCTCACCCAAGTGACCAATTAATTTCAAAGTGTAAATGTTTACTAAGAAACCCAGTGGTGAACAAAATTTAATTTCCTTGTTGATATGATTTGGCTTCTAATGTCTTTTTCAGGTGTTCCTTAATATTTAAATGATTCTTAATAGTTTGGAACTGCACATTCTTGAAAGTACTTGCAGTGAGTCTAATCTATCCCTTCTTCCTGTATGGATAGGCATCTTGAATATATGCTTAATCTACACATTGCTACAACCTCTGCTGCAGCTGGTGTGATTACATTGATCAGAAAACAGAACAAAGTGATATAGGAAGGAGACTGGGTTTACTGGCTATGGGCCTGGTTAAGGAGTCACTGTTGATTACTGGTTTTATAGCTTGTGTTTCATAACCATTTATAGTACTACAGACCTGTTCTGTGGTGAATCTAAATGTTTTAAATAAAAATGGTCTCATATAGCTGTCTGTAATAGTACATAAGCATGGACTTGTGCTTCATAGTCCACTCAGCTGGAACCAGTATTAATGAAACTACCCCCTTGCTTGAAGGTAAATGCTGTATAAATCTTTACAATGGGTTTTAAGTGACAGTCTCTGCATGAGTACATCCAGATCCCTCTCAGTTTTTTTTACAGCAAGTCACTATGATTGATAGAAAAGTGTAGTGAAAAGAAATATTATTTTAAACAAAAATTTTAAATTTCCGATGATTTCTGTTATATAGTAAGTTGTTGTGTTTCCACGAGTGAAACATATTCCCTCATTGAAGATGGCAAACCAAATATCATACCAATTCCAACTTTGTTGCCTCCTGCCTCTTGACTTTTAAGCACCTGGTGTTTGAAACACTTTCATAAAATCTTGGCACTGCTCTTGAGAATGTTTTCATTTTTGGATGCAACATGGATTTGCATATTATAAATAACAAAATCATTGTGTGATCACGAAGTAGGTCACAGATTATTTTAAAATGGAGGAAAAGTGATTTCAGAGCAATGGCTATGAAATTTTTCTTAACTGTCACAACTGATGAAAGATTAAAGAGATGATAGAACCAAAACTGCCCTTGATTTCAGTGATAGATTTTCACAATTACATCCCTTTCAGGCATGTTTTTATTAAATGTCTGATATAACCTGTTAAGTGTCATATAGGAGGCCAGGTTTTACAGGACAGATTCAAATTCCCAGTTAGCATATATGTATACAGGGAATGAAGTGGAGAACAACCCTGGCTGAGAAATTGTACTCTCTCCAATAAACTAGAGTAATCTCACTTTTCTGCACTTTTGTAGATTAGGTTATGGATTGATGTGGGGTTTTTTGACTTCTTGAGATTTTCTGGGGGTTTTGTTTGTTTCTTTGTTTTTGAATCTCAAGGTTGATGAAATTGGTGTAAAGTGCCATTTATCAAAAGCTTCATCTTTTTCTTAGGTAAAAAAAGGAAACCAATTAGTGAATGCAGGTTGTACTTTTTGATGGCATGTTCTTTGATAAAACAGATTACCAAAGGTAATCTCTAGTCTTTCATTTTGCTGGGGGTTTTTGCACAGAAATGTGTTCTGGCCTACTGCCAGGAGGAATATATCATCTGAGCTCTGAAGCTGTGGGAGCTTCCTCACAACTGTACTCCTCTGACTGTCCTAGTTCATGTGCCTGTCACTGCCAAGAGTCCAAGACTGTTTAGTACAGTAGTTTATTCTGAATTCCTTCAAGGGCTGCTCTTTTAGTAAATCCAAGAGGAATTGAATGCAGGTTACCATATTCCCTTAACTTCTGTGGTAAATAATATGAGAAGTAGAATAAACTAAAATGTAAAAATTATCCAAAAGATAAAAGTAATTTTAAAAATTTGAGACAAATAGAGCTGATAAAAAGACTGTTCCCCTTTTTATGCAAACCAGATATAACATAAAACTATTTTTAAAAGACCTTTTATCTTGAAGATGTCATAGAAATCGTAAAATGTCAGCATTCAGGTTTAATGTGTTTCTAAATGCCTTTTTTGTATTGCTGAAATATATTTTTTTAAATACCAAATAAGTATTATTCATGATCCTAATTAGTCCTTTTTCATTTATTTTTAATAGGGAAGAATTCCAGATCCAAATTCAGCATCTCTTGTCTGTTGCCTGTGAGGTAGTTTGAACCTCTGGGGTTTGGGAAACTTTTCCTATACAGAGATGCAATGTTCTCTCTATAGATAATTTCACAAGTTCCAATGTGCAAGAGTGAAATATTTGCCATGTCCCATTTAGGGAAATAAGTCTCATTAATTTAAAAGAAACCAATCCAGATTTCATTTGAAATTCTTCGTTGTACTTTATGCTTGCTCAGTCTCTTGAGTAGGATTGGCAGCTTTTCTAGATGCTGTCCTGGTATTCATCTACCTCTGAGGGTAATCCCTTCAGTAGAAGGGTATAGTGGATGTCAAATGGGATTTTGATATCACAGTGGGATTTTGAATAGGTTTTGTGTAGTAAGTAGCTGACAGAGGTGCTTGTGTATATAATACCAGACATTGAGAGAAAAATACCTAAAAAACCACCAATCAACCAGAAACTCCCCCAAACAGTTGTTTTTGGGGTTGTTTTTGGTTTTTGGTGGGTTTTTNATCTACCTCTGAGGGTAATCCCTTCAGTAGAAGGGTATAGTGGATGTCAAATGGGATTTTGATATCACAGTGGGATTTTGAATAGGTTTTGTGTAGTAAGTAGCTGACAGAGGTGCTTGTGTATATAATACCAGACATTGAGAGAAAAATACCTAAAAAACCACCAATCAACCAGAAACTCCCCCAAACAGTTGTTTTGGGGGTTGGTTTTGGGTTGTTTGTTGTTGTTGTTGTTTTGGTTTTGGTTTTGTTTTTTTTTCCGGTTGTTGTTAACTCTTGTTAAGTATATTAGTTGAATTTTGTCCGATTCTTCCTGTAATGTTTCTCGGATTTTTCGTTTATTGAATTGTTGAGTACCTGCCTTTGAAAACACATTTCCATTATGCTACCCCTATATATATTTTCACTCCAATAGGCATTTTGTTTAGAATAGACTGTAGTACAGACAGTGGTCTGAGACAAAAGACCAAGATGTACTGAGCTTAGTAGCCGGCAACAAGAAATATATTCTGAGAAAAGCTGAGAATGCCTCAACTTAGTGTACTTGTGTTGCATTCTGCTTCAAATTGGAAAGAATTAAAAATGTTTCTTTTGTTCCCTCAAAAAATCCATCCTACCTATATGCCTCTCACATGCTGCAGATTTACTGTGAACTTTCAGCAATTTTGTAGAAAATTGCTCAGATTTCAAGTATTATAATTTGTTACAAAATGTGTTATAATAAATTACATTTAAGCACTCAGAAATTATAATTTTTTCTCTCTTCAGAAATGGGTCGACATAGACTGCCTTTGCTCTTCCTGATATGCAGCTCAGTGTAGTGCAGAATGTTTCAGTTTCAAGTTTTATAATCCTGCATATTTGGAGATAGACTGAACTTCACAGATGCATGAAGCAGTAGTGGGTATCTTGAAGTGAGCCTTCTAAAGGCAATACCCTAATCTTTAAGCATATTCTCTTGAATATATTTAAATATTTTACTCAAATGTCCTGTGTTTTTTAGGCATTAACTCCATCCTATAACCTATTTAAAGAAGATTTTTTCCAGATCCTTCCAAAAGAGCCTTCAGTGAAGTCTTAAGGCTTCTTATGGTGTGTTAATTGGAAAAGGACAAAGTGACCATACTGCATGCCATTTCTGTTGAAAAAATTGAGGTTTTACTCTCTCATTCCAAGTCTGAATCTTATTTATAATGAAAGATACAGTTCATCTTCTCTTGCAAATGACACATTGGAAAGCATCCTATAGTCATCATTAATGATCTTCCCTTTGGAAGTCCTATGTTCTGTGCTGTTCTTATAAGAGTCCAAATTACTGATGTCAATTATAAAGTTAGTAATAAAAATTCAGCTGTAGGACACAGCACTTGATAATATGTTTAAAAATACTTTTAAATGAACTTTTTAAATTTGGCAAATTGTGCAGACAGAATGTTGGGAAATGGCAGCATTAGGACTGTCTCAGCCTTGTGCAATATAATACAGTTCTGCACTGTGTGTGTACTTTTCATTTAACCATTGCACAGAGTAACTTGGACAGTAGTAGCAGCGAGGAGCAGGGTATATTTAGATTGGAAATTTGGGTGCAAACTGAAATAAACACAATCTTGGCATGCACACACCCGTTTTTTGGTTGTCATGTTTTTGTTCCTTTTATAAGGACTTTCTACTGCAGACAGACGTTGTGCAATGATTCTCAAAGACACTAAAATGACAGATAAAATTCAATGTAGGGTAAAATGAAGTGGTACATGCTTGGCAAAATGAACTTTATGTCTGAATGGATAGGCCATGAACTTAGTAGTGGCTATGAATGAAACCCTGGGGATGATAAACCTGTGAAACTCCTTATGAAAGGGTGTTAGTGCAAGAAGTTCTGCATGAGTCCAGAGGGACCAACTGGGCAAGGAGTTGGAAAACAAACCTATTGGGAGACACTGTCTTGATTAAAGATGTAAGAACTCTCCTGAGATGAAAATAGTCCATTGCTATGAAAGTGTTAGGGGAAAATGTTCAAAGTGCTTTTTTTCTGTTTCTGCTTTTCATTGGGCACACACTAATCGTTGTTAGTGAAGACAGGATATTGAGCTAGATGGATCTTTAGTCTGAACCAATGCAGTAGTTTGTATGTTTCTGTATTGGTAACCTGCATTCAAAAAAAAAGAGATTCCTCTTGGATTTACCAAAGAGCAGCCCTTGAAGGAATTCAGAATAAACTACTGTCCTAAACAGTCTCGGAGTTAGGCAGTGATAGGCACATGAACTAGGACAGTCAGAGGAGTACAGTTGTGAGGAAGCTCCCACAGCTTCAGAGCTCAGATGATATATTCCTCCTGGCAGTAGGCCAGAACACATTTCTGTGCAAAAAACCTCAGCAAAATGAAGGACTAGAGATTACCTTTGATAATCTGTTTTATCAAAGAACATGCCATCAAAAAGTACAACCTGCATTCACTAATTGGTTTCCTTCTTTACCTAAGAAAAAGATGAAGCCTTTGATAAATGGCACTTTACACCAGTTTCATCAACCTTGAGATTCAAAAACAAACAAAACACCCAGCCTCAAAAGTCAAAATAAACTTTTCTGGGGTTAGGATGTTTTCACTGCTTCAGTGGTAGAGAGCCACAGTTCATGTGTAATCAGAGCATGTGTAATCTTGCCTCTTTTTGTTCTGAACGATGTGATCTCACCTGACCACCTTCTTGCAACTGCCAGAAGTTTAAAGCAGATAGCTTAAATGGAGTTATAAACTGAATATGAAGTCAACTGAAATAGTTTTTATAGATTACTAATACGAATCACTGCACGTTTTTTAATATCCTGGGTTTGTTAGGCTTCACAGTAGCCGTAGGATAAATTCTATGAACTAGTACATAGAAAAGTGTATGTGTGTATACATTTTTTTTTCCTGTACTATTAAATACCCTGAAAAGGGATTAGAACTCAAGTGATGTGAGAAAAAATGAGCATGTAACATCTCTACAGGACTAGCTAGATGGGGAAGACAGATGCATCCTACCAGCAGCAGTGTCAGTAGCTGATCATTCAAATGGAGATTTTAAAACCCCGGTGTTTTTGGACCTGCTTCATAGTTTTATTTGTGGCAGTTAAGGGAAAGATGCAAGCTAGGAATAAAAATGAGAAACCATGGCAATCTCATTCACCCAGATAGGACGATAGATGTATGTACATTTAGTGACTGCAGTAATAGCATATATTTTAGTTTTTAGTTTCATGAATGTCCCTCTCTTCCAAACTGTCATAACCGTATGTTCATACTTAACAGTCTGCAAGGGCTATCTTAAATGTGAGCGTGTATTAACAGAAAATATTTTCTCAATTTGTTTAACATTTGAATTCTGTAAGAACGTTAGAGATGGATGATGGCCAGTTCAATACCATGCTTGGATATAAAGTTAATGGCCAGTCTGGAAAATAGCAGTGATATATTGGCTTGGAAATATGTGGACACTGAACTACCTGCTAACAGCACTTTAGTCTTTCATTGGTTATTCTGTGTGACTGGCTCTGATACAGCCAAACAGAAACAATAGAACTGATAAAACTTAATACTGCTTTGTGGCTGGTGAAAGCCAATCTTACGTCCCATTACATTGGCAGTCACCATGGGCAATAACACAGTGACCCCAGTTGTCACATCACCACTGTTCTCTTTCCTGTTGTGGTGGTCTTTACTTGTTTTACTGTGTTTAGAATTAATTTCTAAACTGAAGATCAAATTAATTTGTAGCATTTATATTTTCTGTGTATCACCCAGTTCAAATTAATTTGTAACATTTATATTTTCTGTGTATAACCCAGCTCATTTAAGTTCCACTATAGATTTTTATGTGTCTCTGAATTGGTTTGGATATTGACTCATGTGAACTCTTCACTTGCCTCCTGTCTCTTCATGATGACAGCCTGTCATGGAGAAAAATGCAATTCACTCTAATACTTCTTTCATTTCCAAAATTGAAATACTGACTTTTGAAGTAATTTAAAATCAAACAATGAAAAATTGTCTGAAATTAAACTCTTGAACTTTTCACTGCAAAAAGCTGTCAAAATTGGAGCAAATAATTTTTTAAACATTAACTAAGACATTACCTTTATATTCTGTTTTATAAGTGCAAATTTGTTTTTGTATTTTTAACTGAAATGTTAAAATATTAGCATGATAGTATGTTTCAAGTATGTGTATGCTTGGACCTAGGGGGTTCACTTCTCTGAAATGTTTCAAAATATTGAAAATTATTTTTTATTGTAAGTTTCTTTTTTAAAGCTACAGCAGGTATTCTAAGGGGTAGAATTATAGTAGCAGAAACCTTCCTGCTACTGAGGGTTTCTGCTGCTATTGAACATTTTGAACATACAACATATATTGATTATTATTAGAATCCTGCAATATTGAAATCTAATATGTAATGCAGTATTAGCTTGTCATTAATTCTGCATTTGAAGTTCTATTCCAAATGATGTAGATGCCATAATTTTCTAAACTGTTTGTCATTACTGTTTCTTCAGAATACATAAACCACAAATAAGCATATATAATATTATTCTCTGTATGTGTATATGTGTGTGTTTATCAAATAGACTCTTTATCTTTTAAAATAGGTAACAATTTGATTTACCCTTTTAAACTTTTTATGGAGTGCCCATCTAGGCAGTCCGATTAGTTTTAAGTATAAAATAAAACTGTTTGGGATGGCGAGAAAAAAAGTCTGTTTTCATTGACATCTATACTTCATTAGTTTAAGAAATGGAATAAATCTGAAAAGAAGTACTAGATTTTGTGTCTGTTAGTCTGGTTTTTGTCAGCAGATTTGTAATTTTTTAAATACCCTTTATGAGGTGTGTGAATGAAATCAAACAAGATTTAGAATTTGTACAGTGCAGACCTTTCTGTGACAGCTATTGTAAACTTCATTTAATTTCAGGGAAAAAAGTGACAGTTGATCGTTTATATTTGATTTATAGTAGTACTTGTAAAGGTCAGCAAAAAATAGATTCCTTAGTCAACTCGGAAAATAGGAATTAGGCTTTTATGTCATTTACTCCTCAAAAGTTTGTCCATAGATTCTTTATTCCAATTGCTACATCTGGTTACATTCATTGAAGAATTTCTTTGAAAATCCCAGGTCAGGTTTTCCACTCAGATGAGTTCTTAGGACAAGGACATGATGTGAGTTGGGCCCTCTGGTTTCTGCAACACTTAAAAAGGGAGAGTTGCTTGGCAAATGTTGTGTTGACACACACCAGCTTGGGGCCAAACAATTTGAGTTCATTTCTAATCAATTAGAGTACAGATAATATGGGTACATACACCTAGGAAATCAACCATTTATTTAGATTATCTCGGATTACATAAAAACTACGATTTTTACCTTTATAAAAATATATATTTAAAATGTACAAGTACACCCAGTTTTAAATAGCTCCCTCTTCTATACAATGTTGATTTTCACTTACAAGTTTTAAATGCGCTCATATCAGCATCTCTCAGGTACAATCAGTACTCTTACCATCTAATTCACAGTCATGATGCCTATGGAATCCACAGCAGTAAAATCTGCAGAGCCTTCTGTAGCAAATGCATCTGAAATTGCTTCATTACTGTAAATGTGAGGCTAATGATTATATATATTTACTCAATTTCCCCAAATTATCATATGATTGTTCCCAGAAAAACAAATATTAAGCACCAATGATAAGCTGCTTTTAAATTGCTGCACTGCAGCCTAACACAAGTTTTGTAAGGTGCTTCCATTACCACTTCAGAAAAGGAGGTAAAATATAAGAGAAATCTAAAGAATTGTCTTCATGTGCAAATTTAATTGAAATTAAGTAAAACTGATACAATGCAGAGGAATCAGAACTGAAGTGACCTCATTTTAATTTAGCATAATTCATTTCTCAAGGAAATGAAACAAAATTCTATTTTAATTCTCAATGAGTGGGTCTCAATAGTGACTGAATTAATCTTAACTATTCTACCTTACTGATAATTAATAATTAACTTCTCTGAGTATCCTGGTGCACAGGCTGGTCAGGATTCTTGAAAAGGCATCAGGGCTTTTTAGTGAGGACAAGAAAAATTTTAGTATATTCAATCACCTAATGACTTTTAAAAATGTAACCAAATGAAGAAAATTAGATGCAACTTAATGTCAAGAGAACCGAAAATATAAAATAAGACTTTAAGGAAAATTAAGAGTGAGGGTGAGGAGGGAGGATGGTGGAGAAAAAAGAGCACAAGTGACACTAGTATATAAAAATGTGCATTTATGCACAGCCTCTGATACCTCTATGTTATTGTGTATCAGATTCATCCTTGGTGTAAAGCTGCAGGCAAATCTGTACCAATAAAGAGTTTGGTCTGAGAGAAGTATTTATGGCATAGCCTGGTGTCATGTCTTCACTCTCAGCCCTCTGAACCTCTGGCATTGAAGGCAAAGTTTTTACATTGCAGAAATACTTATTCCTTATTCCTTCAAAATTGGACTGATTTTTGAATCCAGTGAGTTACAACAGTAACTGAAATGCATGTTGGGGGAGACAGAGGCTGACAGTCACTACTCACTATCAGTTTGATCTATCTGTTATCCTGACTGCTGGGTTTGGAAGTTTTATTGCTATTCAGGCACTCTCCCTCTTGCCACACACAGGTGAATTTAAGTGCTGCAACATCCCCCACGTTCACATTCACAATGCTCTGAAACTTTAATGCTGAGTGACAGATTGGGAATAGAAACAGCAGGGCATTCCTGCCCCGTGAAGACTTAGCAGATGAAGTGCTTGAAGCTCCTCAAATAACTACTGTAGTCTATTGTGAGAAGCTAATTGGATTGTATGTATTGCTTACAGGAAGTTCTGGCCTGATCTATTAAATTACCTACCTGTTGTCTGTATAGTATCGTACTGTGACAGTAATTGAAATGTCATCCTGTTGAGACAGTATAGGGCTAAGGCCAGTCCTTTCATGACTAGTCTGCTGAGATGTTTTCATCAATCAAATTGTACCATAGAGTAAAAAGATGTCCTTTTTCATCAAAGAGGAAACTGCCCTTCAAAAACTAATAGAATTCTTGTAAAATATTGTGAAGTGGGATGGTGATGTCGCCCAGCTGAGGGTGACAAAAGTGATTAGGGGCTCTTATGAGTCTTACGTCCATCTCTGTTATGAGGACAGGCTGAGGGAGCTGGGCCTGTTCAGCCTCAAGAAGAGACAACTGAGAGGGGAGCTCGTCAATGTCTGTAAGGGAAGGGTGGCAGGAGGATGGAGCCAGGCTCTGCTCAGTGACAGAGGGACAAGAGGCAATGGGCAGAAACTGATGCCCAGGAAGTCCCACCTGAGCATGGGGAAGGAGTTTTACTGTGTATGTGATCGCACATGGAACACATTGCCCAAAGAGGTTGTGGAGTCTTCCTCACTGGAGATACTCAAGAACTGTCTGGACCCAATCCTGTGCCATGTGATCTGGGATGGCCCTGCTTGTGCAGGGAGGTTGGAGCAGATGGCCCAACAACTGTGGTCCTTCCAAACCTGATTCATTCTGTGACCCATCTTGACAGTGTAAATAGGCAGTTTGCTATGTGTGTCTCTCCTTTAATAAATTAGTAGTAGCACTGTTATCTCCTGTCTTACCAGGTAGAGTTCATCTGTAAAGAGAGCCATGTAATGATAGAAAATAGAGTGTTTACACTTTTCAGTGCTTTTCTGTTTACTTTTAGCTGTATTGCTACTGATCAAAGTCAGAAAATTTAGGTTTGAGATTTTCTTTCTTCTACGGCTTACCTGTAAGATAAGTGTATACTGTGGCATTGTATGTATGACTGTATGAACAACAACAACCGCAAATGTTTACAACACTGTTCTTTCCAAACAATACAAGGTTTTAGTTTATATTTTGTACTACTACTTTTTTTTTTTCAAATTGAGTTAATCTGCATCAGATACCATATCTGTATTTCACCACAACTACTTAAGAAATACCACCAAAGCGTGCACTTGTGGATGAAGCATTCCACACTAAATAGACTGAGTACTGTAACTACATCTGTACCTTACCTGGAGGTGCATTGCCTTTAAAATCTTACAGGGCAGAGGATGAGAGGCAGAAATGGTTGCACCACAGTGAATTGAAAAAAATGAAGTAAACATTGTGGTGTGTCTGTGGATCTGGGAGCTGTGAAGGGTAATGTGCAATGCTGGAGCTTTAGCAAGCTGGGCCATGGAGGAACGAATTTGAAGGAAGAAGCCTTCAAAGGCATGTAACTGTGTCTAGAGGGCACTGGGAAGATGATGGCTGATGGAAAAATCCTGCTTCGTGTTTGTGCCCACTTACAGGCTGAGGCAATGTGGAGGACTCTCGCTGCACTTGCAGCTCCCTGCAGTTTGAATATGGCATAGGAAGCATTACTGAAGGTCAGTAGTTAGAAAATGAGTAGAGCTCAGCTTAGATTTTTCTGAATTATCTCTGTGCATTTAAACATCACTTATTTTGTCTCTTTTACAGGATAGGTTTGTACTCACAAAACTGAAACTATATACTAAAAAATTTCAAAATTTTTTTTGAAGTTCATAGTGGCACATATATATATAGTTAGGTTCTTTGCTTTTACTACTTTCTGTTAAGTCCTTTATAGTCTACGAAATTCAGGTCTTGTAGTANCCGACATTGTAGTATACTCAAAAGGTTACAATCCATCTATTTTAACAGTTCTGTATGGTTGCTCTTCAATTCTTTTTATACTTTTGTAAAAATTTAAAACATTTTGTTTGCTTTTTTAACAGACCTGCTGTAAACTAATGTTTTTTTATACCTATGAATTAGGAGAGTATGTTTCCATTTTTCAGTACTTGTAGTCTGTCTTGATTCATCACCCTGTAGTGTGAGGTAAAGTTGGTTTTCCTACCTGCCTTGTATTATTAAGTCAGCTGCTTTGTTTCATCTGCCTGCTGTCTTTGATCCCTTCATCCCTGGTCTCTCAGTTCCATGTGGTCCTTCTGCACTTCTTCCACTAACTCATCACTGAATATCATAAGTGGATTTTTCTAGCTTCATCATTAGTCCTGTTTTTCTGGACACTTATGAATATGCTGAACATTTGGAGCTTTAGCATTTACCTTCTAGGGACTCCTTCACTATAACTTTCCTCTGATGTGATGTCACTGCCTGTATCTACTCCATTCCCTGCCTTTGTCCTTTGTAGACATTTGGTGGCTTTAATATCAAAGTCACAGGTCTCCTGGATTCAGGAGGGCAGGTTAAAGTCCTTTTTTTTTTTTTTTTTTTCTTTTAACATATCATTAAAGACTAGCAGACTCCTAGAAGTAGTGAAGTGGTCATACACATCCTGAAGGGACCCGATGCCATGAGACCTGCCTCAAAAGATCAGTGTTCTCCTTACAACCAGTCCACTGTGTGCCACTCATTTGTTTAAATGAATTTAAAACTTTGGGCATATTTTTACCTTTTCTATTTGCTTTCTACTAGAATAACAAGGTATTAAAACACATTACTAGTGCAGAGTGTATCTATATAAGCCACTGTGAATTTCTTCTAAAAAGAACAAGAGCAGTGACTCTTGCTCCAGTGCTTTGTGAGACTCAACAATGCCTTTGAAAAGCTTCTTCCATGGATGCTACTGGCAATTATTAAGATTTGTCATTCTAAGACAACACGTGGTTGACTAGATAGAATGTGAAGCTGATTTGAGACTTTGGTTTCACCACCAATTCCCCGACAAGGACAAGCTGGTTCAGCTTGTGGGTAAGTAAAATGGGACCCTGGTGCCTACATTCTGCTGAAGTCCAAGAAAATATGGATACAACTGCTGCCTATGCTTTGATCCTTTCCAGTCCTGGGGCAGAAGTCATTCTGGTACAATTAAGTAGCTTGGTATCTGTCTTATGATGTAGGATTAAAGACTTAGCATTCCAGCACTGGATTCCTGAAAAGTCCAATCAAGAAAATACGTAAAAGGCATACAAATGCCTAAGTGCAGTAGGACATGACTCAATACAAAGCAAAGTTGCCAGGACAACTCTCTTTCAGAAGTGAGTGATAAGCTGCTTTAATATAATTCTGCAGCAGTCATACCCTTTCCTCATCCCAGCCAGAGGCTGGAATACCTTTCTCAGAAGGTCACCTTCCACATAGCTTCTTTTTACAGCCCAATTTGTTAACCTCTTCTCTCAGGCAGTCTGTTGCACAGTATCCTGTCTCCTAGTGACACAAAAAGCCCCTACTGGGACTACTAAAAATTCATCATGTGTAATTTGTTGTAGATTTTTTTTCCTTGCTGCCTCCCCAGACTGAGAGCAGTAGCTGTTGGAAATCGAGTGCTTAAATTACATGGCAAACTATGATAAATTTCCAGGCATAGAACTGTACCAACTGCCAAACTAAACTACTCATTTTCATTTCGGTTGGTCGTAAAAATGCAATCAAACATCCTGAATCCCAGATGGAAGTTCATAAAATTTAATTTGTTTCACTCTGTACAATTTAAAAGAAAAAAAAGTGTGTTCTAAAAGTGGTGGGGTTTTTTTTTAAGAACCCGTTGCATTTAGGCCATTGATTTTAATAGATAATTTTTACTTGGCTTAGTGTTTTTCTTTTAAAGTTGTATTTTAAACAATTTCATTATGCATCAAAATTTGAAAAATAAATTGCCAGAAAATAGTAAGGGTCAAGAATTCTTCCCATCCTTTCAGTTTAAGAAGTCAGCTGTAGAAATTGCAGTAAACTGAAGGTTAGTTTTTGGTGTCTGTGGATTTTTGGCTTTGTTTCTGTTGTTTATTTGTATTTTTGTTGTTTGCTTGTTTTTATTTTACAGTGCTGGTGACAAGAGGGCATCCACTTCTCGTGCAGATGCCCGTGAGTGCCCCTTTGGTTCCCAGATGGTCACAGCTGCCCTTCATGCTGTTGAACTGTTCTAGTGCAGCTTGGGATCCCAGAAGGCAAAGGTCCTTTGTCACTGTAGAGAGAGTGGAAAAGTTGAAGTGCATGGCCCTGAACTCAAGATCTGTGTTCTGATGTTTCCAGTTCTATAGAAATGCAGTACTGGACTGCAGTGGGAAAAAAATTCTGGGAAATATTCTTTCCCATGAAGGCCCTTTTATATTTTCCTTTTTGTTTATTTCTTGGTCTTAAGAACATGTAATTTTGGCTCTGATTTTTGCTTTTTTTTTTTTTTTTTTTTTTTCTTTGTCAAGGTATGGAGTGATGTTAAAATAACAGTTTGTTCCTGCTCGATGTTAAAGTAACAGTTTGTTCTTGCTCTCAAACACATAATTAGCAGACAGCAGGGAAGAGAATTATTTTCAAAACCCAACGAATAGGTCCCCAAATGACTGTCAATTACTGATACATAAAGTATGTAAGCTGTCAAAACTGGTGGCTGTTTTTGTTTGATATCTCCTGTACAGTAGAGGGTTTTCTCCTGGAAAGTCAGCTTATTTATGCTATAGAAAAAAAAGAGCTTCAATGATAAGAAATGGTATAAACAATTTTTCATTTTCTTCCTCAACTTGCTGAATTAAAAGTTCATTTTTTTAATGCTCAGTTATTTTTTTATTCATTAGTTAAATTTGTATTGGGAGAAAATTTGAGGAGTTTAGTGAAGTTCATACTAGGAAAAATGCAAAGAATGTATTTTAAACATACTTAAAATATTGCATTAGAAATGTCTCCAGCATGCTATAGGCCATGGAAGTAGTTGTGTATTTGCTTATAGGAGACCTCAGGCATGGGGTTTCTTTAATTATCTCATTAACATACCAAACACTTATTAAGGTTTTATTCATATATATCTCTATGGTATGCTCTTGTGTAATACTGCTGTAAGTCAAGGGAAGGAGAAAAATTGGATGCAGATTTCCCTGTACCCTATTCCAGTGGTTTTGTAGTATACATTTAATTTCCACAGGTCCTGTGTATTGATACATCTGTATATAGATATACCCTTGAAAAAAGACCTATAGCCACTGGTTTCTACTCAGTTAAGAAATAGAATTTAACTAAGAATTCTAAAAAAAAAATCGCTAAACCACTTTTTTCAAAAAGTTTCAAAGTATATCCAACAAACAATTCCTAAAGAAAAGATTTAAAGTATATCTGAGCAACATGTTTTTTTCTTAAAGACGCTGTTTAGTTTCCATCTAGTTTGTTTGTTCGTTTGTTTTTATGTTTTGATAAAGATGAAGGATTCAGTCCTTCACTGTTCTGGCCTTTGCTTCTGGATGAAGTTCAGCTGCTCTTTGCCATCTTCATTCAAGAGCTCTTTTACCTGACAAGCTCTTCACATTACCTACCTTTCCATTCTCTTGCCCCTGCAATGCAAGCAGTTACTCGATGGAGTTAAGGGTTTACTTTGCGCTGTAATACAGCAACAGCTTTGTCTTTCCAGTTTGTAATTAGTCATACATTAAATTCACATATTCCTTAGCTAGTGCCTGCAAATCATGAGTTTAATTTCCTGACCCTTCACTGCTTTCCTCTTGCTCCTTTAGGCTTGTACAACTCTGAACACTTAAACACCACGTTTGCTTTCAGGTTGTTATCGCAAGCAATATTGATTAATAGTGGAATGACAATCGTGCAGTGACCCTTTTGTAAAAATTTTGCAAAATAATCCTCCTAAAAGAAGCAATTTGGACTTAAAGGTTGGACCTGATGATCTTGGAGGTTTTTTCCAACATTTCTATGACTCTATAAGTGATGAAAGATTGTGTATATGAAGCATTATTTACCTCAAATTGTATTGTTTTATTGTACAAGATTGCTAAAATTGCTAACTTAATTTTTTTTTTCCTACTGATGTTGAGTTTTGCCTACAGGCTTTTTGACTTAATGATAAGCATGTATTTATGCTTCAGGACTAATTTTCTGTATTTTCATATTCAGGACAAAAAGCAGTTTCATTCTGACAAATTGTGGACTAAAGATACACTTTTTTCTCGACAGAAGTTCATTTGGGGTCTTTTGGTCTTTGTTTTATCTAAAATCTCAGTCTGGTTTGTTTTCAGAATTTAATTAACTGCATGAATTTATGAAGTTGACTCTGTGGACTTAGAAGAGGCACAGGTAGACAAGCTGATTATTAATTTATTTATGCTCTCGTTTAGTTTTTATAGTATGTATGTCTCTTTGGAAAAGTCTTAGAGCCCTCTCATGCTGAGCTAAGTTGAAACTGCAGGAAGCCCCCTAGTTTTGGAGTCAGCTGTTGGCACTATGCTTCTTTTTCCCTGAGTGTTTCTAGGGGAAAAAAAAAAAAAAAGGTTGGGAACTCTCTGCAGCTCTCTTTTCTGGCTCCTCAGAAATAACATTTCATTATTTCATTTATGAGAATTGCTTTTGTTTGCTTCATTAGTTTCATTTTTGATAATAAATGCTATTTAGAAATCGTTCTGAGCCAAGTAATCTTACAGTACCCTCCTCCATTCTGCCTTTTAGGTAACCTGCACTGGGTAATTGGAAGTTCTGTAGAAGATGCTTTGTGTTAATTACCAAGCCATTCTTACATTTCTGAAAAGCCTGACATAAACAACAAGTGTTTTTGTGAATACTTTGAAAGTTAACAGGCCTGGGATTTTTTGCTAGTTTTTAATTGAGGCCTGTTAGTCTTCTGAATTTTGGGTAAAGAAGCTTGCTTTGTTGATGAAAAGCTAGATAGTGAGAATACATTGGAACTTTTAGCAGTTTTCAAAGCAGAAAGGTTGATAAAAGTGCTTTGACAGTAGCTGTCCTTTCATCCAAACTGTGGATATAAATGGACATGGAAGGTGTAAAGGAAGACCATAATAAAAAAAGTATACAGAGCCTTGCTCCTAGTGCCACTGGAATCAGGAATTTCTTTTTGCTTTATACTTCTGTTTGAAAACTGTACAGCATGAATGCTGCCTACTGCTTGTTTTGGAAAACAAAGCACACTTATGGCTTTATAGACTTGGTGTTTCTACAGCCTCCCAGGAGTTAAAAAAACCGCTATTACATTTAACAGCATCTCAGGGAAGGTGTCAGGTTGTCTCCTGAATGTGATAAAACATAAGAGAGTTATTTCTGCCTGTGTCAAGAAATTGGTGTCTGTAGCTTAGTTCAGCAATTGGAAAACTCTGATTCTGCTCTGCTGAGAACTGCCAGTCTCCTTGCTGTTGAGAAATGCTCACTGTTACTACAAAAATTTTTATCAGCAAAAGTACTTTTCTTACAATACTAGCAAACCCTATCACATTATATCAAGACAGCAATCAAGTAAAACTGTGGGATTTGAAGGAAAAAATTAAAACTGAAAACAAAATATTTCCAAGCAGTTTTTTAATAAGACAGAATAGTGAAAATCCAGAGAAAAGGTGCCAGAGTTTTGTGACCTGCTCATGGTTATTGCTGACTAATGATGTTATTATTTAATTACTGCCCCAGTATTTGAATAACATTTCATTACTAAGATATTTTGCCATTGTTTCACAATCTCTGCTAAATTAGAACTTTAAGTAGTTTTAATGCTTCTTATTTTAACCTAAGCTTATTGTTTTAGAAAAATAATTTATCAAGGTCTTCCTCATTCCATCAAGTCCACAGAGGATGTCATGGTTAATGAGAGCACCATTTGAGACATTCAGTTAATTGGGTAGATGTGGCCATTTCTATAAGGTGAACTGTACATCTGCTCTCAAGATTCTGGCACTGTGTTATTTTAAGGATAACCTGAATTATCATATCCTTTCACTTTGAGGCTAATGTTGCTTTTCCAACTTTTTTTTTTTTTTTTCGTGTATATACTTCCTCTTCCATGAATCTTTACCTCTCTTACACTATATGGTTTTGTGTCATTTGCCTGCTGAACCTTCTGAACTGATACATGCATTAATCAACAGTGCTACAAGGGAACCTGATTGCATCCAGAGGTGATGACACTGGTTCTGGTTGTACCATGTAGTTCAAGAATAATTTGAGGTTTGACCATTGCTGTTTTAAAGCCCTTACTTGATACTAACACACAGCATGTTTTTGAAGGGATTGGCATGGGATTCTTTTGTTCTGCCTCAGCCATCAAAGCACAGTCATGTTGAAACAAGCACAGGGGAAAGATTTGAGACAGCTGGTGATACTCAGTTCAAGTGTAATTTCATGTTTAGCTAGTACAGAAAAAAATACAATTCTCTCTCTCCATCTCATATGAGAAATAAGGATATGTGACTGGAATGATTTTATGGGGAAAGAAAGAGGAATAAAGAGGTACATTTTACTGTTAAAAATTACCATAACTACTTTAAGCCCCTTCTTAAAGACACCATGATATCCTTTAACAAGTAGTTTAACATTTCTGAGGAAACAGGAAGGAGGACAGTCTCAGCTGTAAGAAATAAAATGTCTTTAAGAAGGGGCTTAAAATAGTTATGATGATTTTTGACAGTAGAATGTACCTCTTTATTTCCCTTTTTTTTTTTTCCCATAAAATCATTCCAGTGACATATCCTTATTTCTCCTTTGACATGTAAAGAGAGAGCAAGGGTTGCAGGAAAATGTCTGAAAGCATTTAGCTAAAACCCAGAAAAAAATTTCTTCGATATTTTATGAAAAGAAAAAAATAACTTTCCTTGAGAAATAGACTCTTGAGTATCCTAGACAATAACCTTGAATTTGACTATACATTACAAAATGCATCACAAATTATTTCAACCACAACCTGCAAATACAAAATTGATGCAAATAAGGTACAAGGTTTACATTATGAACTATTTTAAGTCTGACAAAGATGATGAATGGGACATAATAAAAAAAACAGAAGAGAAAATGTGAGTGAAGAAAAATGTGAAGGGTATCCTGAAGCTCAAGGCTTGTAAGTAAATAGTATTTTTTAATATATTATTTATGTATAACGTGAGAGAATAGTAATTATAAGCCAAGGAGAACAGATGGTTCTTCACATTGACTGAAAAATGTCAGAGAACTGTTGAAGACGGATCTGTGGCTTGTTGTGGAGAAAAAAGGAAAGGACAAGAAGTTCTCAGAAACATGGTAAATAATAAGGCTAATATGGTTCAATAGAAAAAAAGAACAAGTGGATGATTGAGTAGATCCCTGAGAGAATCTCTAAATATAATGGAATTGTTTTACTGTTATTTAAGCAAAGATAAAATTCTAAGATAGAAACTGTTGTAGTCATGAATGAACAGATATCCTATGAATTTTATTAGACTGCATTGAAAGAACATCCAGAAGGGCAAGGATTTCTTAAGATTCAAGAAAACAGAAAATTTTCTTCCTGTACTGGAGATATATAAGTCAAATCTTATGTGAAGATAAGTGCCATTCAAGAATTAAGTCACAAAGTGTATGCAAAGGTTTGCTCCATTGAATGGGGAAGCAAGGGCTAACCACTAATAAATACATTTGTGAGGCAAATTGTAACCCTGTGGTTGAATGCTTACTTTGCAGGCTAGAATAGAATAGTAGGTAGGACTGAAAAAAAGGGCAAACTCCTGCATTGCATTTTTTGGGAAAGAATGCCTTGGTCAGCTGCAGCAAATGATTAAAGTAAGCTCCATCTTTTTCTGAACTGATCACTGAGAATGTAAAAAACATATAGGAACAGATTCTCAAGTGTTTTGTTCTGTTTCTGCTTCTTCCAGTGCACTGTTTTCAGGTTTCCTCCCATGTTCCCATTGCTCAGTAGCTGTTTTATATACCACTAATTAACAAGTAAAATCATCATTCTAGTGGAAGGTGGCCCTGGGGGTTGGAACAAGATAAACTTTAGGTTTCTTCCAACCCAAATCATTCTATGATTCTATGATCTTTCTTCATTGCTCCTTAATAAAATACTGACTTGCATTTTCATAGGCAATTTTTTTTGTTTCTCTGTCCTTCCCATATTAAATATTGTATATTAAAGATAGTTACACCATTTAGGCCTTCATAGTAAATAGTAATACAAGCTAGTTGAGTTAGTAACACAGTTAATTCCATGATGTGAACAGGAAAACTTCCACAATTACCAGGAGAAGTTGCAAGCAGTAGCCAGTTTTCCTGGGGCAGTTCTCAGATCCATAATGGGTAAAAAATTGTTTTATTTCCATGTCCCAGTTCCTGAATAGTTTAAAAACAAAGTTGGGTTTTAAAGTCAAGAACTGCTCAACACTGTCTTTTTTCCAGCACTCATAACTTTTGAATAAATTTTTGGATACTCTAGGGCATTCTCCATGTGCTGCTGTTTCTTTTTTACTCCTCAGCAAAAGAAGCAGTTATGATGGATGTGAATCTATGCAGTAACTTTCCAGAGGGGATCTTGGGCCATGTGTGCTTGCCTCTGGTTGCCAGCCAGGAATCTGGCTGAGTTCTGCTGGAGACTGTAGATAAGAGCAGGTTCAGAGACCCAGCCTCCACAGAGATGCTTGCTGCAATTAGTCAATCTTCTCAGTGATGAGTTCAATTTGATTAAAAACCTGTGCTACTCAGGTGCTGGGGAAAGAAGCTTCTTGAAAGAAATCCGCTGCTTTGCTTGCAGAGTCTTCCATCCCCTAATCACTTCCCTGCTTTGATGAAGGACATGCAGAAGATGGTTTGCTGTTCCTAACTGCAGTTATATAAATATAATTTTTAATTTTCATCCTCATCATGTTTTCTCTTAATTAATCTTTAATGGCAAATTAAGTTTACTTCTTCTGTGCCCATGTTTTTCTCTGCAGAGTCTTTATCTTAAAATATATACCACATATACCAGTGAATGAATGGCTCAGTAATACAGGTTAAAGCTGGTTTTGCTCATTTAAATTTTCCTCTATAGTCTCATTTGTACTATGCAAAATAGGGCAGGGGGATCATATATCATGAAGATAAACCTGTCAGAGCAACCCAAAGATATCCTTTTAGGAAAAAAACCCCATACTATTAAAATAATAGATGTGCAAAACCCAGCAGAGTGGTTTTACAGAAATTGCCATAATTCAGTCAGGCCTAGTTTATCTGTATTTAGATTATTTCTGCATAGCTGTACCTTCTATATGGGATATTTTTGTAATGAATTTTGATTTTTTTCCTTTCTTTTTTTTCCTTATCCTGAAAGGATTCTAGTTTTACTCTTTCAGCTAGTGAAATGAAGAGTAGCAGTTCAACTTTGTATTTTCTCATACCTTGTATTGCCCTCCGTTAGTAAATGGCAGAGTACAGCTGAATATCTCTTTTCACTTTAGCCTTAAAGAAATAAATAAAATAATAGGATGTAAACATCAGGAAGTATCTTTATATTGTATAGCAGTTTCTTTTGGAGTGAATTATTTTAAATGTTGCTCTCCTCTTGAACTTAGCTGTGGGTTTTAAGCTTATGTGCATTAGGTGCAGTAGTAAAATAGAGAGGGTAATTCTGGCCTTTTAAGTTTTTCAATTCCTTGTGTGTGTGGCTGCCACTTAAGAAAACTAGAACCCACTCTGCATCTTTGCATGCAGTCGTTGTTTAGGCAACTTTACTTTTCTCTGCTTGCATAGGGAGTGTGAGCAACTTGGAGCATGTGGATGGCAAATTCAGTATATGGCCAGGACGTGTTTTCGTAGCTGGAGTAATGTGGTTCATAACTTTTCTAGCAGATGTGTCACAGAAGGCTTTTTGCTCTCGTAGCATGTAAGACCTAAATACACACAAGCTAACAAAAATATCATTTTTTTTCTTATTCTTATAGAAAATAGTAAAATAATTTCATCAGATTTTTCTTGAGAAGTAATGAAAAATTGAAAAGTGTAGAAAAATATTGCTCTCTGCTGTCATGTTTTCTTTTTTTCCTTGAATTGATTATGGCTTGAAATGCTAACTCCTGACAATACAATTCTTATAAATGCACTCTCTTTAGTCTGCTGAGATTGAAGAATGAGTTCTGGAAGAGCTTACATTGCAAAAACAATAACTTCCATTAACCCAAGAAAGTTTTGGGGTAGGATTTGCTTGTTTGGGTGTTTTACATTTTCTTTCTCTTCTCTCTCTCTTTAAAGCACTGGAGTCGCTTTGTCCTTTTTACCCTCTTCCTAGAAAATAAGAAGAATTATCTTTCTCACTTTCTCCTCTAGAAAGGTTGTTTTATTTGATAAGGAAAAGGAAATCGGAGGGTCAGCTGTGGCACTATTTCAGCCTTTCTGATATTTAGTTGGTTAGCAGATAAAGACCAACAGAAATAATCTCCTCCTTGGAGCCTTTGAGGTAAGAGTACTGTGTTCCTTGGAGCAGAAAATATGACTTACAAAAATTAACAAACTACTTTTTTTTTTTTTTTTAAATATTAATGACTTGTAATATGACTTAGTCCAATACTGGGAGCCACTTTGTCTAAGGTGAATTCTATCACACACTGTAAGACCAGGTCTGTTAATTACTCTGCAGTCAGTTTTCAAAAAACACAGTATTTTCTGACTTAATATAAAAAAATCCATCTTACCTATCCTTTATTAGTTTTATTTCTGAATCTCGGTCATGGTGCACTAGGAAATGTGTGAGTATCTCTGTAGCTGTACAGACATATGCAACATTTCATACATTGAGCTTTTAGCATCTGTACAATTTGATGGTAAGATAATCAAGCACAGATGCTGTCATAGAATATATCCAGTGAAAAGATGTTCAATACTTTTCTTTCATTTAACAGTTGGCTCGGCAGCAATACTGACTTCCCCTCACTAGAACTCCAAGAAAGCTCAGTTAAAAGGGAGAGAAGCAATGTGTGATCTCAAGTTAGGATAAAATCACTCCACAGAAGTTAAAATGACAGCGTCTGGTAGATGAATGCCTGCAAAAAAGAAAACTGAAGAACCGCCTTGAGCTAATTTTGATTGGGAAATGTAGATTAGCTTCACATGAATGGACTTATTTTTGAAACTGGAAGGAATTTGTTTGTTTGCTCATGGAAATTGCGAGTGTCACTGAGGATTATCCAAGTCTAGAAAGTCAATGATAATAAATAGTATTAATAATTACAATTTTAAGTCCTCTGATAATTTCATTCACTTTTCAGAACATTTAACATTTCACAGATCTTGCACTGCATTCCTTTGAATAATATTAAAGGCTGTAGTCCACAGACTGTGCCAATTCCACTGTCTTCACTGTGCCCAAGTTTCATCTCTGGTGAGAGAGTTGAGTTGCACAAAGGGGTCACTTTGCATTTGTCTTTTGATTACAGGCATAGTATTTCCCTCTGGATTTCAGAACTATGTCATCCTTAATCACTGCATTGATCCTGTGTGACTTGCACAAGGGGCCAAATTTCCACCTGCTGTCTAGGAGGCTGGAGATGTCTAAGAACTTGTATGATGTATGTGTATGTCTGGTTAACATTTGAAATATTCAGCAACATAGGCTGCTTGGTTGTTTTAGGCTGTTTCATTCCAGTATAAATTTGAGCAATCTTTGGACAGAAAATTTTGATGCATACTCATCACTGTTTTGTGCACATACACGAACACACACACTCAGATACAAACTGGGTATTCATGACCTACAGGTCTCTGCTGTTGAAAAGAGAAATCTGGCTTTCTGGGAAGGAATGAGCCCCTCTGCCCTGAGGAGGATCCAGTGACCTCCCTCTGCCTTTCTGGGGTGGAAATTGTGCTGTCATGGCTCCATCCTGGTGTCAACGCAGGACACTCTGCTCTCTGCTTTCCACTTGACTTTCAGCTTTGCTCTTAGTGTTTCTTTTTTTCCCCCCTTATTTAGCTGAAGCAGCATTTGTTTACCATCTTGACTGGAAGATATTTTTCTTCCTTTTCCATCTAGTAATCAGTCTCAGTCAGAAAAAATGTCCTTTTTGCTGCTGTTAGTCATTTCAGCATGACTGCATTTGCTCTGCCCTGTGAAGATCTGGCAGGACAGTTTCTCAAAGGCTACTGACAAAGGAAACTCAAATTCCCCTGGTTTCTCCTGGTCTTGGCATTTCCTGAGGATCTTTAAAAGGCCTTCCATCTTCACATGTAGTTTGGTTCCCTGTACACTTCCCAGCATCCAGATTACATGTTATGTGTGATTTAAATGAGCTGATTTTTTAGCGATGGAAGAAGAGGGAGAGGTTGAGAGGGTTACGAAGGAGCTTTCCAAGGGTAGAGGATCTAAGGGTGGAAAAAGAGGGACAAAGCAAGAACAACAAAATAACACCAGATGTGAACTGCTAAGGACGAAAATATACAAGAAAAGAAAAAAAACCCAGAAAGAAATAAAAGTAGGAAAGGCAAACAATGTGGAAAAGGGGATCCAGTCTGACTTTTCAGTTAAATAAAATTCTCTAACTTGAACCCTTTTTTCTATTGTATGACTGTACTCAGAAATCCACACTTTAGGGAGTAGGTCTTTCATCATAAAGAATGCTCTTTTCCATTGGAACTGTTCAGTCTATTTTAATGAGTGGTACAGGTGACCAGAGAAGTTTGGTCATTCACATGGTGTCATCAGTTGAAATTTTCAGGTTTTCATTTTTATGTAAAGACTTTTCACAGCAAAAGTTCCAGCTCAGTTACAGCAGCCTCTTCTATCTGGTGCTACCGGGTGTGCTTTCTGCACCCCCATTAATGACTTTCTGCACATACTGGAGTTAAAGGAATTTTTGAAGTAAAAAAGCAATGTTGAAGTAGGAAAAACTTGGAATAACTTAAATCTTCAAATCCCTGTTGCAAATGGGGCCCTTTACTTTTAAGAGGATAATAATATGTTTCCTTGGGTTTTCAAGATAATCATAAGACCTATGTGGGTTATATAAGCTTTCTTGAGAGACCTACTAATCCATGGGAGACAACTGCCTGTTGAGATTAATTTTTTTTTTTTTGAAGGCATAAAAATATGAAGCTTTTCCATTTAAGCCTTGGAGTTCAATGTAGAATGCATTGAAAAACTCCCTTTTTTTCCCCCCTCCTGCAAAGTTGAAAAAGACATTTGCAATTATGGTAATGTGCTCTGGATGAGCTTTTGGAGGGGGGGGAATGGGAGAGTTGAAAGACCAGATTACATACACTTATACCTGCTTGATTAGAGATAAAAATAGTATCTCCTACTGATAAACTGTTCCATCACACAGCAGTATCTGCTGGGGCACATTTTCAAGCTATTAGAATTTCACGAATCTCACTTCAGGAATGGTTTCCTTGCTAACGTACCTTGTGAATGTAGGTAGATAGAAAATAGTATTCCGGAGATACACCACAAATGTTTGTTTTTCCCCTCATGGCAGAGTCTTGATCCCATCTAGAATTACGGTAGCAAAATCATCTACAACCACAATTTCGGAATAATTCATCTGTCAGTTTGTTTTTCTATTACATTTTTTGCATAATTGTCCTAGCCTTTCACTTTCAATTTATCTGGTTTAGCCCTTTCACTGTGGTAAACTAAGCTGTTCTTATTGGTATAGAAGATGTCAGTGTATATATTGCCCTACTTGCAAAGGAATGATTCTTTCTGACAATAGGAATCATGCAGGAGACATCTCATATTTTATGTGTGATGAAAAAAATGTATTTCACTTCTGTCATGGCTAAGAAAGGATAGTGGATGCCCTTGAAGGATATATTTTCAAAATACAGTGTTAACTGCTTTGAAGTTGGTACTTTGTGGGTGCTGCAGTCCTAGGAATGCACCCACAGTAAATCTACAGATGGTCAGAATAATTTTGGTTTAGATGATAGCACATTTGGTCAGATGGCATTTTTTAATAAGTTTACTAGATGGTGGTGTGCAGGTACCAAAACACAAAACATGGATGCGGATTTAGGATATTTCACACTAGTATCTTCAGGAACAGTAATAGCAACAGTACATTTTGTTGGAAAATTCTGATTTAAAATTATTTATTCATTCTGTTGGAATTTGCATTGGTAGAGAAGTTTACATGGCTAGTGAATGTTTGGGTTCCTCAAAATCTCCCTTTTTGGAAACATTGGATTATATTTCCTTTGGGGGTTTACCTCTTGGATTACAAAATACAATCATATATGTTTGTTATAGAGGGAAAATGTAGGCTTTTATCAGTAACTTTCCAAGCATATTTGAATTTAATGCAATTTTACACCCTTGGTCCACCTGACACTTTATATGTCCCATCCTGTTTTGACTGTCTCAGTCTACAGTTATAGATTGCATTCTCTCAATTTAAGAAGATGCTTACTAAAACACAGCCATCAGATAAACACTGTTTTTCTAACAAAAGAAATAACAATTTCAGTGAAAGCAGAACATCCAAAATTAAATGATTGCAGGAAATTTGCATCTAGAGAGGAGTGACTTAGCATGACTCTAAACCTAGAGGACAGTTCTGAGGACACAAATTTATCACGTTAAAAATGAGTAATTATTTTACAAGGGAAATTATACTAAATAGACAATATGCAGTATAATCTTGCCACTGGAATTTGTTTATGAAGCTGTTTAAATGTGAAAGTGAATCTAGCAGTGTTCTGGGATTTATCATTGCTGTTACAGCAAGTGAAACGTGCATGTTTGGGCTCTGTAGTTGGTGGAGCTGGCTGAATTTCCTGAAGGAGAAGGCAGGGTTGAAATGTGGAGACTCTAACTAGCTTGTTAAGAGAGTGAAATTATCAATCACTTGTGGGGGGTAAGGAGAGTAGGAGGGCTCCAGTATTTCTCCCAGAAGGGAGGGAAAGTGGTTTTGTTGCTCAAACTCCCCACTCACAGTGATTCCATCTTAATATGACATAGTACTTCCCAGTTACAGAACTTTGGTTCCCTTGGTGGGTGTTTCACAGGACTGAGGGACTTTTATTTGTCCTACTGGTGGCACTTCAAAATCCTGGCATCTCACTGATGGTGGCTGGGCTGTGAGGACCTTTTATACTTCACAGATGATGGAGTTTAACTGCCACTAGAGGTAATCACATTTTGTGGGGGTTTGTTTTCCCCCAAGACTCATTTCTTTGCCATCTCTTTGCAACATACCTCATTGCCTCAGTTTTTGTTTCTAACTCCATATTAGGATTTAATGGTTTGAAAGTATCAAGAAGAGAAAGTGTTCTTCCATGGGAGAGTCATAAGCTTCTTTAAGGAAAAGGAAAAAAGAGGTAAAAATACTGATATTACTCAATTTCTTGCAACAATAGTGTTGTATAAAATTGTGAATTACAGCAATTTTGATACAACCTTGCAATCAGATCACATTTTTGGCTTCTCTTTGGAGGATGGTATTTGCCCAGGATATTTTTTCTCATGCCACTGCAATCTTTATCTGTTTTTCTAAGCCAGCTGCTATTATAACAGCAAACCACCCCAGATATAGATGCAAGTGAATGGTTTCCCCAGAGGCACATTGGTTCTAAAAAACAGACAACAGTAAACAGGAGAGTAATGTCCTTCAGGAATATCAAATGTCTTGCATTCGAAGAAGGAGCATCCTCTGAGGAGCAGAACCCTGCGTCATGAGCATAACTCTGCTTTGCTCTGTACTTACCCACCAGCCTGCTCTCCAGTTTTCACATATTTCAGTGTTCCTCGTATTTATTTTCAACACACCAAATATTCTGTGATTCACACTGAGATTTGAAACTTACAGAATCAATTCAGACAAAGTGGATTAGATAGTAAGTTACTGAAGAGAGAGGGAATAAAATTTAATTAAGACCTTAATTGTAAATCAATGGCAAAGAGAAGAACCCACCCACCAAGCCATGGGTTTGGGTCTGACCTTGCATGTACATTGAGCTGAAGTTGTCCAGACACGATTAATCCTGCCTTATTTTTTACTCTTCAAGGAGCTCCACTACTATATTGAAGTGTATGTATAGAAAGACAATAAAGAAGCCTCTGTAATTAATTTTCAATTAGTCTCCTGCTGTATACACTGTACCTTTTCTCTCTCTGTTTTCTTACAGATCTTCCAGTTCGGCTTTGTGAAAATTATTTAAATGTAGTAATAAATTTTCTTCTCAATGTTAATGACTTGTTTATGAGACTTGGCTTCTCAAGCATCCTTTACACAGTTTAAAGAAAGCATGCAAAGAAGTGGAAGAAAAACACTGATTTGAAGCAAATCTAATGTTAAAACCAGACTCCAAGTAGCCTTTTAAATTACTTATGCTCTTCTTCTGTGTGTTCCCTCCACTACACAGTGACCTCCAGCACTTTCCTATTTTTAGAAAGATCCTAAGTGTGGTTTTAAGATAGCACAGTTTTATTTGCACTTTCAAACATATTAAATAGTACCAGGATTTGCAAGACACAGGCTAGTGTTGCATCTCATCTACAATGCAGAAAAAAGAAACAGGTGTTAGCAACTGCAGTATGAATATTTTCTTGCACTATTTCTTTGTCAAGCATGTATTTATAGCTTAAATATGCCCTTAGCTTTTGCACTCAAGATTTTATGCAGCTCCCCTGGATACAGATATATTAGATCAAGCCTGAAATGTTTATATTAAAGCAGTTTGGTAGCATTGATACCCTGTGATTACCCAAATAACATTGTAGGCTGCAAAAAGGAGCCAGAGGCAAAATAATTTCATTTTTGGAGGTACAATGAAATGGATTAAGTTCTCCTGGTTACACTAAAACTTCAGAGATGCTGTAAATTGGTTTGCACTGGAGCACCAGAAGATCTCATTTAACTGACTTTTATCAGCTGGTACTGAAGATCAGTGCCAGAAAGAAACATACAAAACAGTGTACCCAGGGCAGGTACAAATCCACACCAATCAATGATGTTTGATCTCCTACAGGTTTGAGGACACAGATTTGAAAACTGTAATGAATAATGGCATTATTTCAATCCCATGTACACCAAGAAGTAGTATTAATTGTGTCACACCTTTTTTTAATTCTTGGTTTCCTGATAGACACAGTATTCAAAGAAAGAGGGTGGTGTTGATTTTTCTGCTCTTCTTTAGTAACTGGACTGATACCAATGTTAGGAAGATCTTTCAGCTATCTAAAATCACAGCAGTTTTATGTCACTGTTAAATTGAACTATTAATGATTAATGAAAACTAATGGTCATTTAAGTTATATGGAAATAAAATAATTATTCAAGGAAAATGCATTAATTCCGTTAGAGACAGTTACGTCTGTAATATTTTGAAGGTATCACTGACAAAGGAAAACAGCTTTGATTTTCAGAAGACCGAGAAACTTTTACTTCCAGATTACAAGCTAAAATTAAGACCTTGGAATACCAAAAGAGACGTTGGTAAGAATAATATTAAAAAAGCACGCATCTGTTTATGCTGAAATGCTATGTAACTTTCCAGGCTTGCAATTGAGTTACTGCAAAGATTATTTACATCACCTGTTGCTTAAACTAAATTACTTCCTTTGAATCTGGAGTAGCGGCATACCAATGAAGGTGTTAAAGTGCTTCTTTTATTGGATTTGTACTCAAGAAATTGCAGCTTCTAAGTAACTTTCCACTGAGCCTTGCTTGTAGTAGTGAGTCTCTTGTGTCTGTCTGACATAATAAATCATCACATGTCCTTGCTGACATTATCCTAGCTAAAGGTTGTTTGCTCCCCTAGATTTATAAATATTAATAGAGACACAAGGGTTCATTGTTCCCACAGTTTGATGCAGTAAAGAGGAGTATGCAAACCTCAGGCACTCTGTTGCCAGTGGACTTGCAGTGGAAATAGATTTACTTTTGTGATGGTTGTATTTTAGAAGGTGTTTGTAGCATCTTTCACAGCTTTTTAATGCTATCATTGAAATGATTGTCAGGTAGCTCCCAGCATATAGATATTACAGCACCAAGCCTGACAGAGTTCAAGATGTGTTTAGACAACACTCCTGGGCCCTGATGTGACTCTTGGGGATGGTCCTGTGCAGGGCCAGGAGCTGCATTCAGTCGTCCTTGTGGGTCCCTGCCAACTCAGCTTATTTTGTGGTTTCCTCTGGGAGAATGACACTCACCTACCAGAGGCCATGGTTTGGTGCATGGATGTAGCCCAAGCAGGATGTGTAGGCACTGTGACACAATGAATTTAAAATACTTGCTTCAATGTACAAGGCTTTCCAAGTATTGTTTACCTGCTATGGTATTAATTGTTATTATTATTATGAATTATTTCTGCAGCAAAATGTAATATTTATTAGGAAAAGCCTACTCAATCTCATCTATAGAAAAGACCTACTTCTTTTTTCAGTAGAGTTTGAATTACTGTAAGGTTCATAATACAAAATTAAACTTTATGCAGTTAAAAATTTACCACTATAGCTGTTCTAGTTCTGCACATGGCCTTTTTTACCATATTTAGGTCTGAAAATTGTGACATGTAGTCAAAACAGCAGAAAGAAAAGGCCTTCTTATTCTTTGGGGCTTTTCTGAAGAGAACCAGTCTTAAGTGTTTATATAGTATTTCAAAATGTATAATGCTATATGGATAGCTATTTTTAAGGTATAGGGAGGATCTCTTTTGAATGGAGCTGTAATTAATGAGGCAGGATAAATTAGTGAATGCATGTATGAAGTTGTATTGCCTAACTACTTAAATACAGTTCTTCAGAATTTTAGTGGTAAATTTCACTTTATATTAAAAACAGAGAGACCTCCATCCTCTCACCATGCAACCAAGGCCTCATCACTAATTACGTGTCAGATAATGAGGAAGCTTGAACTGTACTTAGCCTGATCTTTACTTTCCAATTCAGTAGGTCAAGAAGAATATCCTAAACAGCTTAGAACAATGCAAAAATAGCCAACTGCCAGGTTTTATCTGTCTTTCACATGTAAATATTTGCCTGATATTGCATTTCAGTTGGTAAATATGTTCTTTACCAGTATTCATTGCATACCAGTCTAAGAAAATATTTCACAGCAACTAAATACTTTCTATTCTTATTCTTATTCTTATTCTATTCTTATTCACTGCTGACATATTTTTTTAAAGTCTTGATGTTTGTGTACATACAAATCTTACTGCATAACAGTACCCCCCAAAAAATAACGTGAATGCTCCAACCTGCCCTACACCTACAGTGGAACTCTCTGCCTGCAGTTCACATGAAACCTCCCTCTAATAACATTTCAGCCAGTGCACAACACGGACTGGGAATGGAGTATCTGTAAAGGTGACACAGAATCCCACTTAGAGACATGTCAGGTTTGTTAAACCCACGGAGAGCTATTTCAGGTGACAGTAAAATATGAGTAGACAACACAGTTACAAATGATTATAGCAGAACAACTATGCTTAAATTGCATTATGGTTGCAGTTAATGAGGTATTTGTTGCTCTTGCTTGTCTGACTTGCTGCTTCTCTCACGACAAGGTAAAATTCTATTTCAGACCTTGCATGAGCTTTAATTTTGCTGTTAGTTGAATACTTTGTAATTGCTCATCAGTTTCAGCTGTTACAGGTTTGCTTTGTTTTTCACCTGGAAACCTCTCTGCTCTCTATTGGCAGTCTGGCCCTTCCTAGTAAGTGGACAGGTTCAACTTTCTGGGGAATGTAAACATCATCTTATTTCACTAGGAGTTGTTTCCTGCACTCTCCTCCTCAGGCTTTATCCAGGGAAATGCAATCTAATGCGTGGACATTTTCTACTCTAAGCATGTTATATTGCTTTTTAATGCCAGCCTGTTCATTTAGAGATGTCTAAGATCACTTCTGAACAGGAATCACAATTCAGAGTAAATGCCTGGATGGAAGAAATGGGTTTTCCTGCAGTTGGTTGACATCCTTTGAAAGGATGTATGAAGGTTTGAGGACACACCTTTGGGTGACAATGTGTTGTGGAACCAGCTGAGGAGAAGAGAGAATGAGTAGCCCATGAGGGTACCCCATACACACCCCATTAGGTGCTGTACCTGTGTTTCTGTAAAACACTCTCTTGTGGCAATGGTCATGGTCTCTCTGCCAAGGCTGGCCAGTCTCCATCAGTCAGGGGATCCCAACATGCTCAGCTGAGAGCATCTTTGATATTACATGCCCTACTGCTTGACAGCTTTTTTTTCCAGGTGAATGGCGGGGAGTTTGTGGGAAGATCTGAGTACTTTCATGTCTCAGGATGCCAGACAGTTGTGAAAGTGGCTCCACAGGAAGGAATTAGATATTGTGGACAGATGGGTGCAAATTCCTGAAGGAGAGAGATTAAGATTCTGATAGCATCTTATCCATATCTCAGTGCTGTGTTGCAAAAGTCCCTTATATTATTCTGATTTTAGACATTCTGATGTTTACTTTGTTTTTAGTTTAAGGTATGATTCACTAATTACTGAATTTGCCAAGGAAGATAGTGCCAGTAGGAAGGTAATTAAGGTATTTTAGGTTCTGGCCTTGACTGTGACACTGAGAATAGCATCTACAGTTGCATTCAACTCTTGTGACTTCTTGAGAGGCCACAAACCCAGTAGAGCACTTATTGCATCATTGCAGTGAAACATTCCAAAAATGCATGTAGTAATGTATTCTGAAAATCTGAGGGAGCTATGTTGGTCTAGAAAATAGATTTGGATGTAATAGATTTGGAAGATTCTGCAAAATTCAACATTTCCACAATTTTTAAGAGCTTCAGTTTTCATCTAGAAGCTTGACATTTTAAAAGGTATTTATGAAGCTTGATTCACTCTATAGGTTTATGCTGTATGTCTGCAAGTATAGTGAGAGTATAGTGCTAGATAAAGAATAAATCAAAAAGATACTGTAGACGCAGTACATAAATTCAGCTTGAGAGAATATCAGCTTTTGTTGTTAAACTAATAACCTTGTTCAGTGAGTTGAGTCATTCTCTAAGGTGAATGGCACCCTGTTAAAAGATGGGTTATCAGTTTCACTTTTTTATAAAATACAAAAATTGAGACACTGACATGTTACAGTTTACTTTTCATTGTGTTTATCTCAATGGCAAAAGAACAAGGCTAGTGCAGAATGACTGAGTAAAGTAATGTTCACTGAGACTTTTGTACTGAAAAAATGACTGTCTACCCTTAAAAAAAATTACTGTCTGCTTCCCACATAAATCAGACTGCTTCTAAAGGCTTTAAGGATAGGCACGGGCTTTTCTGAAATAATCTTTATTTCATAATTATCTGTCTACTTGATCCTGTTTCAACTGATCTTTGTCTAATTGGATGATCATATTCTTTATTTCTTTCCTTGCCAAACAAGTCAGTTGTGGTCCATTAAATACTGAGAAGAGGCGTAGCTGTCATTGTTCAAAAGCACTGTTCCTTCTGAAACATCTGGCGTCCCCTCTTCCAGTTGTTGCCCTGCAGACATAAATAATCAAAATCAGAAAATTCAATACATTTAATCAACTTAAGAAAATAAAGTTAATCCTGAAATGTTTAAATTTTTAAGATATGAAGAAACAACAGTTTCCAACTTGGCAGGAGTAAATGCATCCAAGATCAGATGTGAAGAAATGAGGTTCTTGTACCCACAGGTGAGAACCTGTGCCACACTAACTGCTGTGGTGCAGAACCCTTCTTTTGTTACCAAGGTTGTTTTGTTTCAAGTATGTAACAATGCTTATAGTCCCAAGGAGAACAAATTTTCTCTTTAGTATGGTTCTCACCTATGATTAGGTAAAACAGGCTTTAGATTTACATGGTGAAATTTAGGCTGTTAAAATAAGGGTGACGTTGAAGACAGTTTTTAAAGTCTCTACTGTAATCCTTATCAAAAGTGTATTTTGTGGTGTTATTTTTTGGATTTTTTAAATTATTAAAAATATTTCAGACCTAAAAAGGATGAATTTCCTCACTCTACCTGTTCTCTGGAAGATACTGACCAGACAATGTTAAAAATGGGATCAGAGTGCTCAAGGATATTCTTGCAACTACCTCGTGAAGAAACTGAATAACTCAAACTCTAAATGGATGTTTAAGCCATAACATAGTGTGAAATATATACTAGCCTTTTGTGAAATAACTCTGGGACATGTTTTCTCTTTTGCTCTCAGAGTAGAGGCACGTTCAAAGAGAAACAAGGAGGGCAATAAGGTGGTGCTTCAAAAAGCCAAGTAGTTGGTATTCCTCAGTTGCTTCCTTTACACCTTACTGCTTCAACACATTTGGATTTAAATTATGTTTTATTGATTAGGTTTATGTCCTTGGAAAATAGATTTTCATTGTCTACTTTGCTTTTCTAATATTCATATTTTTTTTATCCTTTATTAGCTTTAATGAACTAGATTGTTGTAGTGCATTTTAGAACTATTGAATCTGTAATTTAATGTCATTGCTTTTAAATAAGTGCTTCTTTATATGTTTTATCAAGTTCTGCTGTTTTATGGAGCTGTCTGTTTAATCAGAAAACTTGACAATAACTTTTTGAGGTTCAAATACTATCTTCTACTGTGTTCTGAAAAGTTTATCTAGAAAGTCATGAATATGGTAATTTCTATTTCTGAGCAACTTTCTTATGCTATTTTTGTTCCACAATAGTTAGATGTATAGTTCTAAGTGAGTAGGCACAGTGTGAGCACAAGATGGAGAAATGGCTTTCTTATAAAAATGTAAGCTGTAAAATGAAAATCATTAAATGATAATAATACAGTAATCATGTTTCTAAATTTTGCAATGTTAATTCAAGCATTTAATTCTAGTGTGACATAGTACTTCTTAACAAAGAATAATTTTTAAACAGAATTAATCTTCTAATAGGGGATAGCTGTCACTTAAATTTTGTGGATGAATGATTTTCAAGGAAGGAAGAATTGTAAGAAAGAAAGTGCTAAGTAGAAAAGGAGGACATGCAGTGTGAGTGGGGTGAAGGTCAGAACAGGATTTCAGAAATACTGATTTTTACTACAGTGCTTTTCAGAGATTCTTGCTTTTTAGATCAGGAAAAAGAAAATCTGTCTAGCCAAGAAGAGAATATACTAGAGACCTGAGCCAAACCTTCAGAATAAATATCATGATACAGTGATGAGAAGGGCAAAAACTATTTTAAAGTATAATTATGACAAAATAATGAAAAGAAAACAAGTTTTGTATCATGTCATCTACTAAGTATTCAGTGAAATTGATATGCTGACTAGTCATGAAAAGCATAGGAGAAATTGAGGGTAAATTTAATGTGATCTTTCCTTTCATGGCTTTACAGGCTCCCACAAGAGACTTTTAAAACTTTTCACTTAATAACAGTAGTCACAATGACTATTCCATTCTTTTGCCATTTTTTAGCACTTTTCATGAGCAGTTTTCAGCCTTTTTTGTCTTTGGTCCTGTGTAGACTTTTGACCCCACAACATCCCATGGCAATGAATGCCACAGATAATGATATGGAAGGTAGGGGAAAACGTCCCATCCCTGTGTTTTAAAATTCCTACTTGATATTTTTATGGGATATACTATGGTTTGTCCATTTCTCCTTGCATATGTCTTTTCCAGAAATCACTCTGAATGCATGACCATCCTTGCTGTGCTCTCCTCTTAAATAAGTTTCTTTTTGCTTTATATTTGAAGATTGGAGAACCATCACTATGCACAGTATTCAGGAGTTGAATGCAGTATATAAAAGCACTGATGCCCTTCTGTTTCGTGTCCTTTCCTAACAATTTCTAATGTTGAATTTGTGGTTTTACCACTGTTAATCACTGTGATATTTTGTGATAGCTGGCTCCTGAATCACTTCTGAATGGATGTAAGTCACTGTGAATAATTGTTCCTTTTTGTGTTCAGTGTGTTAATGGATTTATTATTTCAGCCTTCATACTCCTGTGTGTACTGTTGGACAAAACCCAACTGAGACATAATTACAGGATTCCTGGCTGAGAATTCTGATTCCTCAAACAAGTTTTTTGCAGTACTATTCCATCATTTTGTTATTCAGTTTCTTAATTGTGAGAGTAACTTGATGGTGGTAACTCAGCAAATATCACATTAAGCTTATGAGTAACAATAAGTTGATATATATTTTTTAAGATTAAAACCTGTGAAAAGCTTGTCTACTTATCATTGTAGGGGGAAAGTCATAAAAGAAAGATTCAAATATGATCAGGTGGAGGATGCACATAGTACAAGTGAAAACCTAAACCCAGGAAACATCAGGTTCCAATGTTTGGCTTTTGTAAAAATTAAAATTAATGTTTACCAAATTATTTGAATGTAATTTTGTAAGGAATAGGCAATTATAGAACTGTAATACTACAACAGGGACTACTGTATTTAATGAGTTTCTCCTAAAAAATCCAGCTAACACAAGGGAATGATTCTTGAGAATAAACTCTCTGAGGCAGTGATAAGGAACAGTTTCTTGCTATGTTGGCGTAGTTGAGCTGCAGCATAAGCAAGAAGTGTTAAATACATTCTTTACCATCAGAAGATAAAGAAATAAGGTTCATTATCACTCCACAGTTCATTATTCAGTAGTATGCCTAAACTCTTCTTACAAGCAAGCAAAAGCAATCCAATTGTAAACTATACAAGATATTGTCAATATCTGATTGAAAGAGGCTGAGCTATCCACAGTCTCTCTAATCTTACCCAGGTTGCAAAGATGTCTATCTGCATCTTAGGAGGTTTCTGTTTTTGTTTACATTGCTTCCTTGAAAAGGAGGTCACCTACTTGTCTGGGAGGCTGTGTTAAATTTGTTTGCTGGGATTCACAGTCTACACCATGACTTGCTAGTCAAATAAACAGCTCATTTCAACAGCTCTAGGAAGGCGAGAGGATTCTTTATTTCTGCTGCCTGCTTGCTTGCTGATAGAAAAATGCCTGCAGACATAGTAAGGCCCTCTACCCATTTTTTTCCACTTTATTGTCAGTTTGTGTCATGTTAGCAGAATATCAATATTGTGCATAGAAATGTGAACTATTTATCATGAATAATACAGATAAGTTATGGAGAGAGATTAAATTGTAGCACGTGTTGGTATTGCATGATATTGGCATAGTGCAGGTTGCAAAATATGATAGACATGCATAACTTTGCCCTAAAGTACATAGAGTTGGTTCCAAACTTTTCCTGTCAAGAAGAATTAATTTCCTTAGGCAGTATAGCTTTATTTGGTCATTTTAATGGTTCTCTAATTTTATATTTAGTCACATTTTGTACAAAAATCCATTCCTTACCTTTGATCACACTCCTTGCCCTTCTCTATTCTTCTTCTATTTCTGCTATAAATTGAAACTGTAGACATTGCCTTAAGTTTTATTTTGTATTTATTCCTGTATCTATTGGGACAATAGTTTTAAAAAATTATTTTCTAAGTTTTAGGCTTTTTTTTTTTCTATTTCTCAAGCTCATATGCCTTTTAAAAGATAAATGGCTGTTTAAATTTTGAAATACTCCATGTTTATGTTCATATGTAGATATATAAGTGTAGATATAATAGGGCCTGTAGCAACAGGACAAGGCACAGTGGTTTTGACCTGAAAGAAGACAGTCAGACAAGATACTTGGAAGGAATTTTTTATGTTGAGCATATGAGGCACTGGCCCAGGTCACCCAGCAGAATGGTAGATATGCCATCCCTGGAAACATCCAAGGTCGGGTTTGATGGGGCTACGACAGATCTGATCAGGTTGAAGATGTCCCTGCTAGATGACCTCTAAAGGGCCTTTCTAACACAGTCCAGTTTATGATTCAATAGTTAAAAACCCCCATTCGTTAAAAAAAAAAACATTATTGTGTTTTGGTTCAGGGTTTTGGGTTTTTTTTGTTTAGTACAGGTGTTTTTTGCAAGGAAAGGTTGTGCTGAAGAGCAGATATCATAAACATTTTCTCTTTTTTCTGTCATTATTAGGGATAAAGAGTGAGTCCCATTTGCAACTTGCTCTGTCTTGCAGTGTCTAGTTGACTCTTCAGTGAAGTTATTGAATGCTTCAACCCATGAGAACATTTAAGTCACATGCTCTATTTGTTTATTTATTTTGAGTGAGGTTAAACTATTTTACATTTTGAATAACTCCAGAGACATGTTGAGAGATGACACAGAAGTATACTTGTTCATTACACATAAGCGTTCTCTGAAGTGAAAAAAATTGAGATTTATTATCCTTTGTGAGCTAAACTTCAAAGTATTATGTTGGTTTTCCTGCTATATGGATTATTTACATTTTTCCTGAGGATATGCAAATAAGACTACAGACACAGCTTTTAAATATTTTAATTAAACTGGATATTTTAACATTTTTTTAGACTAAAATGATACTTGATTACTTTTACCTTCTTACCTTCTTTACCTGTGGGATCACACTGACATAGAGGTCTATGGTTCTTTGGAGTTTAGTGAAGCACAATGCTTTGTTCTTTCAGAGCATCAGTCCAGATGATGAGCATCATATACCAGGTGAGCACTGATAGAATAGGCTTCTAAGATCATATAAATCTCTCGTGTCATTTACTGCTGCATCTCCAGTCTTCATTCCTGTGATAAACATATTTTGGGATTATTTTTTTTTTACTGTATATTTTTAGTTTGCTAGCAGCTGAATCAAATCAAGCAGATATAAGACAAGGTTTTAGCCTTTTCACTGAATGAATATGTGTGTTCAAATAGCAGGACTTCTCTTTTATACATTCAGAAAAACTCTGGCTTAAATTCACAAGCCTTTACAAGAATGAGGACCTGCTGATGGCATCTTTTTTCCAAAAGTCCCTGAAGCATATTCCAGAGTGAGAGGTGTGCATTCACTACTTTTCTGTGCAAAAGAGGTTTAACTACCAATTGCTGCCATCAGTTTCTTTACCCTTGTGTAAAAGGAGGTGGAAATGACTTAAAATGGCATGAGTTGAAATCTTGGGAGAATGGAGATCTGAACCTCAGCTTCCCCTGTCCCTGGATATGTTACTCAATCCCACTGATGGGTAAAACAATGCCTTCATTCACCACCCTATATAAAAATGTTGAAACAAAACTTTAAATGCTAATATGAGAAAATTACAGCTAGGAGTCAGTATTTTTAACTTTCTGTACCTTTTTTTTTTTTTTTAAATTAGTGTTCTTGAAGCATGCAAATCATACTTTAAGCAAAATTGTATGCTGGTTTGTCACATTTTAACAGTGATTATATGAATTTCAATACTTTATACTTTCTTTGTTTGCCAAGGATTTTATTTCATGGAGCATTTAATGGAAAATGCCTTAAGTTACTAACATTAAACTCTTTCAAACCTTCCCTTTCTGTGTGCCCTAAAAGCAACAAAATAGGAATCAGGTCTGTGATAATTTTGTACAGACATTTTTTTATGCCATGACTCTCAATGTATCGATAATGATAATGACCTACTTGGATAAAATTATCTCTTTAAAAAAACCCTCTTTCACTAATGAAGGAGAAAGAAAAGCGGAGACAGGTTTTCCATATTCCTTAAAAAACATAATTTTGTCCTCTAGGTGCCTTTTTTCTTTTTTTTTTAAACAGGAAAATGGCAGTCTCAAAAAACATTGTTAAACAGACCAGAATGTTTGTCAAAGAATGTGTCTTTCAAACTAAGCCTTTTTATAGAATTTCTTTTTTCAGTCAGTATGGCTGCCCCTACTGGTACAAGCTGCCTGTGGATGTGGGCTGCTTAGTGCTTTGGCCTGCCTGTGAGTTGTCTTGCCTTACTTCTTGTTTAAAATAATAATTCCTTGAGATCAAACTTCAGACTAAAAGAATTAGAATGGTGGCTGAAAAAGACAGAAACAGACTGGGACAAAGGAAGAAAAGATAGAAGAAATGTAAACATAAAATTGTACTGTCAGAGTTTTAAAAGGTTTTTTGAATTTAAAGGAAAAATATTGCTACTATTTCATTATGCCTTATTCCTCTTCCATCCATTTTTAAGGATATGGGACATATTGAAGAACATTTTTAAATAATAATTCCTTGTATTTATTAGTATTTAGCTGTAAAAGTAATAATTCATGATTTAGAAACTTTTTCAGAAAGTATGTCCTAGAACATGCCGCTTATAAAATACAATTATAATGGACAAATGTCATTATCACCTATGAAGATAGGTTAAGTGCAATTTCAATCAAATATTTTTTAAAACCACAAGTACCTGTTGAATGTAACAGCTGCTCAGGGAAGGATAAGACAAGAAGTTTTTAAGTTGGTTTGCAAAAGTGGACAGGATCCAGTTCAAAATGTTATTGTCAAAAAGCTACTGTCCAACTCTTTGGGTCACTGTAATGTAATTAGATCCAACATTCTGATAAGAACAGCAGAATTCATTATATTACTGCCTAATTTGAAAAAATCATCTGTGTTAAAATGAGGAGTTCAAACCAAGGAAATTGAAAGATCCATTCATAAGGGTAAAGTACATTTGGATGTAATGGGAGTAATTTTAATTTTGAAACATTAAATTGGAGTTTCAGTGAAAATTCACACTACAATATCAAAACAGATTTCAGTGAGAAAATAAAAGATGTCATTAAATTAAAGGATCAAATGTATTAATAACTAGAAAATCAGTATTCAGAAGGTCCAAGAAAGGAAATTAGAAAAGTGTACACACTCTGCCTAACTGCAAAAATATTACAGCATTCCAATCAAATCTTGAAAAATAACTTGCTAAAGGTGTAAGAAAAGGATTGTTCTGTGTGTATAAGCAACAGAAAACCTTACAGAGGACCTACAGGACAAGTAGAGCTGGGGGTTTTTGTTTGTTTTGTTTTTAAAAGAAGCTATATCGTCAGAAATTGATGTGCTTACAATAGGATGAAAAGAGATTGTATTGATATGTCTCCTTAAACCTAGGCAGTCATTTAGCAGGGGAGAGCAAAGGCTGAGAAGACCTGCAGGGTAGTCCTTTCTGGAGGAACAGTAAAACCATCTTAATACCTCCTGTTAAATTAGAATTGTTGCAGCAGTCCTCTTGTCAAGGGGTAGAAATGACCGAAGACACAGACTTGTTTATCACAGCATGAAAAGGGTCCTTATTCCTCTTTACAGCTCAGCCATCCTGACTCCAGCTATTCACTCACTCTGGCTGCAGCAAGCTCCTACTGTAAGTTTCCTTTGTAGCCTCTCACTGCTGGTTATTTTCTGCTAAACTCTGACTGCAGGGATCAGTTTGCAGACTCTGAATGCAGGCTTGTACCCAGCTAGACTGTGGCTGCAGGTTCCAACAACAGGCTCCAACTGCACACCCAGACTGAACCCACAGCAAAGATTCTCTCTCCCCAGGATCATTCTTCTTCATAATTCCCCTTGTTCCTGCTTCTTCAAGATTCCTCCTCATTTGTGATTCCCTCTCATCAGCTAACGTTCTCTTTTATCACACTGATCTTTACTGAATATAGCTGTAGCCACACCAGTGGTGAGGCTGTATTGGTTAATTAACACAGTGTTAATTATCAGGGGCAAGGTCACCTGTATTCCCTTCTCCTACAGAGAATCTGTTGGATTTCTTACATTGCACACAATATTCAAAGAACTGAAATGGCAACATTTGGAAAAGTGCTGGAATTAACTAAATGGGAAAGATTGTCAAAGTAAATCACTGTTCAAAGCATGGTGAGCAGGAGAAATTGTAAGAGGATGGTGAGGTTCATTTTAGGGCTAACAGGAGCAGTAGGCAGAGGGACCTTCCTAATACAAGTTAAATTAGTGGATCAAATGATCTTTAAAGCTCTTTTCTGCCAGAAAACTTAGACATTGATTAAAATATTCTAACAGGAGTAGAGAACAGTTCACATATAGCTTACTCTCTAAAGGAAAAGCCTGTTAAATATCAACGTGATAGTTATACTTAAGGAGGTCTGCATTGGCCTGTTTATCTCTCCTCAGATATTTCTTTTTTGCCTCTAATTAAAAAAACCCAAACCCTACTTTTTAATACTTCTATTAATAATTGGTAGACGTGATTGAAAAATAGCTCATTCATAATTGCAAATGGTGGAAACTAGCTCATATTATATGTCTAATCTGGAGTGGTTTCCAAGCTGTATGTGTAAGGATTATAACTACTGGGTTTTTTTCCAGTGACCTCCTTAAATCTAAGTCTTATCCTCATTGCCACTATCACAATCCCAGGAAAAGGAAGGAGTAGGTGAGGGAGAAGTCGCCTTTAGGGCAAAAGGCAACTTGAAGAATTGCAGAAAAGTGTTGAATGAATGGTTATAACCATATCATAAATGTAAAGTAATGTACATGTAAAACACAGTCCTCCCGTTATATCCACAGTGGTGTGCCATGTTCCTGGTTTTAGTGTTCCAGAAAGTGTTCTGTGAATTATCATTTAAGACTGTGCTCTGAAAATGTCACTTCTGTGCTGAGTAGCTATCAAAACAGCAAATAGGACATTAAAAAATATTAGGAAAGGAAAACAGAACAAAAGAAAACATCATTATATCTCTATATGAAGCTATTGCCTTTATCTTGATTCCTGTATGCTGTTCCAGTGTTTCAGAAAGGACAAAAGAAAGCTAGAGAAGGTACAGAAAAAACCAGCATGAATGATCAAAGGTACGGAAGGGGTTTAGTACAAGGACATGTCTAAGTAGATCAGGACGCTTCAGCATTGAAAAAAATGACTAATGAGGGGGAAGGCAGCAGATGAGATAGGAGGTTATAAAAGTGAGTGGCATGAGGAGACATAAAGAGGTTCAGTGTTTCTCATTATTAAGGTATGAGGAGTGAAATTATCCTGTGGCAGATTCAGAACGTGCCAGGGGTGTACCTATCACAGTGCATATAGTCAGCTTGCAAATGATACTGATTCTGGCCAAAGCTTAGAAGGATTTAAAAAAAAAAAGTTTTACAATTTCATGAAGGATAAATCCAAAAAGACATCTATGCAAGAAATTTATCTCTACTTCAGAAAGCCCTGGCTGAAAACATCAAGGATATCTTAAAGGAGATACTATTTATTTAGTCTTCTCTGAGCATCTACAGAATACTAAGTTGGAGATGTAGTTGCCCTACCTTGGTACAAAAGTTCTTAAGTTATGGACTTAGCCTGTGCAGGCTCTGAAGTCATGGGTGGAGGAGGAATACCCATCTTAGAAACTGGATATAAACCTGGTTACAGCTTCTGAAATCTGTGCTAGGAGATGAACACAAAGAATTTTAATAATTTTCTGTTCCTCTATGAAATGTCATTGGGCTGAATTGTCCAGCTTGACAATTTTTAGAGAAGGGGTGAAGCTGACTGCTTTGATTGTGTCTTAGAATGAGGGAGTTTCAGACCATGAAGGTTCTGAATCCTTATGTTTTTTATAGATTTCTTTCCTTGGCTTTTACAAAGGAACTGCAAACTATTTGTTTCCATAGTTTATGTAGTGTTAAGAGAGCTTACATGGATCATTACTTGTGAAGATGCATTGGCTAATATTTAGTGATGTTTTTACCTTGGCTTGTTTCTCTGCTAAAAATCATGCATTTTAGAACCAAAATAATTTTAAATGTAGATGGAAGAATATACACAGAACTTCTGAGACAGAGTCTAAAAATAGGGACTACTTGGTTTTCCTTTAGTCACGCATCGTGAGCTTTAATACTTCAACCATATATGTATAAAGGTTGCTGTCAATTCAGTCCTTTAGCAGCTGAAGGAAGGCTCATTGCCACTCAACAGACTTGCTCTGGGACACATTTTGCAAGCAGAACTTGTCTTGCTTGACTTCTTTGTGCTGACCTGGGAATTTACTAGATGTTTTCTGCAGTGCTTTTTCTGAGGCAGTACAAGAAAGAGGCTCTTTTTGTTGTGTGATTTTTTTTTGTCTGAACATGAGAAAGAAGAAAAAAAATAGACTCAGCAGTTTATCTGAGACAGCTTCTCCTGTGCTTGTCTAGAGAAACACAGGCCACAATAAGGTGATTAAAACTCATAGTGATTTCCTTCACCACTTAAAAATGCATTTGCTGAATTTATGAATATTTGTGATGTTGGTCTCCTCAGGGGAACTTTCAGTAAAATGGGAAATGAATTCCCACCTTGTAGCATATCAGTGAATGTGGGGTTGGGAATAAGTTAAGAGCACCTGGAGTCAGGTATAATAATGTGAGAAAAGCTTGGCTTTTCCTGTGTGTCAGGTTCTTTGTCCTTTAGCAGAGCTCCCCCTGCTCTGTGAGAACAGAGGGTGAGTGGTGCCCATGGCTGTGCCCACCTTTGGGGTTTGCAGGGTTTGCAGTATAATGGAGAGGTTGGCAAACTGGAACAAGATCAGCTGAGAAAAACCAGGTGTTTAAGGGCTGGATTGCAGCTGGAGAGCTGAGAGGCCTTTTTTTGCCTGAGCAAGAAAATCTGAAGGGGAACTTGTAGAACCTAAGGGCTGGTTAGAGAGACGGAGCAAAACTTCTGCATCCACCAAAGCCACAGCAAGGAAAATTCTGTGTCATCATAAGAAAACTTCTCAGCCCTGAGGGTGATCAAATGCTGGAATAGGTTGCCCAGAGAGACTGAAATCTTCATCCTGAGAGATTTTCAGAACTTGTCTGGACAAACCCTGAGTGGCCTGACCTAACTTTGAAGATGGATTAATCTTTGAGATTGCTTCTTCTTCTAGCAGGAGACTGGACTAGATAATTTCCAAAAGTTTCTGTCCAAGCATTAAAATTGTGTAAGCCTATCCAAGGCCCTTTGTGTCCTGCAGAGAGTATGCAGTCATTTTGTGACTTTAAATCAATTTATAAAGCTATGTTTATTATTGGGGAAAAAACTTTTTATTCTCTATCTTCTGTCTCTCCTTGGCAATTACAGAGTTTCTCCTGGTCAGTTTTAAAAGTGACTTCCCATAATTTATTACCATATTCTTGTGTATGTATTGTCTCTTGAAGAATATTGACTCTATTGATCTTTCCTGGCACGTAAATGCCAGAAACACTTATTTTACTTTTGTGTTTTGTGAACTGCCATACCTTCTCCATGCCACAGGCCATCTATCCTATAATATTTTTGTACCTGTTTGACAAACAAACATGTTCTGGTATTTTTAGTTTGTGTGGATTTTTTTTTTTCTTTCGAGGATTATAGTCTGCAGCAAGTGGGATCTATTCTGAAAATTATATGGATACTTCTAGTGTAGTTGAGCAGTTTATTGCAGAATTTAGGCTGATTGGTCTGTCATTCTGCACTCCCTTTCTGCCAAGAGACAAACGCTGTATTTGCCCTTCTCTGGTCCTCTGGGTCCTCCCCTGTCCTCTAGAAACTCATAAAGATAATTTTTAGTGATTCAGAAATCGCTATGTAAGGTGAATTTAATTGAGACCAGACAATTTGAATACATCCATCTTACCTAAATATTCATTAGCATATTTTTTATATACTTCAGCTTGCAGTCCAGTTTTTTTCTCTTAAGTGGCTTTGAATGGGTTGTCAAGATTTACCATTTTTTGAAGGCTAGTGTGAAGGGGATATTAGATAATTACATTTTACCTTTCTCTGCATTATTTTCTCTCCCTTTCTGCTACTACTGACCAGTATATTTTATTTTTTATTAAAAAAATGTATTAGGTATTTTAAAATTCTTTTTGTTCATTTTGTGTCTTGCAACTTGAAAATCACTTTATACTTCTGTTCTGTTTCATATCCTTTTTCTCTATGTTCTTCCTTTGTTATATGACCTTGGGTTTTTTGTGTGGTTGGTTGAGGGGTTTTTTTGGGAAGATTACTTTTTGACAGCCAATCATTGAAGATTTCCAAGTGCAATGGGCCCCTCTTTCTGTTCTTTGGTACAATTTGTGCATTTGATGTAACTTTTCTGCTTAAACTGTCAGCATACTTGCACATGTTTTTCTTCAAGTCATCTTTCTAAACAACCTTTAACCACTCTTCAGAGTTTGCTAAAATCTGTTGAGTTTAATAGTGATGGTGTGATTGGAGGGTGTTTCTGTTTTATTTCTTGTAGCTGTTACATCTTATTTTCTTAAAAAATCAGTTTGACTGTGTTCCCCAGAAGACATTGTTAATCCATTCTTTCCTCTTAGATAGCACCAAAACTAAAATAACCTCTCCACTGTAACTTGTTCACTCTGAAATTACAATTTACTTCCAGTGTGATATTCAGACTGGAATATCTTAGCTTCTTATCTGGAAGTCTTAGCTTTGACACGTGGTATCTAAGTATTTTAAATCCCATCATACCTCCTCCATAGGATTTTTAGGTTTCTCTTTCACAAAACCCAACACTTTCTGCTGAAAGAAAGACATGTAGTCCTCACTCTCTGGCTCAGTTTAGCACATTTGCTCTTTTCCTTTTTTGGTTTGTACCCACTCCCCAAGAGTTTCAAAAAACTCATTTTTTAATTTTCTCTATTTTATAGCATTTATATGTATTCTTGAAACTCAAGACAACATTTGCCTTTTTTTCCACTGACAGAGCTTGCTGAGTAAGTGACTGTTCCACACCAGTACTCCATTCCTGTGATTTGCCTCTGCCGTGCTGGTTATGTCTTCACTAGTAAAATAATATCTCCTTCTTTTTGCTTTCTTCCAGCTCATATTCCCCAGGCTGTCATACCATTTTTTTCTGCATGTTTAAAGAAACTTAGTAATTGTGACATTTGACCAATAAATTGCATTCTTGCAGAGTCTTCAGTAACTTTCTTAGCCATTAGGACATCCCTGAAATACTATCAGGTAACAGATGTTAGGCATCGGACTTGGCTACCTTAGGATCTTTGTTCTGCCATTCCTGTTGGTTATGATGTCAGCCTAGGTGTTACTTGGCCATGCCATACACAGTGAGCTTTTTTCAAAGCAGCTTTAACTTCTGGGCATAATATAATATTGGTGTGCATTTAGCTGTAGCTCAAGAGCTCTGGTCTTCCAATCACAGTCTCTACTTGTGCCTTTCAACTTCCCTGATCAAAAAGTCATTTTTGTAGATCTTTGTATCCTTTCATCCATCAAAAACTTAGTTTCTTGTAAATTTTCAGTCTGAAGACTGAGTAGAAAACTCATAAAGAGAATGTCAAGAGCGCACAAACATGTTTTTTGTCTGAAGAAAGCTACCAGAACTCAATACAGCAAGCACAGTACTTCAGTTGTCTTCCCAACAAGATTTCACCTTGTAGGCTAAGAAATTTCTGTTTTACATGCTTGTTTAAAACTGCTGGGTCTCTACAAGGCCAGATAGTTGGTTCACTAGTTGGTTTGTTCTTTTCTGTGTTGTTATTCCCTTTCTTCTTCTCTTCTGTGTCTGTAACATGTAGACACTTGACCTTCTTAGAGTTATTTTGATGTTCCCTTATGGTGGCAGCAATGTTTCTAGGTTGTAAAATGGTTGGGTGCTTTCACTCAGTTCTCTGCAGTATTTATAGTCTCCTTCCAAAGGTATAAGGCATCTACAAGTGTTTTCTCAGCTGTTTTGTTCTTTCCTAGAGAGTACATGCTTTGGAGTAGTATGACATTAATACCATGAACTTCTATCCCATACTGATAAATACCTGTCCAATACTTAATAAAACCCCCCCCCCCAAACCTGGGCAGTAAGTTCTGCATTCCAGACACTTAGTTTTCTTGATTTATTTTTCCCTCTGTTTAATTCTACTCTTTTCTCCTGTTTTCCTTTTTTCCAATGGCACTGTAATTAACTCTACATTACCCCCACTTGTGTCCTCACAGCCAATTAAAAATTGGCAAGAGCCCATATATTTCTGGGCTGCTGATCCATTTATTTTTCACTATAGCATTGTCTTTTACCCTTGAAGCACACCTAATTCTGATACATAAGACTTTTTTACTCTGTTAGGCTTAGCTAAATGAACAAATTAAGAACATTCAGTGTAAAAAAAGGAGACTACCTGGCAAGTGAAAAGAAGTAGCTGCAATTCTATGTGAAAGGAGAGAGAAATTGGAAACTCTTTTCCATCTCCTAGCAGAATAAACCCCTGAATAAACTGGAGAAGTGAGGCCAGAGGCCTCTACAAGAGAAGTTCTTCTATCATAGATGGCAAGATTAAATAGTGAGTGGGGCTTGGATATTGCTAAAAAATCACAGAAAGGTCTACATGAGATGTCAGTCACAAACACAGAAGTTTCTTGAGCTCAATAAACAGAATTTTATTTCAAAACAATGAAAGTACACATATAAAACCAGTTCCTAATTCTACATCAGAATGTTTTGAGCAGTATGTGGCCATTCTGGCAAGTCTATCTGCAGGGTAGGAACTGCATGTACAACACTGACACTAAAATTATTGTCATCATGGGAAGAACAGTAATTGTCTCAATAAAAATTGTCAGAAAATTACTGTCTGGTATTAACTGTAAAATATATTTTAGTTGTTGAAATTATGAAATTAGGGTCCTTTATCATATGCCTTTCTGTTCTACACGTTAATTTACAGTCATTAATGTAGATTAGTTTTTGAATTCAAAATCAACAGATAATGCTGGTTTGTACCTTAGGTGTTAGAGGGTGCTAATTGCTGCAGAATAAAAACCCACGTGAAAAATAGGAATATTAACAATTACTCATTTATCTAATTTTTTGCCAGATTTTATCCTTCTGCTTAGTAAAAAAAGCAATTCATTATTTATCAAACAGCCAAGGATCTTCAGTCTTGTGGCAGTGCAACACAGTCACAAGATTCTTCAGACTGTCAGGCTTGTGAGCCTTAGCTGCATTCATTTAATAATTCAAAGAGGAAGTCTCCTGTATCTTTGCAGAAAAAGATGAGGCCCCTACTATTAAAGAAGTATTCAGTATGTGAAAGATTGAGTTTGAAATATCTCCTATTTAAACATTTATTGGATCAAAGCTACAAATAATTTTATTTTAATTTCCTCTACCAGTTACAACATGGAATCATATTTCTAATTGTATCCTTTATTTGATACATGTTAGGATTTTAGAAAATTTTCAGTATGTATCAGATAATCTTGCCAGTACATTAAGCAGCTTGTTTCAGCCTCAGCTGCTTTTTGACACAAGAAATTGATAGTTGTTAGCACCTTCCTGCATTCCACTATCAATTATGCAGACATGTTTTCCCAAAACAAAGCCAGTCACAGAGCATAATTTGTGAGATAGAAATAATTTCAGACAGAATCAGCAGCCTGCTATAAATAAAGCACTTTTTTGACAGCACTGTGATCAGCACTAGACTAAAAATGCTTTAAAGCAATGGAGTGCTCTGCACTCCTCGCCTCAAATGAAGGTGGTGTGACTGGGTCTGTGCTTTCATGAGCCTGTGGCAAATCGTCTGCTCTGAGTGTCAGAAGCTGAGAAAGTAAATATGGATTAGCTATGAATTTCTGCAGAAGAAATCACTGTTTTTTGAGAAGGAAGTTTTAGTTATTTTCACTAATATGCCTTAGTATTCATAAGGTAATACAGGCATTTGGGAGTTGAACTCTCTTAAATTAGAATAAATGTGGAATAAGTGAATATGCCAGTTCTGATGACATACTTATGTTACTGGAACTGTAAATACTTTATCAATATATGTCCCCTCTGGTATTCTTTCCTAACACAGCATGAAAGTAGCTTGCTTGTTACACTTCAGAGGAGACAGATGGGCTGTACATGTCAGGTTTGCTCAGTGCTGGAGAAGGGACAAGGGACAAAGCTGGATGAGTCACTCCAGTGACCTGCAAGTCCTTCCCAGCTGCTCTTTTTTCTGTGGGAGTGGTCTTCATGTGACTGGAAGCACATCTGCCATGGGATCAAAACAGACACTTTAATCATGAGACAGGTGGGCTGCAGGGGAGCTGGTGATGAGCCAGTGGGTCTTTGTGTGTCACAGCCCATGTTGAGATGAATACCTGCTTTGTAGTAAACCCCTGGAAATCTGTAATGTGACGTGGAGAAACTGAAGTGTCTGCCCTGCATGCTTCATCCAGGTCACCTGGAGCTTGCCTTCCAAGGGATAAGCATCCCTTAACCTCAGCTGGAGACCACATTGCAGTCCCAAGTAATCTTCTGCTGAAACTGGATGTGTTTTTCAAACATCAGAGGTACTGTGAATTCTTCAAAAGCCTTGGCACTGCTGTAGCAAACTACTTAATTTCTTTTATGGCTCATTTCCTCTTTGAGCATGAAGGTACTAATTAATGTTTGGCACACTCTTGCTTTTGCTTTCCAGTGCACTAGGAGTACCTTTCCCCTCTCCAAATTCACAAAACCCATGCATATTCCTGGCTTTCATAAACTTCACTGTTTTATTAATTGAGGATGAACACAGACCTTTATTTTTATAAGTATTCAATATTCATTTGCTCTTACATAAATAAATAAATAAATGTCTCATTAGCTTTTTCTGAGAGGTAAGATACCATAAAATCAGTAAATATAGTAATATCGCATTTGTGTGTTCTTATGTCCTCAATAATTGTGAAGTAGTTTAAACATCTGTAAGAAACTGGAGTTTTTCACCATGTAGGGATGAGATGCTGCCATGAATGAAATGAATGTTTGAAGGTCATGTTCTAGTTTTCTACAAAGTAGCATCTCTGTAACTACAGATGTATATAAATTTCAGGAGGTTTTTTCAGGAGTAAAGGCATTAATTTTGCTGGATATGTCTTAAGTACATTTTTTGACTCATGAACATTTTTTCTACTTATAACCAATCTGCTTTTCAACCTCCAACCTCCAAACACTATCAATCCAGGCCAAGTCATCATTTACTTCATGAGGTTAATATATAAAGGCATGTTCCACAGTGCCTGGGAAACACTTGACCATTGGAGTTATGAGAGCCATCAGGAAAGGTCCTATAGAATGATGGTTTTGGATCCATTATATCCCTCGAGAGTATATAAAAATAAGGCAGGGACAACTAACAACATATGGTTAAAATACCATGTCCTCATTTCTTCTGTGAAGATGGTCTGTGCAGTTCGGAACAAATTACCAAACAAAAACCAGACCAAAACTGTGGTTTCACAGTATCCCCTAAACCCATATAACAGAAAAATATTATTGCAAATACAATGCATATGTATAGAGAGTGCATATACGGAGAGTGCATATATATTAGTTATACAGAGTGCACATATGTGTGTCTTATAATGTTTCTAGGTTAACAGGTCAGTATTAGCTCATGAACTATAGCTTTGTGTCTATAATTGTCTCTAATACTCTCTCTCAAAATATTTTTTCTTAATTTTAAACTATACAATTCCATTATTTATTTTGCATGTTGTGAAATTCTGGTTAGAAAATGATAGTAACTCCATAAATCATAGCTGGGTAGTTTCTTAAATACTTGTTTGTGCTGCAGCATCAGACAATAAAAGAAAGTTATTTTCTGTGTTTGTGTGCAAACAGATAAGTTAGATATATGCATATATATTTTAAAAAATCTATTTTAAACTTCATTCAGACATCACATCCCCTTTGTGGAACTCTTTTCCCCTTTCTAGAAGTATTATCATTTTTTTCAACATCCTAAAATTCTGTTAATGTCTTCTCTCTAGGTAGACTGTAATTCTTTGTTATGCAAGCTAAATCCACTTTCCATTAATTCAATTTAATCTATAAATTTCAAACAGAAGTAATTTTTTTTTTCAGTGAAATTCCCTACCCTGAACCTAAGAAATCACAAAACTTTTAGTGGATGGGAAGGAAAGCAAAAATTTTGGCCTCACCTAAACATGAAAATCTGATTCTTATATTTGTGTGTATTTCTGAACTGATGGTTGGGGATATTGAAGTTGATCTGTTAAGGGAGCACTGTGGGGATGTTTCCCTGTGTGACAAGGAAGGGCTCACCAGAGCCTGTGGTTGGTTATGATGGACACAATCACTGATAACTCATTAGAAGGGACAATGTGGTTAAAGACAGTGCAGGGATATGAATGTTCATCCTGGTGACTCTTGCAGTGTAAAAATAGCTAGCTACACTTAAACCAGTTACAGGAGCATGGAGCTCTGTGACATCAATTAGTTCACTTTCCTAATGATCTTGCATTGCTGTCATACCTGTCTCACTTCATTTCGAGGGCAGCTTTAGTTTGCCTTCCTGAAGAGTGGAAACTAAAAGCAGTAGAGAGAAAAGATGCTGTTACATGGTTCTAAGCCAAACAGAAATCCAATTTTGACTCTGGCCTATTCTAGCTGCTCATTAAGTTAAGCAGTTTCCACTTCAGTGGCCCATACATGTTGACTACTTCATAATCAGCTCTGTGACCAAGGTAGGTAATTTCTGAAACAGCCCTTTTAGGTTGGGGTTTTTTAATTTCTGTGAATATTTTTTTTGCAGTGAAATAGTCTACTGCATATAGAATTTTGGCATGGCCATATTACATTTTCTCTCATAAATTTTCTTTCATATATTTTTAGGATCACCCTAAGTACTTTCAGGAATTCATTAAAGATTACAGTCTACTTTATTTCAGCAAAATGAAGCAGCATTTAGTGGACTCAGGAAATAATCAATCAATCAATCAATCAATCCAGCTTCTATTTGGGAGATATAGGTACCTATGTAGCATGTTAATTTGTGTGTTTGTGTGTATCATTGCCACTCTATTCTGTGAGCAGTAGGAGCTATCAGTGGTATCGTTGTGTGACACCGGATATATATATCATCAGTCCTGTTAAATTTGGAGATTTAACAAAGTACAGCATTTAACTTAAAATAAACCTATAAAACTATTAGCTGAAAATGTCTGTTTCAAATTATGCTAAATGACTATGAATTTCTGACATTAATAATGAGCTTTGGAATATAGGTAGTACCTTGCTTTAAAATCCTTAGGTCATGTCGTAGCTGCAGACAGCATACAAGCAGCTACAGTGCTCTATTCCTTTAATTGTTTTCATTAAAGATTTCTGAAATTAATTTGAAATATTTTACAATATATTGAAGTTAAGAGGTGATTATGGATGACCTGGTACCAGTAGTTTCACAGTAAATGAACTTAAAGTCATCCATAGCAAAGCATAGATAAATTTGATTTATACTGATAAAACAACTCCTTCAATTGTCAAAGATGCAAAGCAGGATGACAAGCCAGGAAGTCAATAGAGTATATGACTCAGAGTATAGACTCAATAGTCAATAGAGTATACTGTTATCATCAGTATATGATGATAACAATAAAATAATTTTTAAAAGATTGATATTGTGAGTCATTTGCTGTTTACAGACACTGCTGTTAAAAAAAATGAAAGAAATTGCTATTTTTAAATAAAAAAATTCTTCACATTTTTTCAAAACTGTTTTGATGTAGCCAAATATTTATTTCCTCCCACAGATTTAGGTATTAGAATTTAATAGCTTCTTCTTTTTGATACAAACCATTAGACTCTTTCACAGAAGTAATTTATCACTGTATATTTGAATAATGAGTCAGCAAGCCCCATAGGAGAAATGAACCTCTCTAATAGGATACTTTTTATCCATTTTTGGCTTGTCTGATATTCTATATGTCCAAATTTAGCATAATAAAATTTAGGTTCTCACAACAAATGCATGATGAAAGTACATACCTATGTGTTTATATTGGGTACACAAATGTTTTAAGAGATCCTCCATTAATTTCATTACAGAGTTACACTATGAATATGTAGGTTTAGCCAGATGTCTCAATCATCCAGATCCTGTCACATAGGATAATCTGCAAGAGTGGTGCTAATTAACTGATTATAATGCAAACACTACTATGTTTTCAGACATTTTCACATTAGACATAATTTTCTGAAATATAATTAGTTTTACATTGTCTATTGCAGAAAATAAATCAACAAAAATCAACTGATTAGCTTTTCTTAGTTGGTATAGCTGTAATTAAATCTTTGATTATTTTCATGACTATACAAAGTCTTTTTCCTGTTGAATCCTTTCAGATGTATTTAAATGAATAATTTCCCTAGAAAAAATAGGTCTTGCCTTTTCCAAAATACCAATAATTTTCTCTTAAGCCTTTAAGAAACTATGAGAAAGAATTTCAGCCTTTGACTTCAAGCATGAAAGAATAAGTAGTGTTATGAGAAGGTACAAAGTCAAATGATGAGGAAAATAGTCCTGCTCTGTTTAAAAGTAGACAACCTGAACATGGTTAGAAGGAAAGTAGTACCCAGTAAGAAGGGGTAGAGAATGGAAGGGATGAAAAGTGCTCAGTTCCTTTATTTATTTGAAATGGGAGGGAAAATGAGAGTGGAACATTGCTGCAAGTCAGGAAGGTTTGGCCATAGATATGTGGTCATGAATTTTTCTTTTTAAAGGAGTGATTCCTGATCTGGAGGATTACAGAGTGCACTATTAATGTTTTTGTCACATATAATTCCTCAGGAATTCGATTTCATTGTATTTGCTTTCTCTCTTGATCATTTGCACACACACAGACACAGATGCAAGCCACTGGGAAGTAAAAAACCAATATCATTTGCCCTTGAGTGTCCTGTGCCATTTCTATATCTGACTCATTTGCTGAATGCAGAACCCTTACAGAACACTGCCAGCACATTCCTAAGTTCTTCCTATCAGGCATAACAGCAGAAAATTTATTTCACATCTTTGCCTGTGGGTCTGCAGAATGATTTTATAACACAGCAAAGCATCATTCAACATTTTGGTGAACTGTTTTGTATTTCAAGACTTTTATTATGGAAAAAGAAGTTTTAAAAAGTAGCTATGGTTAAAAAAAAAGGCTCTGCAGTGATTTGGAATTCTAGAGCAGAGAGTAACTCTTCCAAACAGAATCCAACTCAGTGGGGACAAGGAATCTATGAACTCTGATTTCAGCTGTTCAGAATTTTCAACTGACTCAGCAAGATCGTCTTGAGACAAGTCAGTTCTTCCTCTTAAAAGGCTTTGCTGCCACACTGTGGAAAAAAATATTTATTCTGTTTTAACTACAATTAAAAATAACACATCAACTGAATTCCTATCTCTCCCTAGCATACAGCCCTCCTCTCAAAAAAGACAGCCAAAGAATTGTAAAATAAAAATACCATGGTGAGAAAGTTAACAATCTAGTTTCAGTTTCAGCTTTGACTTTAGTTGCATATTCTAAGGCAAGAAAACTGTGGTAATAACATGAAAAACATTATTTTAATAAAGGACTGATAGAAAGCAGCAAAAGGATTCCTCCTATTTAAAAATGACAGATCCAAAGAAACTGTACAAAAGAAGCTATATCCAAAGTCACTGTCATTGCAGATATCAATAAGCTGAAAATAAGTAAAAAAAAATAGAAAAAAAGAAGTTTTCAGATATGACTCTTTAATCCATGTTTTGATTTTTTTTTTTTAAGTCTGGATTGCTTTCTGCTTTTAATGGGCCAAGACATTTACTTCTCTACAAGCAATGTTAAGTATATCTGAAAGGCATGAATTCACCATGGGTTGGGGTTTGGTTTTGTTTTTTTGGGTTTTTTTTGAGGCGGGTTGGGGTTTTTTTGTGGGGGGGCTGGTTTTTTGGCAGGTTTTTTGGGGTTTTGTTGTTGAGGTTTTTTGTTGTTGTTTTGTTTTGTTTCTTGTTTTATTTTCTTGACTGTCATTTCACTTTCAAAACTTTAAGTCAATGCCCAGAGTGCTTGCCTGGTGTAATGCACCAGGGTAGTGCTTGAAACAGATTTCACTACAAAAGGCACTTGGGATTCATAAAGTANCGGGTTGGGGTTTTTTTGTGGGGGGGCTGGTTTTTTGGCAGGTTTTTTGGGGTTTTGTTGTTGAGTTTTTTTGTTGTTGTTTTGTTTTGTTTCTTGTTTTATTTTCTTGACTGTCATTTCACTTTCAAAACTTTAAGTCAATGCCCAGAGTGCTTGCCTGGTGTAATGCACCAGGGTAGTGCTTGAAACAGATTTCACTACAAAAGGCACTTGGGATTCATAAAGTATTGAACAAAAATGCCATTAATTGGTGCTAACACTAGAAGGGAAAAGAACATAGTATAGATACTCTTGCAACCCTTACAGATGGACTGATGGGCAAAATTCACCACATCATTTGTGCCATAGGCGCTTGGATGGAATTTTTCTAGCAGGGAGCAATTCCATGCACCATTTCAACTGGCAGCAAATGTTCCCATGAGAACATGCTGCTTCCCACCAAGGTAAGCACGGGCACAGGCAGGTGGGGTAATTGCTGGTGACAGGTGGGAGCTGCAGGCCCCTGGATGTGATCAGCTGGTGGCTGTGTGCTCTGCCTGTGCCATGTGTGGATGGAACCGCCCTGCTCAGGTCACCCACTATCGTCACCTTTCCATGGCAGTGTGCTCCCATTGGCACACCTGCACTTCCCAACTGGGATGGAAGTGCTAAATCATCTTACCAGTCGAGCTCAGGATGTTCTCATTTTGTCTAATTTAAAAATACTGTCTTCATTTTAAATGGGAAGTTGATGGAGCAAAGTTATGTGAGAGAACCGTAGGCAGCGCAGCAGCTCCTGTCATGAATAACTATTGGACTTTAAACTTATGAAAAAAGATTGTTCTCAATACGTTTTTCTTGTTGCCCTTATCACATGTTTCATTTTACATGTTGTTATTTCTTTACTCTCTATAGTTACTGTTTTCTGTCTTCTAGTTTCTTTTATAATCGTTTTTTAAATTGAACTTCCTGGCTTAGCAAAAGAGGAGAGGAGGAGTGCACTTCAGGCTATATGATGTTCCTTAGTGCATGACATGAAAGTGGAAATTAATAAAAAAATAGCTTTCAGGCTTCCAGCAGGGATTGGCTCCATTAATCATGGGCTGAGACACAGTAAACAGGTGAAGCTGAAGATGACACAGTTGGGTTGTATTAATTCATAACATTTGCAAGACATTGGTGCCTACACTGTTCTAGGAGTTCTTAATAGAGGCATTAGATACATGAAAAACACAGAAGACTAATACCAACATGACATGGTTTTGGATTATAAATAATGAGATGAATGTCTGGATTCTCAAACCTGGTAAACCTAGGTGCATTGGAAACACCTCAGTTTAGAAAGAGATGAACATACAATTAAATAACTGGGGGTTTATGCACCTAAATAATAATATATTTTATTTGTGAGATTGGAAAGGTTGGAACTAGATTTGGCCACTTAAATTTAAAAATCTCATAGCTAATTAAAATTACATTTGTAAAAACACCCATCTTACCTAATTTTTCTTTTCTTTCCTTTATTTAGCTAGAATTTTCACAAAGCTCCTTGGTGTCAATGTTTAAAAGTAGAATAAGTTTAACTATCTCCTTAAGGAAATAAACTTAAGTAAACTCTTTTATACAGAAAAATTGTCCACTGTATTGCTAAACATAAAACTTAACTTGATATCTAGTGTAATATTAAGTGATAATATTAAGATACAGAAAGACTTCATCAGATTTTTTTTTTAATGCAGATTTTTGAAGGCAAAAGCTAAGGGGAACATTTGGAGTAGCAATTTGTGTATCTCAGTATGCTTGCTCATTAAAAAGCAAAAAGCAAAAAAAATTGAAGTGGTGTTAATTTAGCTACCAAAGGGGTTCAGCTCACTTCTCTGTAGTTAGAAAAGGTAAAAATAACATTAATCTTTGTTTACTGTGAGCATGTGGGAGACACTAGAATGCAATATGCTTTTCACATGCTTCCTTTAAGGTTAGATTTTTTTATGGAAACAGGTTTGCAGAAGAAGGTATTTGTCAGTTAATCAGCTGTTATTTTGATGAATTTTTCTGGTTCTCTGTCTCGTGACTTGTCCATGTGTAATCATACTTGTAAGGTACATAGAAACACATCGTCCTACCTGCAAAGACAGGGGTAATGTTGGTTTTTGGAAATAAGATGGATTTTACATGGAAGAAATCCCTAGAAATCTGGTGGAATTTTCTGGGAAAAAGGAATCTTCTGCCATGAATTCTTTCTTCAAATACCCTGTAAGGAGAAAAAAGTCAATTGCTCAATTATTAGCTGGCATTACTGAAATAAATCATAAAATTAAAACTCTATAGTTGGACAAATTATAACCTTGTCATTAGAGCATGTCATATTTAATCATTATTTTATTTGTCTTAGTAACTCATTGTGGAAATAGTCATGTACATCCTGTAATGTGAAAGCACAAGGTGATTTCTAAACCCTTATGAAGCATTTTAGTCAGTCAGTCTGGGATTAATCTCCAGTACAAAAACAATTACAGTGTTCTGCTTCACTGTTCTTCCACCAGGTGGAAGAAGTGGAGAGAAGAAAATTCAGCTCTTATAAATAATTCCACTCAAAGGCCTCATTAGCAGTTTATGAATGTGTAGTTGTAGGGCATCCCTGCGACCGTTTAATTAATATTGGACAAAAAAGAAATAAAAGAGGCATGGCAGAAGCTTTGTCTTTCAATCCACACACACTGATGAAGCTTGCTTGAAAACTATTTCTATAACAGCATTAGTTTGCATTTCCTAAAGCTCTTGGTGTTTAGGGTAGCCTGTGTAATTAGAGTATTCAATAAAGATTACCTGTGAGTGTTTGTATGGATGCATATTCCAGCTGTACATTTGCCTTAGTTCAGCTCCTTTTTTAAAAAACTTCCTTGATTTATCCCATTCTCTCACCAAATGAATTGCCAAAGATGTCAGTTGCATTTTACTCAGATTTTGCTTGATTAATTGGAAGCTCACTTGCAAGATGTATGCTGCAGCATGAGGTGAAAATATTGCAGGAGTTTCGTGTTTTTCTTTCCTGGAGAAAGTTCCATTTATCTGTAATATGGAGAAATCATGTTGGCACATGCTCTGTGTATTCACTGCTGTCTGCCATTGCTCTGTTCCTTTTTTTTGGCCTGAAGACTGCCATTACCTAATGTTTTTTGGAAGCACAGGAGGTGATGACTAGAGAGAAATGAACACAATCAACAAGGTGCATGGGGAGAAGAGCCTGACTGAGAATATTTGCATCTGAAATATATCTGAACTGACTTTGAAGTGGCAAGAAAGGTATTCATCATCTCCTGTATTAATCAACATAATCAATACTGTGCTTAATTTCTCATTCCACTTTCTTGAAATTAAGCTGTGCTGAGTACATTATAAATGTGATTAAAGAACCAATTTAAATCACATTTAACACAAGTGACTAAAATCATGCTATATCTAAAATGCACACTTTAATGTTCTGTTTAAAAACTCAACATTGGTGGAGTTTTGGGACAGTAGTACAGAGCTGTGGAAAGGGTGTGAGAGTGCACAAAAGTTCAACAACAGATAAATATTTTTCTGAGGAATTTAACATAAGTAGAACTTCATCTTACAGTTGTATTGGGGACTTATGCAAATTTGTGACAAACTTCTTAACTTGGATTTGTGTGTTTTATAAATCATGTGCATTCCTTCCTACTGCATTTCCCATCAATATAACAGCCTCATCATTTCTTGAGTTCATAGCAGAAAGACTGTGGGTCCTGAGGTGAGGATCAGCATAATCCCCAGTTATGCACTCACTGAAGCTGCAGTATATAGCTGAGCTGTTAGAGCTTAAAATAATGTAGTTTGTCGAAGTGCGGTGTTCCTCCGGCTAGCTTTGGTACCGACTTCGCATTTAAAGATACAATCCCGTATCATTCCTGATCCTGGTGGGTCTGAGCCTCAGGCAAAAACGTGGCAATGGCGAGTGAAAGAAAGGAGGACTCCCTGGGGTACAGATCTAGTTTATTTCATCCAGAGGAGACCCACAGAAAAGC
>VWYP01023139.1:0-217538 GCA_013400435.1 Pycnonotus jocosus
TGGGTGCTCCTGAAAAGAGAGGCCAGCATGTAGAACACACTCTTCCATTGGTCTGAGTGGGTGCAACGGAAGTATGGAAATTTATGGCAGCAGACAGGTACCCCATGGATTGAGGTGTTCCTGGCAGCTCAGGGTATTGACAGCTACCTTATGTAGTCATATCCTGCAGCTGCACCTCAGCAGCAGCTCAACCAGGTAGAGAGGAGGAACAGCACTGCATCTTAAGAAACCTAGAAGCACTCTAATGAGGAATGCCCACACTGAGATGAAGGCTACTTCATTTTAGTAGCTGGATCCTCCATATATCTCTCCAACTGCAGTCTTTTTATTAGTCATATTTTCATAGGTGCCAAGAATCTAGCTACAAAGAACACTGTACTACTCAGGCATGGAAAAAGTTAGTTCTTTGTGGTATCGCATTTTAGATGAAAAACCACTTCCTCTCTTCCACAGCAAAGCAAGAAAGCGTAGGCTTCAGTTTTATCAGTCATTGCATCTGCGCCTTCTTAACAAGTTTAAAGTCTGTGAGCCAAAAATGTATCTCTCCCTCTTTGACATTCATGTAAATTTGAAACATGTATAGCTTCATTGGAGTTTACAATGGTAAAAATGATGAATGCTGGAATTTTGGGTTTTTTCATTCAACAAGAACAAATTGTTTCACAGAATAATATGCTTTCTCTTGAGAAGGCTTAGAAGTTACTTCTCAAGCGACACCAACAACCATGTGGATTTTCAATGTGCTGCTGCACATGGATTCAGAGTGGGTTTTGGATGAGTTACCTGCTGTGGGATAACAGCATGGGTCTCTAGTGACAGGGTGGCTGGGGAAAAGGAAGCACTTGCTGTTGCTCACTACCCTTCCTGCTGGTCCCTTCCAGTCACACCACAATCTGCTTTAACCATTTAAAGAACAAAACTGTTCCTTTTCTGGCATTTGTTATCTCTTCCAGTTCTTGTTATTACAGCAGAAACCCACAAGTATCTATTTTAAGGTTATCTTTACACCATGAATTTTCACTAGGAGATGTATCTTTCTGTCCTTTATCTCATGCCTACACGTTCAGGTATCTTCAAGAGAGACATCACTTCTTTAGTGTCTTTCCTCAGTTGAGCTACATGTAATTCTCAATGTATTTCTGTGGCTATCCATAATTTCTTTACCTGCCTCTCTGCTTAGCTGGCTGTCTAGTTTGATATTTCCAGTTTGCACTTAACCAGGCTGGATATTCCCCCTTTGTCTTTCCCCATAGTCATATGCATCAATCAGGGCCTTTTTTATTCTTTCTGCAGCAGATAGGGAAGAAATATAGATGGAGCCACGCTCACCAATGTTTCCAGAGAAGGAATCAACACCACACAGGAGGCTCTGGCTGTGTCAACCTTAAGATGTGGTAATAATTTGAAATAGAATATAGGTCTATAAAGTATTAAAAAAAAAAAAAAAAAGCCAAAAACCCAAGTAATAACATCTTGTACTTATGTAAGAAAAATGTTGACCTCTTAGTAGGAACTACAGTATGGCTCATAACAGCTATGGAGCTAAAGGCCTGGTTTTTAATATAGTCATTTAACTGATGAATAATTTGAAATCTAGAAAAGACAAAATAATTTATACAGATATTACACCCATTTTGGTAGCAGAACAGGAAACGCTGCCCAGGTGACCTTCATCAAGGATGAGATTTTCACATACCTAAGCTGTTAATAACTGCTGTAATTGTTAAGGGTATTTAATTCATTGGTTTTAATAAAGCATGACAATAGCTGATGAACACTGCACCAGAATGTCACTGCTATCACTTTCCCCCTGGCATCTCAGTTTCCTGGTGTTCAGAAAACAGTTTCAGCATTCCCATCTGAGTTTTTCAATAAAATATCTCAGATCTCAAGTCAGTCTAGAATATTATATTATCAATCCTTTTCAGAAACATCATCATTCACACATCCTGCACCTACTGACTAAGTAGAAGGCAAAACCATCCGTCACTGGAATTAGTCTCCCACACAGCTGTCACTTATAAGAAATAGGGATCCACTGCTTCTTCCTCAATCTCCAGTCATTCTTATCTCTTGATACCTGACATGGAACACATTGTTGGATGACACCCTCCAACTCTCTTTGCCCCAGAATTTTGCCCTTACTAGCCTGATACACCAAAATCCTTGGCCTGTTTCTGTGACTACAGAACAGTCTCTCTATCATGCTGCTGGTTTTTCATACTCACAGTTGTATTTCGTAGCAATATCTAGTATGAAATTATTTTATATAAAAGGTTGAGCTCTGGGGAAAGTTTAAGCTATATCCCTCCAGGAATTACTGAGTTTGTTGACTGTGAGGAGAAAAAAAACCCACAAAATTTTCAAAGTTTTAAAAAACATTTTAAACAAGTACAACTAATTAGAGTCTGATCAAAGCCAAGTGAAGCCCTTTGGAGCAGCTGCATTCCATATATTTGTGAAAATCAGGCCATTTAGATAGTTATTTAAATAAGGAGTATTGGAACTAAGCCAAAGCCCTTTGAAATCAATGGGAATTTTTAATGACTTCAATGCAATTTGTATAATAGCTTTAGAAAATAACCTATTTTATTTAATTCATTGTTGCTGCTGACTGTCACAATATAGACTGAGATATTTTTCAGTTGCAAGATCTACACAGGATGAATAAATCCACACAGAATTGCTTAAGTTGGAAGAGGCCTCTTGAGATCATCTAGTCCAAGACCCTGGCTCAAGCAGGGCCAGCTATACCAGGTTGCCTGAGACTGTGTCCAGTTGGGTTTGGAATATCTTCAAGGATGGAGATGCCATAACCCTTCTGGGCAACCTGTCCCAGTGTTTCAGTACCCTCACAGTTTGAAAAAAACCAAAACAAACAAACCAAGCATTTACTGCTTTCCCCTTGTCCACCAAGGTAGTGAGAACCTTGCAGAAGGCAAAATGGTTGCTCAAGGGTGTTTTCACCTTTATAAATCAATCCATGATGACAACTCTAAATGACCTTCTTGTCCCTTTATGTGTTAGGAAATACACTCCAGGAAGTTTTTCTCCTTTACCTTCCTGGGCATCAAGGTGAGGATGATTAGCCTGCAGTTTCTCAGAGGTCCTTCCTGCCTTTCTTGATGCAGAAGCTCTAAAGGATCTTCAGGAGCCTCTCCCAGTCATAAAGACCATTTCACATATTAAAGATAATCAATGGCCTTGCAATGACGTCAGCCAGGTCCCTCAGCTCTCAGGGGTGCATGTCCAGTGTGATTCAGTGTCCCCTAGCCTGAGCCCCCTTCACTGAGGGTAAGTCCTCCTTGTTCCAGACTTTTCCTCTAGCCTCAGGAGCCTGGGATTCTCAAAGGCTAATTTTACTGGTCAAGTCTGAAGCAAAAAACATCTGCTGCCCTTTGTTCTTTTTCCTTCTTTTCAGAATGGCCCCTTCTTGAGCTTTGAGGAGGTGAGCCTTGAACATGACCCAGCTCTCCTGGACCTCTTGTCTCTCCAGGGCCATGTCCTATGGGATTCTTCCAAGCAGCTCTCTTAGGCTGAGGTTTGCTATCCACAAATCCAGGGCTACTTCTTGCCCTGCTCCTTCCTCTCAGAGTCCTGAACTCCACCATCTCATGGTTCTGCAGTCAAAGCTGACTTTGATTCACCTAGGTCAGTCTAGTTCTTCCCTGTCTGTATCAGGTCCAGGAAATCACCTTTCCCTGATGGCTCCTTGACTACTTGTGCTGGAATCATCATCAGGATACTCCAGAAGCTTCTTAGATTGCTTGTGCCCTGCTGTATTATTCCACCAGCTATTGTGTGGGTCCCCCATGAGGACGAGGGCCTACGAACATGAGGCTTCTTTCAGTTGTCTGAAGGCCTCATCTATTACTTCTTCCTAATCAGGAGGTCCAAGCAGATACTCATTGCTTGATGCAACCCATATCAGACTGCCAACTCCTGGCCCATTCCAAGACAAAAGTTATCAAAAATCCATTTACAGGTTTCTATAAGTAAGAAAGGACAATATTTTTGTATTCATTTCTACTAAAAAAAAAAAAAAAAAGGCAAAAAACAACACCTCAAAAACCACAAACCTGCAACTCTGCAACTGAGTGCACTCTTTCCCATGACAAAGGTACACTGGAGAAGCTCGTTGTGCCAGATCAGCCTTCAGTCCTGGAATGTCATGCCTGGCAACACAAATGTGTGATTACACACTCAAAAACTGCTTAACTCTAAGTCAAGGTTTTCTGTCTTTGATGAAAATGAAACACTCAACAGTGATGCTGCAGGCCTGAACTAGATGCCACCAAAACCCATTGTATTATTCCACCAGCTATTGTGTGGGTCCCCCATGAGGACCAGGGCCCAGAGGTGGGAGGAGTTTTGGAGAGGTACAGATAAACTAGAAAGGAGCTCTGGGGGCAGCCTGTGCTGAGCTGTGTGAGCACAAGTGTTGGCAGAGCTGGTGATCTCACAGTGAGTCCAGGATGTCCCAATGCACTGTCACTGCTGTCCACGGCACGGTGCCGGAGGATCCTGTACACACAGTGAGCCGTGCATCCTCTGAGGCCAACAGGACAACGTGCCTGCACTCCAGCCCTGAGAGCAACCACACAGGAGTTGTAACCAGGGTCTGCAGAGAGTCCAGACCACCAAGTCAGTCCAGAGTGACAAGGCTGTTCTAAGGTCCAGCTGGAAAGTCAAGTCCAGGGGTGAGGATCTGGCCCTCAATCAACAGAGCCCCTGGCCAAGTGCAGCAGCAGGCTGTGGAGGTACTCCCAAGCAAAGGGACTTGATGCCTCTAAGGATAGGGAACAATTCCCTGCTCAGCTACCTGCAAAGGTCAGGGCCATCCACCCCCAAGAGGAGGCAGGAAATCCAGAGACATCTGGATACAGAGAGCCTTCCTATTTGTGAGGCAGCATTTTGCAGAATAAAATCACGGAATCATTTAGGCTGCAAAAGACCTCTGAGATCACAGAGTCCAACCATAAACCTAACACTGACAAATTCACCAGAAAAGCCTAAAAATATGTTTGCCACAAGGGAAAATTGCTATTTTCCTTTAATTTTGGCACAGCAAGATGCCTCTCAGGTCTTGTTTCTCTGCTTCTCAGCCTCTCCTTTACTTCACAAGGCTATTTTCTGTTGCTCTAATAATAGATCACGCTGTAATTCTCATGACTAACACATAATTCTTGATGCAATCCAGGTCCTACCTCTGCTTGTCTGGAGTTCAATCTTGACTGTCTAGCAATTGCTGAAAATGAAACTCAGGCAGAAACTAAGCCATGCTTGACTGAGCATAGAATTTATTGTTCAACTCCCTGTTACTATTATATATGGCTCAATTATCATCTCCTGCTTCTTTCAGGAATCTGGATATGCATCATGATAGATATTACTGAGACCTCACAAGAAACAGGATCATCCTGTGCCTGAATCCAATGCTCTTCCTTTAGTTTCATGTTTCACTCCTGTATAAGAGTCCACTATTTTCTACAAATCTGAATTACTTCAAGTCCCAGTTGGCTTATTTCCCTAAATACTGTTGCCTTGGTTAAAGACCCACCATGGTACCATTCTACAGATAATTTGAATATAAAGGTTTCTTTGGCATATTATCTGAGACCTCAGTCTGCCCATTTGATGAGCATTTTTAAAGACTTAAATGTTGTTTTACTGCATCATTATTAGGACATTTGAGATGTAAGAGCTCCACTGCTTTCTCCAGCCAGGAGGAAGCGTGATTTGTGCCGTTCAGCAATTACACAGTGACCTTTCAGCAGGTGGAAAAGAAAGGGCAAGTAGAAGCCCGCATCACAGCTGCATGCTTTTTGTAAGGTCATATATATTATATAAAATCTGTCTACCCATTTACAGATAATGTATAGTATGAAATATCAATACATACATAAAAATTGCATCGATTCCCCCCTCACCAGCCCTCTTGTTTATGTAAAGATTTCACAGGGACATCTGTATTTTTGGAAAGTGCTTTAAGGCATTTCTGGCAAATATGCTGCAAATATGGAAATTGATTGATTGATTGACCTCGTTGTGAGACTAGTGTTCATAAAACTCAACTGGCAGGTTATCAAGAGGCATAAAACAATGCCATCTCTGTCCTTTCCCCAAGAGGCAGAAGCACTTTCCCTGACTCTTTGCAAGCCTCAAGGTCACGGTGGGTAAACCTCCATCACCCATTGCTGTCTATCCTTGGCTGCTGTCTAACCAGCAACAATGAAAGCAGGTGATCAGACTGTGGAAGCTCACCAGCAAAAGCATGTCTGGTGTCACTGAGGCTACACAAAAACAATGTATGATCCCAATGCTTTGGAAGTGGCCCTTCCTGCCAGGCAGTTTTAGCTGCAGTGTCCATGAAATGGTGGAGTTCAAGATCCTTAGGGCAGCAAGAATGGTGCACAGCAAGCAGGACCCCAGACTTCAGGAGAGCAGATTTTGGCCACACCAGGGACCCGCTTGGTAGAGATCCTTGAGGTAAATCCCATGATGGAAGAGGGCTTGGATGGAAAGTAGGTTGATATTCAAGGATCACTTCCTCTAAGCTCAGGAGAAGCCCAAAAGAGAAGAAGTCAGAGAAAACTAGCAGGAGGGTAGATGAACAAGGAGCTCTTGGACAAATTCAAATGCGAAAAGGAAGCCTACAGAGGGTGGAAGCAAGGATGGGCAGCTTGGGAGGAATACAGAGAAATTGTGCAAGCAATTAGGTTAGGAAAGCTAAAGCCCTGATAGAATCAAATCTGGCCAGGGATGTCAAAGGCAACAAGAAAAACTTCTCTAGGTACCTCTGTGATAAAAGGCAGCCTAGGGAAAATGAAAGCCATCTCCAGAAGAAAACAGGAGACCTGGTTATCCCAGATGTGGAGAGGGCTGAGGTAACAACTTTTTTGCCTCAGCCTTCACCAGCAAATGCTCCAGCCACACCAGCCAAGTCACAGAAGGCAAAGGTGGGGACTGCAAGAACAAAGAGCCACCCACTGGAGAGGATCAGTTCAAGAACATCTAAGGGACCTTAAGGTGGATGGAGGAAGCAACTCAAGTCCATAGAACCTAATCTAATGTAGAGACAGATCTGTGGGTCCTGCAGGAACTGGCAAATGAAGGGGCTAAGCCACTATCCATCATAGTTGAGAAGTTGTGACAGTCCACTGAAGTTCCCACTGACAAGGAAAGAGGAAACATAACTCCCATTTTTAAAATGGGGAAAAAAGGAAGGCCCAGGGAATTACAGGCCAGTCAGTCTCACCTCAGTGCCCAGCAAGCTCATAGAGCAGATCCTCCTGGAAACTCTGAGGGCACATTGAAAATAAGGAAGTGTTTAGTGACAGCCAACATGGCTTCGTTAAGGGCAACTTATGCCTGAGAAATTTGGTGACTTTGTATTATGGAGCTACAGCATTGGTGGATAAGAGAAGAGAAACTGACATCATCCACCTGAACTTGTGAGACATGGATGTGATGGATGAACCATTCAGGGGAAAAGGAATTGGCTGGATGATCAGACACAGAGTTGTGATCAAGAGCTTGATATCCAAGTGGAGACAGTGACAAGCAGTGTTCCTCAGGAATCAGAATTGGAACCAGCACTGTTTAATGACTCTGTCAGTGACATGGAGAATGGGACCAAGGTCACCCTCAGTGGGTTTAATGGCACCAGGCCATGGGGTGTGGTCAACACGTGGGAGGGAAGGGATGCCATCCAGAGGGACCTTGACAGCTGGAGGGGTGGGCCTGTGTGAGCCTCGTGACACTCAGCAAGGCCAAGGCCCAGATCCTGCACCTGTGTCAGGGTGATCCCAAGCACAAATACAGGCAGGGTGGAGAATGGATTGAGAGCAGCCCTGAGGAGAAAGGCTCGGGGTGGTGGTTGGTGAGAAGCTCAGCATGATCTGGCAATGTGTGCTCACAGCCCAGAAAGCCAAACCTGTCCTGGGCTGCATTGATAGAGGTGTGACCAGCAGGTCAAGGGAGGAGCTTCTCCCCTTCCACTGTGCTCTCAGGAGACCTCACCTGGAGTGCTGTGTCCAGCTCTGGAATCCCTAACATAAGAACAATGTAGAGCTACTGGAATGAGTCCAGAGAAGAGAGGATTAAAGATAAAGAGGCTCAGAGGTCTGGAGCCCCTCTCCTGTGCAGACAGGCTGAGAGTTGGGGCTGCCCAGCCTGGAACAGGGAAGGCTGCAGGGACACCTTAGAGCACCTTCCAGTACCTAAAGGAGCCTATGAGAAACCATAGAGGGACTTAGAAGGGCAGGGAGTGATAGGACAAGGGGTAATGGCTTTAAATTGAAAGAGCACAGGTTCAGGTGAGATATTAGGAGAAAACTCTTGACTGTGAAGGTGTCAAGTTTTCCAGAGAAGCTGTGGAAGCCCCATCCCTAGAAGTATTCAAGGCCACCTGGGATGGGGCTCTGAGCAACCTCATGCCCATAACTTCCAATCTAGTGCAAGATAGCCCTGCCAATGGCAGGGGTTTGGAACTAGGTGATCTTAAACACCCTTTCCATCTCAAACCATTCTATGATCATAAATCACTGCTGTCCACTCTTTAATTTCCCTGTCTATATGCTCAAGAGCCTCATTTGACTTTCTGCCACATTATCAGATTGGAGCTTGTGTCCTCTTAACGCTTAAATCCTTTTAAGGGTTGCTACTTTTCACAATATTATTAGTCATTCTGTAAGGTTTGTCTGCATTTCTCTGTGTTCATTACTTTGCAAATGGCTGCAAAAACATCCTTTGTTTCATTGGGGCACACTAAAAAGGTAATTCACACTACTCAGTGTAGCTGAAAAGTCCTTAGCATAATTCACCAGTACTAGTCAGGAAAAGAATGTTGAACTGGAATACGGAGTTTCCGTAACCAAAATATTTTGGGAAAACAGCTTGATTCCAAAGTTGTAATAGAAACCAGGCACAATATTGTGCAAATGGGAACCACAGGTCTTAGAGGGGTCTTCATCCCTTCATCTTTCCTGCACAAGAAATGTAAAAACTTATTAATTTAATTTCATTTCAATGTTCCAGCTGTAAGCATCTACAACAAACTTCAAAGTCCTGGTCCTCTATGAAAAATGATCGCTTTTCTCCAGAGTTCCATCACTTGCCCCTCTACCAACCTTTGTGCCATCTGCAGCTTCTCCCCAGCAAACTGGAAAAGCCACTGTTTATATAGAAACTAACATAAGGAATATCTCCAACATCTTTTTAATTTTCTTTGAATGTAGTTTAGCAGCTGGTGACAAGGAGCTGAGCCAGCTCAAGAAGCTCAGCCAACGCTGTGGACCATCAGCAAGTGACAATGCTCATTTCCAGAGTGAGAAATCCAACAATATTTGTTTCTGTTTACCCTCCTGCTTGTGCCTGCTCATTAAGATTCCTGAAAGTGGTGTCAGTTAGTCTTTGTATTTCAGTGTAGCTGGTGTGATAATAAGAGTTATAAATCAGTCTATTGTTCAGTGATGCTTAGCGTCAACCCTACCAGTATCTTAAGATTCAGGAAAGAAAACAGCAGCTAACTTTTTATTTTCAAATAAAAATCCCCATCAGAGTAATTCTGAATTCTCCTAGCTTGAAGGAAGATGCTAATCAGGCATGTGTTTTGACACACATAACTGTATCACCTAGGGGATGACAAGGATCAGACCAGGCTATGAATCACTAATCCCTCATCATTGCTTCCAATGAAAGTGTACTCTATGGGGCAGAAAAACTGATTTTGTAAGGTGTTGTGGAACTCTTTTTCCTCTTCTTTTCTTTTCTTTCCTCTCTATTATCATATTTCTTCCTTTTACCACTTAATCAACCTGGAGCAGAAGATAATCTGCTAAGGAGTACTGATGAGAAACTCTCCTCTACTCCACTTAGACAGAATAACATGAGCAGGACTCACTAGACAGTGTTTGTTCAGGATGTGAGAGCCCAAACAGACCCCATGGAGTGAGTTGTCACAGGCAATAAGGCTGCCAATTCGCAAAATAATCCTTCTCCAAATGAAAGTGAGGCTCAAGATAGCTATGGCTTTGTCACAAACCTACATACGCTGGTATCACTGCTCACTCTCAGACAGCAAAAGGTAGTGGAATTTCCAGGGTTATGTGTTTCAAATATTGGCCTTTGGAGCTTCTGGTGGCCTTTTACTACACATTTATGTAGTGCACAGTGGGGCCACCAGCACATTCATGGATCTGTCTCATGAAGGCTCTGGTTCCCATTTCACTGAGAGAGCATTACAAAGTGAATCCAAAATCAACCAAAGGCAAAAGGACCCTAAAAGGGCCTTTCCTAGCAGGCCTGAATCAAGAAGATAAAAGAAACAATTATCCGAGAATGACAAAAATGACACACTACCACTTCTAGTTTCTTTTGGTCTGACAAGAAAAATACTTAACATGGCTGTATTTGTGCACGTACCTTTACGTCCTCTTTGAACTCCAGAGAGTCTTTAACAAAGCCCAAGATGCATCTAAGTTTTTATTCTGTTTTAAACTTGAGTCACACACCTCAACTCTGCCCATCTGGGAGCACTGAACCAGTGCTGAAGCCCAGGGACCATGAGGAGCAGCCAGGACTCCAGTCCTGAGCAAAAGCTTCTTCAAGATACATGTTGTTCATTCACATAAAACTTTGTGCTGGATGCAAAACTGCAGCCCTCTGCTCCCCTAAGTACATCAACTAGTACTTTAAGCAGTGTTGCTCCCAGAGCTGCCCCCTGGAATGGTTTATGGACCTTCTTTGTAGAGGAGGGAAGAACCCCACAAACGTGTGCAGAAGGTGGAAATGTGGCAGAAGGAAGACAAATATTTGTAAGCAGTTTCATTCATCACCCAGGAGATAGGAAACAGGAGCAATGAAATGGGAGCTATGCCAGCTCCCTCTTCACAAGTGTTTTCAAATAGCACTTGTCTCACTCCTTGTCACCTCCCAGACCAGAAAGCAAGAGCATTAGCTCATCACTCCTTCACATCAGCTGAATCCATGCTCTGCAATAACACTGCCACCTCTCATATATTCCATGACTGTGGGGTTTTTTCAACACTTAAACTTCAATCTCTTCCATTTCCCTTGAAAGACCAGCAGGAGGACTTGTCAGCAACTCACTGTGCCAGAAAGAAGTGGACTGTTAACACCAAGAGCACTTGCTGCGCAGCTATACTTCACATAAGATGTGAGCTTTGAATGCAAAAACGTGGCCCTGGCTTCTACATCAGAGAGCTTCAAACCAGCCACTCAATGCATGGCTGGGCCAAATGATGTCTGTAGTGCCCAGGTACCTGAGGCTTGTTTCACAGAGCCAAGGGTATTGAGTCCTAGAGGGATTAATTGGCTCAACAGCTCTAACCCAGCAGTTGTGACCCTTGGGAGGGTACAAGGGCTGGGAATATGAGCAGCAGAAAATTATATAATTATGAGGAGAATAAGAACATATTCTTATCCTCCCTAAGCAACCTCTCCTATTGCTGCTGTCAGAAACAAAATGCTGGGCTAGATGGCCAGCACAGATATTTCTGCAGCATAAACCAAAAAAAATACATTCCTCTTAACTCAGAAATATCCAAATCTACACCCACTCCCTTTTAAAACCTGTGGCCCAGATCTGCAGTGTTGTGTCTGAAGTGGTATTAGCTTAACTTCAGAAGAAAGAGGAAATCCCTAAATGTATTTCTGGCATTATTGCTCAGAAATTCACGAAGGAGAAATAAAGGACCCTGAAGAGTTATGACTACACATAGGTACATGCCACATACTTTTTCCTTTCTATTGATTTAAGCCACAAGAACCTTGCTTCACTTTGACCTCTGAGCCATATTTGCATTTATTGAGCAATACGTGGCAAAGCAGTGCCAGGTGGGAGGTGTCAGCTACACAACCCCTCAGTGAAATCATCGGAGCAAATATGAAAAACAGAAAAGTCACTTGACCAGTATGGCAGCTGTGAGGTGAGAAAACACCTGTGTGTGACTTAAAGAACAAGGTATGGGTTAAGGTGGGGGAGTAAAGAGGAAGAGAGAGCTACAACACTTAAAGGCTAACAGGAGCACTTTGCTGCAAGTTCTTGCAAGTGAGTTACAACAGTGGTCATGGCACAAACATGGGAAAAGCATTAGTTTAGGCATATTTGTGGATATTTACTCTCCATCAATATTTTAAAGCTGGATTTGCAAAAGCAAAACTGTCTCTTCCCCTCCACTGCTGAAATCCAGAGAGGGCTTCTGCTGTTGACGTCAGCAGGAACCACATTAGGCCAAAGCACATTATTTTCAAAAATCTCTCTGAGATATAATGAACACAATCAAACAGTACAAGTCCTACAGGCCTACTTATATTTACTAGGGAGTCAAACTGAATTTGCTATGTGATCCATGAAATCATAAAATGCAAAAAAAGCTGTATAAAAAGAGAATAAGCCTGAGCTCTCAAGTTGAATACACAATTTTACACCATTATTTTTAAATATGATGGCACTGCCATAAGTATGTGATCTTCTGTCTTCAAGAGCAGTCACACTTGCATAAGGCTAGCACAGGAGCAACAGTAATGGAAGCATGAGGGCTGCCCTCTCATATGGTTCTAGAATCCCCAGTATCTGCTGGGGATCCATCCTTTCCCCTTTTCTCCCTGTAATATGAAGTGAAAGGATGGAGGCTTTCTAATTTCTTCATTCGTTTTGGGAGGAGAGATGCCTGAGAAGACCTTATGAGAGGAACTTACTTCAGAGACACATGTGCTCTCAAGAAACACCTCCCAGTAAAACCTGTTACTCAGTGAGGAGCTGCCCAGGAAGAGAGGGCAGCGTTTGACTCACTGTAGGATGGGTGCTTTCACAGATACTCTCACAAACCAAAAAAATGTGTAAGATTACACACCATGAATTCACTGTATTTTCCATTGCCTTTTTTTTTTTTTTTTCCTTTTCTTAAAAACAGACTATAAACAGATTTATACTACTTTTAGAAAAGGCAGTCCTGCTGGGAAAGTGACAGTGACACACAGGAGATGAGCTCTAGAGGAGGAGGGCTGTGGGTTTCCCTCACCACCCTGCCCTGCCAGCCATGCCCCAGGCAAAATATGTGGTGAGCTATCCTGGCAGCTCTGCTGGGAGCATGGCCACGATAGCCACAGGGCTGGCTACAGCAGGGGGAAGAAAACTGCTGTGCCAAAAGGAACCTCAAGGTCTTGACAGCCAAATCCCCACCAGTCCCAACAGTGCTGCCTGTATAGACATGCCAGACATTTTTACAAGGATGCCAAATGCTCTCCCGAGCTGATCAGCCCAGAGGCAGAGGTGGCTCCACAATCTCTCTCCTGTCCAGCTGGGCAGGGTTGCCATCACATCCTGGGTGAGTGACCCAAAGCCCTCCTTTGAAGGTGCCTGCTGCAGCTACAACTCCAATGTGGAAGTTTTTAAGCACCTTCTTCAGCCTCTGAATACCTACTTTATTTCCCTCTGAGATGAAAGAACGGGCTTGAAGAGCAAGTCTGGGAGAGAAGGAATATGGATAACACATCAGTGACTTCAGCAGTCTTCAAGCTCAAGACTGCCTGCTTGATACAAAGCCCTAGCAAATGAGTGAAAACATAAGTTACACTCAGACAGAGTGAGTACAAAACCCTGTCAATATCCATGCACTTCTTTTTATGTCCCTTTTATTAAAGCATTTACATTTGCAGCTTAAGAACACAAATCTTTTAGCAGAGGTGCCATTTGTGAGGCATATCCCCAAGTAATTGACTTTCAAGCTATAAATACAGCATCTCTCACCTACCACGCCTGTGATCACGAGCTAAAGAGAGCCTGCAGAGTGGGAAGATGGTCATTTGAATTTGTGAAACTCTCGTAGGATGCCTAACTCTAGCGCCAATTTTGGCTCATAACTTTTCCCCACAGTAATGTATATCCCTGTCAGACTCTTCCTTTAATCCATCCACAGGCGCTTTTGATGCCCCAGGAGGGTTTGTGGCCAGCCCAGGACTCTCATGAAGGAGCTTTTAATGCTGCAAGACAAACCAGTACCTACGTAAGAGATCAGAGGTCACCACGTCACTTATCACACCACCACCCTCCCCTGCCTTCTCACGGTGCCTTTGACAGACATCACGTATTCCCTTTGCTGTTTCCAATGGCACAGGCACGACTCATGGAGTAGTTCCTGGCCTGGCCACACAAAAGACAACAATGAAAGGAAGGAATACAATTTTGATTAAGAAAAAAAAAGTTATTTTTGTTTAGTTTTGGTATTTTTCCAGTGTCATCTGGGGTTGTTTCATTTTTAACAGCAACAGATCCCAGGTACAATCCCCTGCATAAACACAGAATCACAGAATAATTTGGATTGACAAGGACCCTAAAGACTGTCTGGTTCCAAGAAAGGTGTGCAAGTCTAGGGACACCTTCCACTAGACCAGGTTGCTCAAAGCCCCATCCAGCCTAGCCTTGAATTTTTCTGGGGATGGGGCATCCACAGCTTCTCTGGGCAGCCAGTCCCAGGGCCTCACCACCCTCACAGTCAAGAATTTCTTCCCAATTCCTAATCTAAACCCACTGTCTTTGTGTAAAGCCATTCTGCCTTGTCCTATTCCTACCTGCCCTGGTAAAAAGTCCCTTTTCAGCTTTCTCTAGCTACTGGAAAGTGCTGTATGATCTCATTGGGTAGATTTTGGCAGGTTTTACAGCAACTAGGAGCTGTGGGGCAGCTGGATGTACAAGAGACATTTTTCTTCTTTTTGTTTTCATTTTGTTTGTTTTGTTCTTGAGCAGGTTTAATCTGGCAATCAGCTCTTGTAAAGCACTAGGATTATAACAGACTGAGTGGTTTGTGCCCCATTCCACTCATGGTTTTTCACACAGCTCAGTTTCCTTTTCACTGGAGTTTACTAACAGGGACTGCAGACTCTCTCCTAGAGAAGTGGGGGGTTTTCACCCCTTCTTCCTCTGCATGACTGCATTTAGCTATGTTTTGCATGAGCATGGTTTAATTTATATCAGATATAAAAATTCATAAAGTTCTTCTATGACCAGTGAAAAGTAGTAGCCCCTGCCCCTGCTCTTACATGGTAGAAAAAAAAATAGTTTGAAAGAACTGGAGGGCAATAGGTTATGCCAATGACAAATGCCTGATATTGTTAAACAAAATCCATTATGGAGTTNATTATGGCAATGACAAAATACAAGCATTTAGCCACATGCCTGATATTATTAAACAAAATCCATTATGGAGTTTGCACATGCTACCCATGAATAATAATAAGTGAAAGTATGTTGGAAAAGAAAGTACATGAAAATCACAACTTCCAACAAAGAAATGTGCCATCAACAAACATGATTATCCAGCCAGCCAGCACCAGAGTCCAGGAAATTCTGCAAATCTGAAGTGCACATCCCCTCCAACCCTTTCATCCATTACTTCTCTCCAGAAATTTAGCTTTGAGCCTGATTGAGGCTTAGAAAGAAAGCTTTTGAAAGTATATATCCAAACTTCTTCCACATGAGAGACAAAACACAAAAAATGCAGCATAAAAACCCTCTTCCTCTTAGAAGAGAGGGACAGGTTGCATCTGCCTCTGGCTCACTGTTGAGCCCTGACTAGAGAATTAGAAGCAGGAGGAGTCTGTAAGCCACCTACTCCCTGGTAATTCTGTCCATTTGTGCAGTCCTCAGGGGTGGGATTTAGCAGCCCCAAGGGGGTATGAACAGAGCTTGTCTGTGACACCCTTCAGCAAGTCATTACATGGGCACAGACCAGCAGCCAGGACAGTGCCAGCCCACCCCTGTGGAGGAGACCAGACAGCCTAAATAAAGAACTTATGATGAAGCTTTTCCCTTCTCCCACTCCTGACAGCATTAACAGGACCAAAACAGAACATGATGCAGAGAAGCAAGCAACTTCATCCTAAAATCAGATTATTTAATATTCCAAGTAGAAACACATAAAAGGATCCTCCCTGGCAAAACTGGTTACCCAAGCCAGTCCTGCTTGGAAATTTTTTTAAAAGCTCCTTTCTGTGCTTTGTCTCATTGCCCTCCTTGCCTGCCAAAAGCAAAGTCTCATTTCCCAGTTTGGCCACTGCTTGGCATGTGATGTCATTTTTCAAGGGCTCTGCAGCATGCTAGAGTATTTGGACTATTCAGGCTGGGCTCAGTGTTTACCAGCACCACCACAATGTGCAGAGAACATTGTCTCAAGTCATCAGGCATCCCATCAGCACCACAGCACAAAGGCCAAACATCCCAGCCCTACCTGCTGAGCTCCCTAATCGCAGCTGGCAGGACACCAAGCCCCAAAACAAGGAGCTGACCATGACTTTGTCCATGCACCCCCAGCAGAGGACGGGCAGCTCAGCCTCCCTGGGTGGCCCACATGCAAAGCCCCATGGCTACAGCTGCTTCTGGTTTGGAGGAGCCTGGGCAAGGGCTGTGCCTCTGTCCAGGACACAGCAGCACTGCGGGAACCCCATCCAAAGCTGGGTCCAGCAACACCCAAGAGCTGCCCCCTCTGAGGGAAAAGCTGCAGTGGGCAAACAGTTAACAAAGGCTTTCTCATACTCTTTCTGTAACCAAATTTACACCAGCATAAGCTTATAAGGTCTTCAGTGAAGCTAAATGATGAGAAAAATAACTTCATCACATCACTCTTTTCCTGAGAGACAGAAAGCAGGCATTGATCTGCTTTTTACATACCAGCCAACAAAGAAGGTGACACACATGGAGTACCACAATGGGCATCCAGGGAAGTCACTTCTTACTTCTCCCCAAGGTGGTGACACATCTCAGAAGTCTCCAACCATGCAGCACAACCTAAATCAGAGATTAATTGTACTGAGATAAGTAGCTGCAGTATCAGGACTAAGACAGAGGCAGGGCTTGAATGAGAATGACAGGATGATTTAAGTTGGAAAAGACCTCCAAGATCATCAAGTCCAACCACTAACAGCGCTACCAAGATACCACTAAGCTACCACATGTCCCCAGGTGTCAGATCTACACATCTTTTGAAAACCTCCAGAGATGGTGACTCAATTTCCATGATGAAATTTTTCCCGATATCCAATCTAAACGTCCCCTGGCACAGCTCAAGACTGTTTCCTCTTGTCCTATTGCTCATTACCTGGGAGAAAAAACCAACCCCACCTGGCTACAAGCTCCTTTCAGGCAGTTGTAGAGAGTGATAAGATCCTCCTGAGCTTTCTTTTCTCCAGCATAAACACTCCCAGCTCCCTCAGCTGCTCCTCACAGGAGGAGTTTCAGACCCTTCACCAGCTCCATTGCCCTTCTCTGGACTCTCTCCAGCCCTTCAATGTCTTTCCTGTAGTGAGGGGCCCAAAACTGAACACAATACTCAAAGTGCAGCCTCACCAGAGCCTACTGACTCCTTGAAAAGACAATATTTAGCCTCCACCAATTTAGTCTTATGTCTTCAGTACTACAGTGCACTAATTATAAGAGAAGAAAGCACTGCTAAATACTTTGGAAAACATTTAGGTCTTTCACTCAGATACCTTTTCCAGGTATTTCCAGTTTACCCACAGTATTTGTCTGTCATTTTAAAAGGCAATGTTTCCTAAAGCTATTTGAAACCCACAGGATGGCAGCAGCCTTGTTACTTTTGCTTCTTATGCAAATTCATCCTCTGTGGAAAACCCAAGGTTTTTCAGGTGCAGGCAAAACTGCAGGCACCAGCTAACACACCAGTCATGAGCACTGCAAAGCTCATCAGCACAACACTCACCTGAACATTTTGGGGAGTTTATTGTTTTCTAGTATTGAATTGACACATCCCAGTACAAAGATCACCAGGAACTCGGCTCCTCAGCTGTTGAGCCAAGGAGTTTTCCTCTCATGGTTGACCTGGCTCTTTGAAAAGGGAGGAGGCACAAGCAGGTGGTCTGACCTGGGTTCTGTAAGCAGTGAGAAGGAAGACTGCAGGGCTCTGTGCACAGTGACAAGCCAACGTCAAGCCACAAGACATCCACATCACTTGGCATGCCAGGTGCCTGGACAGAAAATAACCATGGGTCCATCTGGGATTCAGGAGACAGCTGCCACAGATCTGCCATGTGACATCAGGGCACTTGCCTCATCCCATCATCTCTGAAGCACAGGGATGCAATGTTTGCTCCTCTTTGCCTGAAGAGCATCGGGCAGGGACAATCTCTGGCCACATCTGTGACCAGCAGCAAGCCAAACAGCTAACAGGGGCTTGATGTGTACCCCTCAGAGCAGCTGTATCCCAAATCAACACGTCAGAATAAGGAGTCCTTTGGTATTAACCAAAGCCTAGTCATTTCCATGAGGTTATTGCTTTGAAAGACACACAGGGAGCAAATTAAACAAGCTAATCCAGCCGGCGTCAAGCACTGCCAACACACATCAAGGAAGATGACAGCAGGCTTTGCCCTTGGCTTTGTTTCTGCAAGACAGGCAATGAGCTTTTTGTTTGTCCTCCTTCGATAACAGGTATCAAATGCCAGGCAGGTGTCAAGTCTAGAGGGGAAGAAAGAAATCCATCCCTCTGAGGTCAGATAATCCATTGCTCCTTGTGCCTGCAGGGAAAAGGCAGCCATGCTCTCCCTGTGTTTATCCAGCATCGGCTGAAGTAACAGCCACTGTGGTACTGCATGGCCAGAACATGGAGCTATTTCATGTTCACAGCTATTTTATTGTTGGCATAATCAACTGACATGTACCTCACTTCTCCTCATTGTGATTCACGCTCTGTGCTAATTAAACAGCACATGACAAATGCAACGTTATTAGCAGCAGCTGGAGAGCCAGTAAATCTTGCAGCACTTGAACAGAGGAGCTGTGCAGTGTGACAGCACCCTCCAGGTGTTGAGACTGGGCTGATGAAGGATGCTGGATCCAGGCAAGGCACAAACACTTCTTGCCAAGTACCCTTAAAGTTGTCTCAGCCCTCAGCAGTGAAAGACAACCGTGTGCTACATGCACAGCCAGCCATGGATAACACCAAACCCCTGCCTAGCTGCTTCCCAGCTGCCAGACCTTTGGACAAGGGGAGCCTGGCTGAGGCCCTTTCCCAGCCTGCAGTCATGGACACCCTCTTTGCATGCTGGGTGTGTTACTGTGCACCAGGATCCTGCTCCAGACCTAACACCCCAAGCTACCAACACAACCTTTATTTCTAGCCTCAGCCTAACACCCTTCCATCCTCAGTTTTCCCCTCTGGCTTTAAGGCATCATGGTGCAATGAAGCAGCCTGTGCCAATGTACATCATGGGAGGATAAAAGCAGGTCTTCAGCATCCTAGAAAAGGGGAAAAGAAGCCAGAGTGATACCAAATACACTATCTTAGTTTAAAGGACAGCCAAGAGTTAAAACTTCTGTGCATATGCTGTAAAGCTATTCTTTCCAGGGGGCAATTGCTCAACAGACTTTTAGAATCCTGTATAGTTACTGCTTTTCTCTACACAACATCTTTTTGTCTGTCTAAAAAAACACTATTGTCAGACTACATCATTCCTTCCTCTTTACTGTGATTTGTGATGATTTGGTGGAAGGATTCTTTAAAAATAAGTAGCAGCTGATGCACTTTTACAGCGAAAGCCTGCATTTTTCATCATTGTTGTCATGGGTTTATTTATACAGAGCAATTCATGTAGAAAACCTCCCCCCAGCACTGGGCAATCCAGGGCACAGCCACGCTGAAAGTCACAGCCCATAACTGCAAAGTAAGCCTGTACACACAAAAAACACCCCTACAGAACCAAACAGAAGAAAAAAAAGAATAAAACCTTAAAGACCTTCAGGGATTTTACATCCTCAAAGGCTCCTGGGAAGAGAAGATGCTCCTAAAGCTCAGGTGCTTGCACAGAATGTGATGGTGGTGACCCAGCATGTCTCTGGCAAAGGAGGTTAAAGCTTGGAAAAGCAGAAAGATTTTGACTCCTTGTTTAACGAGAAGGTGAAGATTTTGGTCTTGTGGCTGACAAATATGTAGTATACCGTCACTCCTGTTACATTTAGGGAATTGTTTCAAGTGTGAGAGGAACAAGCTCTTCATTTCAGTCCATCTTAAACCTCTGCTGGTTCACGTGAAATTTTGGCACTCTGACCATTTGCAAGAGCTTCTTTCTAATGTTATTTCCTCTGTGTGAATACCTATACAGGGCACTTCCACATTTATTTTTGGCTTGACCTTCAAATGCCAGCTGGGTTTAACAGCATAGATGCAGACAGCAAACCCAACAAGTGCTCCCTGGCACCTCAATCCAAAGAACGGGACTGAGTTGTCACTGTCTGCTCCTGGCTGTGCTGATTGACCTCAGCAATGGCTCTTTCACCAGCCACATCCCAGTCCTGGAGGAAGCCTTCCAAGTAAGGCAGCTAAACAAGCCCAGCAGAGACCCACAGAAAGGGAGAAGGAGCCATGAGGATTAGCAGCACACGCTGCTGCTTCACTCCCAGCCCTGAGGCACCATTTCCCCAAGAGCTCTCTGTGTCCCACCTGCCATGCCAGTGCTGAGGGCAGCCACGGCATCCTCCTGGCTGCCTGCCCACCCAGCTGCAAGCTCAGGATACCTCAGGATACCAGCCCAGGCTGGTGCACCAGGGCCATGCAGGGCAGGGCAGGGCCTGGCCCCTATGCCACATGGCACAGCAGCACCTTTAGCCAACTCTTGTCCTTAGAGGCATTAGTTTTTCCCAAATGCCCTTCTTTCACCAGGTCTAATTGCTTCACCTGACCTGCATTTCCTGTGGCTGGGCAAGGTGTGCCAGCTCCAGCTCCTTGCACCTTTTCTGAAGCTGAGCGTCTGTCGGGGGGTGTGTGCACACCATCACCCTTGTCCTGACCTCCTCCCATCCCCACCCATTCCCTGACTGCTCACATCTCAACTTTCCCTGATCCCCTGAACTTGTCCTCTACATCCCCAGACTCTCACATTCCAGTGTTCCCCGTGGACAGCCACATCTGTGGGGTCACACAGGGCAACGGGGCTGCTGGCTCTCCTGCACCATCAGACACACTGCCTGAGTCACTGTGGCTCCAAGCAAGCAGCTGGAGCAAGGCTAGGCAAGTACAGGATGGTCCATGACTGAGTATCCCAGCCCTCTCTAGCTGCAAAATCAGCTCTCCATCATGAGTCATCTGATTATTAAGTACCAGGGAACGAGCTGGACTAGAGGTGACACCACCCCCAAGGACACAGAGATCAGTGTTTTGAGACACTGCATCTGCACCAAGCTGGTGGGGAGCATCTGAAGCCAGCCACTGTTTTCACAGAAAACAAACCATAATGCTGCTGGTGAACTCGCAGCATCTTTCCACCCTGCATTCAGGCAGAATGATGAGCACAAAGTCTGGTGATTCACCCTGAAATTCATCTCCAGGGAAGCACAGACAACTCCCAGGAGAGGGGCAAAGGAGGGCAAGCACAGATGTGGCAGAAGTGGCCAGGACCCTTAGTCAGGGGCTGATCAAGTGCCACAGCAGCAAGCCCCAGGGAGCAGCCTCAGCTCCTGAGCCAGCTGGTCACGCTGGTTGCCACTACCTTGGGCACACAGGCAGCAGTGTGATGCTGCAGGACCTGCTTTGGGGCAAGGAGGCCATGTCAGTGTGCAGAACACTTACTGCCTCTGACAGACCTCCGAGCAGGAGCTCAGTCAGCGTGCTACAGGCAACACAGGATTCATTTGTCCAGCACAAATAGCATTTTTGTTACTATTATTATTTTGTTACTATTATCCCGTGACTCAGCACTCTGCTGCACTTTTCATTTAGTGCCATTACAAAAGAGCCAGCACAAAGAGCAGGGCAGACAGATGTGAGCCTCTCCAAAGGGACTCTGGAGAAATGTGCCAAGGAGCTGGTACTGCTGGCACAGCACAAGAGCTCTGTGACAGCTGGAAGAGGAACGACTGCAAGTGATGTGTAGCCAAGCAATGTAAACTCATGATGTGTGCAAGGGAAATCTCTCTACATCTGCCAGCATGACGTGCATCAGTGCTCAGACACAGAGAGGCATCTCACAACCATTGAAGTACCTGGTTAAGGCTCCCAAGGACCAGGAGGTGCTCCTCAATCTGTTGGTAAGCACCAGGATCCTCATATGACTTGTTTGCTCTCTGATGTCATGAGAAACCAAACTCTCATGCTTGGAAAATAGAACAGAAGGAGCTTTAGCAAGCTGTTAGGGGAACTGGTTGATGAACAACAAGCTTATGGGGCCAGGCAGCATTTTACACCCCTGAAACAGCATGTCCCGTGTCCCTCGAGGGAAATGCAGGTCTCTGAGATTTGCACACAGGGTCAGAGCTGCTCAACAGTGTGGGTGGCATCCCTGAGGTCAGCCACATTTGGTCACCCCAAGAAAAGGCAGTACAAAAGCTAACACATGCCTTCACCACTAGACTCCACTGGCAGCCACTGGAGCAGCCACTCCAGGTTTGGGCCAGGAGCAATGGACTACAGTGGGCAAGGGCCAGTTTAACCCAGCAAGGCTGTCCTCACCTTGGTGCTTCTGCAGATCAGGCATCCTGCCAGCCCAGGTGTCTTTCTAACCTGTCAAAGCTCAGCATTCTCAAAACTGAATCAGTAGCTATCCAAAGATGCTACAGACATAATTAAAAGAAACTGATTGGCATTTTAATATCCACTGCTGTTGAATCAGTATTGGGGTTTCTGAAAAGATGCCTTAGTCTTAAGCTTCAAAAGGTGAGCCCATCAGAGATTACATAGTGGCTCTGACCAGTACTCAGACTCCTGCTATAAACTCAAATTAATGCAGTTCAGCATTAGGCTGCAGCTTAACTGAGCCAGCAAGCAGGAACATTCTGTGCTCTAGTAGGGTGTGAAGAGAGGGAAGCTGAGTAACTGCTGCTTTCTTTCTATACACAGCAAATAGGCCAAATTCTGACCCTTTCTACATTGCTGTAAAGCCAACTGCATTGCTGCTGGTTGGAAAGTGTCCAAGGGAAATCTACAGATGGACTAGGAAGTCAAAAAAGGCCTGGAGGAGGAGAAATACCAGCTAAGCATGTCTCAAAAGGTATCTTCAGAGTGTCCTGGCTGCACTACGTGTGATAGCCATTAGGTTCACCCCAGATAAGCAAATCCAGCCCTAGTGATAGATAGGGCCACAGGAGGCTGCAGCTCTGAGCCCCCCAGATCCCAGCTCACAAAGCAGTGGTGCTGGCATTGTGGTTCTTGGCTCCACAGGGATTTCCCACAGAACAAACCTTTGCCCTCTCCTCCAGGACATCGCCCAACTTGAGAATAAACCACCACAAGACACAACAGGGCAAAATTAAATCATGAGGACTGTACCTTCACTCCCACCAAGGACCAGCATTATTCAGCAGAGCACATTAAGAGCTTCACACTGAGGTAAGATAGGCTTCTCAAGACCAGCTACAACGAGGATCTATTAAATCAATCACAATCAAAACCCAGTCTGCCTTCAAGTGACTTCCAATTAGGATGCAGTAACATTATTAAAGGGCTCAGACAGGCAAATTAAAAAGCTACAGTGAGAAGGAATAGCTTCCTCAGAATCATCCTCAGAAATAAAAGCCTCCAGAAGTTCATATTTCTGGTTTTTAAAAAGCCCAGAAAACATTTCATGTAATTAAAAGACTTGCTAACATTGTGGCACTGTTGAGTTTTCCCCTTTCAGATACCCTTTTTTTTTTCCTAGCCAACTGCCACCAAACCAAAAGGGTAAACCCATGAAACACCTTCTTCACATCTGAATATCCACGTTTCACCTGAAGCCTTGATAAAGAAAAAGACATGATGACTGAAAAGAATTAACTGCAGCTTTGTTGAATGGTTTGTATCCTCAGCAGGAGAACAAAGGAAGGAAGCCTACTTGATCATTCAAAGAACCAGGAGCCAGTATGAAACAGTGCAATGAGCTCGGATGAAGGGGCCAGATTAGAAAGTGGAATTTTGCAAATCAATTTCAAAAATTCAAGAGCAAAGAGGGCAAGATCCATTTATCTGCTTATTGATCTGAGGAGTAACCACCTCAGTAACTCCTGAAACTCTCTGAAATATATTCAAAATTAACCAAAGGCAAAAACAGTAGTTTCCCATGACTGGGAGGGGAACTTTTCATGGTTTAAAAATATAGATTTTATTACTGTATTAATAAAATAACCTATAAATTAATAATACTTGTATTTCAATATAATATGCCTATCTGATTTTTATATGTATATACATATATATGTATACACTTACAAACTACAGCTAGCTGCTCATCAACATCAATACTTGTCCAGCCTGAACACTTCACTAAGAGCCTGGAAAAGTCATGTTTTTATATCACATCAGAAACTTCAGATATCAGAGGCAGGTGGTGGAAGATTCACCTCCAAAACACTACAGGAAGAAACATCCATCATCTTCCATGCTGGAGGTCAGGTGAAGCCCTGCCATAAGTCAAGAATGTCACAGCTTTTTTTTTGACAAACACTTCTTTGTACAAATCACCTCCAAACCAAGACTGTTGCAGTCATGCAAAACAAGACATTTTTCAGTTTGGTGACAGATCCAGAAAACAAAACCAAAAGAAACTACAACTTTAGGGAAGGCCCCAATTTCCATGACTCCTGACCTAAAATATCATTGCTCTCACCAATTCCCCTCACCTCTAACACTCATCTTCAAGTTCAGCATTTGCTTCCATTTATCTCCATACCCATGAGACATTTCTCTTATTTCCTTTTATTTTTTTTCTTTTTCTTAAAATTTCTAATTGCAACTAGTTCAACTCCTGAACAAAATCCACTGAGAAACAAAGTGATCTGTCTAACCTGAAATTGCTTTCCACTACCCTCAGCTTGTTTGGGTTGAGTTATTGTGCTGTGTTTTTCCCCTTGTTTTTACTTAGTTATTTTTCTTTTTATACATACCTGGTGACAAAAAAATGCCACCCAGCCATATTTTGGTCCCCATGCCTGGGATGACAGTAGGGTAAGCATATGGTCACTATACACATATTTCTGTACCAGGGGAAACTCATCCCTGTTCTATGAACTGCATCTGAAAGGAGAACATGGGAAACTCCACCTGGCACCTTTCATGCCTTCCTCACCTGCTTTTTATCCCTGTTGAAATGGCAGGACTGGATGGTAATTATCAAGAAGTGAGAAAGTATCAAAACAGAAAGGGCAAGAAAACATAATCAAGAGGTCTGGGTCTACTTTCCAACTGCAGCTGTGGCTGCTATGGGACCATGGAGGAAGTCAGCTCCCTCTCCTTCATGCTCCAGCCTCCCATCTACTTAGTGGAGTGGAAATTATTCCTCATCTCTTCAGAGTCTCCCTTCACAACACATACTCAGCTGAAGAGAAAGAAAAGTTTAGACTGAAATTTTCTTCCATAACAAAGAAATGTCATATTAGAAGGTCACTATTTCCAGTTGAATTTGGCAATTAAGCAAACCTGTGCCTTGCATATGCCTTTATTTTGTCTGTGCACAGTTTGTTTTTGTTGATTTGGGTTGTTTTTAAAATTTTTTGTTGGGTTCTTTCTAAAAACACCTTAGCTGTCTTTGAGGCTGTGCAGGAGCCCAGTCACAAGGTCACACTTTGCTGTGCTGCTTCTTCAGCTCTGTGTATTCCCAGCTCTCATTTTTAAACCAGAAAAGGGCCTTCAGGTTCTCACACTGGGCTGCAGGAAATACCTACACAAAATCATACCACTCTCTTGACAGCAGAATGAACAACAAGTCCAGCAGCTGCTAATTTCCCTGCCTCCCTTTCTATTTTCCCAGGCCAAACATGGCATGGGTGCAGGACAACCATCATTCCCAACATGGCAGTAGTTGGTTTATTCCATTGCTTTGCAGGCCAACAACCAAGGTGGGTGCTGATTTATCTCAGCAGAGCATTTGGCTCCATAGCACAGGACTGAACAAAAACAATATTGTGGACTAAATTAGCACTGGTTTATCTCCCCTGACAGCAAAAGACAACAAATGAGTTTGGCAGCATGAGAGAGATGAAGGAGATACAAATGCCGAGGCAGACAACGCAGGATCATGTACTTTGTCTGAGAGCTCTTATGTTTATGCCTTTAAAATGCATGCCAAGTTCTTTCTCTAGAAGCACATATCTTTAAACTAAAATATGCCTAAAGCCTAAAACTACACCTGCAGGCACAAGGTCAAAAAGCATTTTTTTCTGTGGAGAAGTATTTTTGAGCATCATCATAAATGGAATTATCATACTTTCTATGAATAGCAAGTCTGGCAACTGCACCTTCCCCACCTTGCTCCAGGCACCAGGTGTGGTTTGCGTTGGAGGTGAGACACCACATTGCACATCACAGCTCCAGCATCTGGTGTAAGCTGTGCTACAAAACGAGCCTGATGGCTTGGCTGCTTCTCCTTCACACATAGCCCATAGGTAGCTCCCCCAGCAGCTGCCAGCTAAGGCAGCTGGTTTTTCCTGTAGCATTTTGCTGATGGTGTTTATCCTGCAGTGCCCAGCACCCTCGAGCCAGGATCCTCAGACACAAGCAAAAACACTGCTGTAAGTTCAGTTGTAAGCGCACAACCCAAGGACACAGAGGTTCTGCTATTTCTACAGAAGTAGAAATTAATTTATGAAGTCAAAGCATCCCCCATTCATGTAAAACAAACCAGTGCAAGCCAGAATAATTTTGAAGATAAGAAGATCCCTATGGGAAAGGTAGACTTGGGTTCTACTCCCAAGCTCTGACAAACTTTCCCACCTCAGCCTTTTTTTTCCAAAACCTTTATTACTTCTCCTTTCTGAAGGGCATCATTCCCTTCCTGGCCACAGCAGCAGTTTGTCACTCCCAGGTGCTCTCGGTGAGTGTTTGCAGCACTGTAGAGTTGCACTGCTGGAAGAGTGTGAAAGGCCAAAAAAAAAGTTTGCTCAAGAAGCCCCCATTGCAGAGGCTTGACAAGATCTGGGAAGATGATGATGGGTGGTAGGAGAGGGGCAATATTTCTGCAGCCAGGGAAGTAGTCTGGAGCAGAGAGGGCAGGTGCATATGATGACTCCCTGCTGGGGTATCATACTTTTGCAATAGAGATGCCACTTTCCAATTCACTGCCATTCACCCAGCTTACCAAAACAGATTAAAGCTCTGATATTCCCAGGGAGTGGCACCAGCTGACAAGGATTTATCCTCTGTTTGGCACCTGCCTCAGGAAAATACTTAGGACAGCCAACACTCACAGTCTTGTCACACACAACTCTGCAGCTCCTAACTCTACCCCTGGCACCCTTCTCAGCACCACATTCTCTTGCCAGTATTTAGAGACAGGCAGAAGGGTGCAAAGCAGCTGAGGCTGGGGCAGAGCACAGACACAGCATTCAGAAGGACACATGAGCAGAGGAAGCTGTGAACAGACTAGGTTAAACTTGCAGCAGTGGCCTGAGAACAAAGCAGCTGTGGCGAGGCCAAGTGTGCGTCACAAGCACAGCCTAGAGCCGGGCACATCCCCTTTCATCTCCCGCCTGCTGCACACACTGCTCTGCTCACAGCACCCAGCACCTCCTACAGAGCAGCTCCCTGAAGGGGACTGAAACACGGGCAGGCCTGGGGGAGAACCCAACCTCTGAGACTGCAGTCTAGAGCCACGACTTGAAGAGAACTTACAAATGCCACAGAGCCCAAAAGCTCCGGTTTTCTCCTGGTAAGCAAAGAGTGCAGTGAGAGATCAAAGCTTTGTGTAGACTTCTGCTCTCTTTAGCTTGCCACTGCTGCACTTCAGTGGCTCAGACACACACAAACCAACCTTTTTCCCAACCCACTCCAAAAAGAAGAGGAGAATGACCAGCTAAAAGATGTATTTACTCCAACTCAATAAAATCATATAATTCAGACACTCATGGCATGGCAGTGGCTCAGCTCACTCTCTAGGAGTTTGAGCAATGAAACACAGGTCACCCAAGCTTTAGCTACCACTGGCATCCTGTGCACTGGGAAGGGACAGTCACAAAGCCATGCAACACTCCAAAAGCAAAGAGCATCCCTTTTCTTTCTTTCTTTGGTCACTAGAATTCTCTAAGGAGTCTCATCTGCAGCAGGCTGCCCAGACATCAGGTCTGAGCAGCCTCTCACTGACAGCACACACTGTTGTGGGGAGAATTATTGGGACAAACAGGCCCATAGCAGAGATGCTGTACTTGGGCCACCACTATCCTGTGAGAAGGGGGCAGGGGGAGAGGGGTGGTGTACCAGCAGAGGCAGTGCACCTGGGCATCCATTTCTTCCAGCTGCTGTTGAAGCCAGGAAGAGGAGAGCAAGTCTAGTTTTGCTGCAGCCCTGGAATGCTCTGCGCTCTGCCCAGGCCCTGGACAGGGATCTGCATGACCAGATTTGATTAGGTACTCTTGGCACCATCCTTGGCTGCTGGGCTGAGCTCCCCTATCATAAGCAGCAGTAAATGAAACAGGAATTATGCAACGTGAAGGGCTGAGTGATGGAATAGTGACTGGAATGGGAACAACTGCCCCCCAAACCAATGATTTGCAGACACATCACACCATTTACTATCATTTCCCTGTAACCTTTCTCCTTGAGAAGAAGCAACATTAGGGAGCAGGAGGCTCTGTCTTTGGCATAAAGCTAGAAGCTCCTGCAAGGAGTTAACTGCTTGGTTACAAGACACTTTCACAACCACACCCCATGAAATATGAAGCTCCCCTTCCAGTTCAGTCACCACTGGATGCAAGTGTTTCAATTTCTTCTAAGTCATCATGGAATTTCACAACCCAAGAGCAAAAAAATCCTTTTCTTTCTTTCTTTCTTTTTTTTTTTTTTTTTAAGTAATTTTTGGCCTTCTATTCACCAGTAATAGATACCCACTTGAGTTCACGTCAAGCTTCACGACGTAGCAGGCACTCACTCATCTTGCCTGTTGCTAGTGCAAAGTTGCTTGTTTCTCCCCTCTGCATCTACCTCCTGGTCCAATTTGCTGCACCCCTCAATTTTCTCTCCAGATTTCTGGAGGGGTCAGGAAAGGCAAACACACTTACCCAAGGAACCTCCCCACGCATTGCCTCAGCCAACAAACTGCCTGGGGAAACATTAAACTGAAGTTTGGTATCTGCATTGCAGAAGATAAACACCTTGGCAAAACAGGTCAAGCAATATCCAAGGGCAAATCTCCACTCAGAGCAGGACCAAAGGGAATGTAAGCAGAGAAAAAAAAACAAAGCACAAAGGACTGGAAGCAGAAAAAAAGATGGCATGAAAACTGAGAGACAGGATGACACAAAAGAAGCCTCCACCACAAATAAATTCATACTGTGGAAGGATGCTACTATCAGGGCTGGCTGGTGCCTCTCCAAAGTGCTCCATAAGTGCTGTGGAGGGATTTTGACCAACCAGCACATGTGCAAAGGGCAGAATTATGTTCAACACAAGCCACTTCCTCTACAACTGTGACTTTTTACTCACCTGAACATATATATCCTACTGCACTTTCAACTTTTTGCTAAGCAACTTGCCACTTCCTAGCTTGCTCTTTGAAGTATTTTCAAGAGCCTTTTGGTGGGTGTTGCAGGGGCTTTTTGCCCCATAATATCCTGCTTCATTCACCCCACACCACAGAGGGACCCACATGGGGAACCCACATGGGGAACTTTCTGATACTCATCCCCAGAGCACCATTCACCAGATGATTCGAGACAAAAAGTCATAATGCACATCCTGAAAGGGACACTTCTGACCCCTCTCACGGCACAGAGCATTCCAGAGCTGAGTTCTAGCCATGATAATTATGGATTTGAGCCTCAAAGTGCTACAGCCACTGACAGAGCTGCTTCAGGCAGCCTGGTGGTTTTGTTACCTCCAAGCTACTTGACACCCAGGGAACCCACTTTACCAAAAGCACAATGGATAGCTTTCAGAATAGGAGACAAANTACCCGGGGAACCCATTTTACCAAAAGCACAGGGTAGGGATGGGTAACCACAAATGCATAGCTTTCAGAATAGGAGACAAAGGCTGTGACTTAGGAGATAAACCTGTTGGGCAAGTGAAAACACAGGGACAGCAATGAAGAAGTATTCTTCCAGCTTTATGATGTGATCTTAAATACAGTTGATAACTATGGCCTTGATGCAAAAAAACCCTCTGAATCCTGCTCAAATAGATGGAATAACAGAAAACTGACTCGGTGTATATCACTGGCACTTACTGCAGTTAACTACTAAAAATGAAGTTATCAATTGCATTGTTTTAGTAGATGTGCACATTCCTCAGAGACACAGCTAAGTGGGAGAGGAAGAGAGAATAATAACAACCTGGTCTGCAAAGTCGGCCCACACTCATCTATTGTTTCCACTGTGGTTTGGCTATGCTCTCTAGCATGCTCTGTGTGAAACAATGTGACAGAAATTACTTACCAGCAAGCAAGCCCTTTTTGCTCTTTTATGAATGATCTCTCCCGCCTCTTCACCCCTTCACGCAGCGGGGAGCCCAGGTTGCTAAATACCCTGCCTGCTGTGGTTTGTCACCGGCTGCTGTCACCCTTCTTTTAATGACACGCTTTTCCACCCAGCAGAGCTACCGGCCTCTTGTAATTTGCAGCAGTGCATTAGTGCCTCGTTACACAACTCACCGAGGCACTGACTGAAACACAAAGCACAGAGAGCCCTGGCACCAACCTGGCAGCAAAGGATGGACCCATCACCCAGCCCTTTGCCCTTATTTTAAACTGTGAAGCCTCTCATCTTGATTTAAGGTCAGGCTGTGCTCACAGCTGTTCTTCACCGAACCAGGAAGGACAGCCTGAGGCCAGGGATTTCTGGGCAGCTAATAGCCTCTGGAGGAGTGATGGACAGACTCCCAGGTTAAGCACTCAATAGCACTGATGCCAGGTCTCCACAGAGGGCAGCTCCTCAGCAGGCAGATGAGAGCAAGGTCCAGGGGGTAACAACACTGTACGGCACAGGACAGATCATTTGGGGGAAAGACTGTACACTCAGTTTATTTGCTTCAATATTTTACAACCTAATTTGATTCTTCTTGACCAAGGGCAGACTCCCTCCCGCCAGCCACGGCTTGCCAGCAAGGCTGTTTCTAACCATGGTCTCCACTGGCACCATCTTTTATTTTGCCACCTGCCACCATCTGAAATCAGGATTGCAGGAGTGTCGCCCTGATCTTTTTCAGCTTTCTGATGTTTGCATTTTTGTAATGGAGTTTCTCACAGATTTTCATGTAAACAATGTAATGTTATTGTAACTGTCCTCTCTTGTTTTTCATTCCTCTCTTGAGGAGGAGACAATTGACGGACTTCTAGGTTGGCCAGTGTGGTTGGAGAGGTGGCAACATCATCCTCCAATCCATGGTCATTGTCAGAAATCTATATAAGTCGAACCAAAGAAATAAACTCTCTCTTCTTGCCCTGACGACTTGGCTGTTCACGTGTCATTCATTTTGTGTCCGATAGCTACACAGGAGGTTTATGGTGGACAGTTTCCTTGCTGATGAAGCCCACACTGAGCAAGGGAACTTCAACAACAGAAGGAGGGTATTTCATCTGAAGCCAGAGCTTGATGCACACAGACCCTTTTCTCCAGGGCTATAGCTCACCTGCAAGCCCTGCCTTTTCTCAGCCAACACTGCCAAAGGCCATGGGATGCTCCCTGTTCAAACCCACCCAGGGTTTCACACAGACTTGATCAACTCTGCTGCTGCCATGAGCAAGGGACATAATCAAAGCAACCTTGACTGCTCCAAGAGCAGCCTAGTGAGACTGAACCATCACAGGTGCCACAAAAGCCATTTGAATCCAACACCACAAACCTCATTCTCTGTGTAAATAAGCTTTCCTGCCAAACTACTCTTAAAAAGCCGGGACTAACAGACCTTAATTGCCTTCTTTATCTTTTTTTCCAGACTGTGCAGCATGACAGACTTTGAGCTACTTCAAGATATTCTTTATCATCTCTTTTCTGATTAAACTAGGGGGAAAAAGATGTTACAATTAAAGTAAACCCATCTGAGAGCACAACATACCAGTACTTGGACCATATTTCATCTCAGTTTTGTGAAAATGCAACAAAGCCTCGCAAAGTAACTTTTCAGCACTTCAAAATCAAAAGTAGCCTATGCCAAGACAAATATCCTTCTTAATCAGGTCTTCTCCCCAGCAATAGTTTTATTTTCGGAAAAGAAGAAAAGCCCTAAAAAAATTGTTGTAAGAAATTGCCAGCAATTAAAATGACAACTGGACATGAAGCAGTTCCAAAATCTGATTTCTCCATTTTCAAGATCCAGATACACTCTCCCCAAACAATAGTTTAATCCTTTTCTCAGATAAAGCTATTAAAACAGAAATCCTAATCTCCAGATGAAATGAAAAGTTCACAAAACACCAGAGGAAAGTTTTACTGGAGACAAGTTAATTCTTTTAAATTGCAGTGAACATGTATTTTCAAAGAAAGAAAAACAAAACCAGAAATCCTTTGCAAATAGTAACATGTTTTCAATTTGCCCATTTTTCTTTTGGGAAGAGAAGCGAGAAGTACATAATGAATTGACCTGAGTGCTTGTGCTTTTCTGGTCTGCATCTTCCTCCTCCAGACATAAGGGCTTTCAGATGGAAAACACTCAAAAATCTTCATTGTTCTATTTGAAAATTTGAATGTAAGGCTACAAGCTCGTAATTCATAAATACAGATTTTTGGCAGACTCTATTGACTAGCTAAAGCTTTGTTTGCTGTCAGTACAAAAGGTGTTATCCTGCAAAAACAGTCAGATGTTAAAATATGGCAGTGTTTTTGGCTGTGGAAGACATCCCACTCCATGGCCCATGAACATCCTGCTACCACAAACCATATTCCTGAGTAACTGCAGCCACCCCATGCAAACATCAGAACACAGGAGACATGTTATTATGGAATAATTGCCTGCAATAATCCAGCTATGCTATCAGCTCATGGCATTTACATCAAGCCTATAACAAATTCTCAGACTTCACGGACAGATACACTGATTTTGATCTCCAAAGACAGATTAAACTAAAATTCATCCTCCAGCTAGGCAGGTACTCATGATTTGAGAACAAGATAAAATGTCCACAATTTCCACGGCAGCTGATCCCAGTAGCCAGCTGCTTTCTTATCTGTTTGTGCCTGATGTCCACTCTGCTGAATTCTGATTCCAGGTACTGGCCCCTATTCTACCTTCTCCTCATCACTTTCCCCCCAGTTACCATCCGTGCTGTCCTCAGAACTCCCATCCACCTCTGATCCCTTTGTCAGGGCTGGGCTCCTGGATCTCATCACAAGAAGTCATCTTCTCTAAGCCCAGCCCTGGGTTTGTGGCCCTCTTCCAAAATGTTACAAGTTTATTTCATGGGTTTTGGTTAAACTGCACAGATCTATTGCATGTCTATGTCCACTGCTCAGTGAGGATTAATGGGATCCAGGAACTGAGAAGATCCCCAAAACACCCTTACAAAAATTAACTTAAAGGAGATTTATCTGCAGAGTCTTCCTCGTCACACATTCCTCACAGAGGCCAACACCAGCAGTTCCAGCTCTTCACTACAGAGGCCAATGTATTTTTGCTGGGACTTCTGCAACACAAAAGTACAAATGACCCTCGGATATCACCTCCCACTGGTCCCCAATAGCATCTCAATATAATTTTTAGGTTTTCTTACTTCCCATATTTTCAACTCTTCCGTAGTTTCACTGAATCAGTTTTGAAGCCATTTTGTGTTGCCAGGAGTCAGTCTTGAACACATCAATTATTTATAAACAAGTGAAATGCTCCCGGAAATACTAAACCTCAGTAGTTTCCATAAAAAACAAACAAACAACCAAACCAAAAAAACCAAACCAAAAAAAACCACAAACCAAATCCCTTTCCTATATTAGAGGGAGTGAAGAGCAAAAGGAATATTCAGAATAGTCAGCCTTCATTGAACCAAAGGCAGAGTAAGACCAACCTTCATCAGACCCCAGAAAAATCAACCTGTGACAGGATACAGTCCCAGTCAAGGAAAACCTACATTTGGCATCCAGGCTCAGATACCAGAGAACAAAGACACAAGGCCCAAATACCAGATTTAGTCCACTGCACTGACAGCTTTCAGGAAATGTGGGGTTTTTTGTTTTGTTTTTGTTGGTTTTTTGTTGTTGTTGTTTTGTTGGGGGTTTTTTAAATTAATATTTATTATTATTATTTAAATAAGGGTTGGATCATGGAGGAACTACAAACTTAGGACCCTCAGAGCAGCCTCCCCTACCATGAGGGCCACTCCAGCTCTCACAGGTGGCGGCAAAAGCCTCTGGTTGGTACAGAAAGCTTTTTAAAATTATTAGTAGCATCTCTCTCTAACAAACTTCAAAACTAAGCAATTACTAATCCCAGGAAAACCTGGCAGATTTGTCAACCTCAATCCTGCACAGACTAGGTTGCTTACACTGCACCCAAGGTGACTTTGGCTTGCTAATGAAACAAGACAGAAGCATTACAGAGCAAGGAAAGTGAAGGAAAATCTGTTTAGCAGAAGTAAATGACCACAGTTCACACGTAACACACTCAAATGCATTAGTTTGGCACTGCTGAAAGAAAACAAAGCTCCAGATTTGGCTGCACATGCCCCAGCAGTTTACACTAAACATCTAAAATAGAGGCTCAGCAGGTGAAGCCTCTGCAGATGTAGTTAGGTCCCCAAGTTTTCCAAGACATTATCCATGTATCCAGTTAAACATTTTAGCAGCAAACCTTAAGCCTTTAAAGCTTTAAGCCTTTAGAAACCATAATGCAAGGAGAAAATGGTTGGTAATAGGGCATTGTATCACAAAGCCATCACACAGTAACTGTTTCCACATCAGGATGCCAGTCCCAAATCAACCCCCTCCCAACACCACTGGCTGCCCTCCCACAGCCAGGCCAGCACTCAAGGACCTCTCCAGCTGCAGAGGTAAAACCCAGCCAAAATGAGCAGAGTTTGAGATAACCACTGCAGAAGACAGAGGCCTTTCACCAGGTGTTTCTTCTGCTGGGATAAAAGAGCATGGATGTATCAGCAGGTTTGAAAATGTCAGGAGCATAACAAGCCCATAATATATATTAAAAAAAAAATCTTACTTGGTGTCAGCAGTGAGTTTCTGTCAGATCAGACTGCTCACAGCCCTTGGTCACAAGCTCCAACACTGAGATGCTGCAAACAGTCAAGGATGAACAACCCAGTGTTTTCCAGCTCTGCTGGCCCAAAATACCTTGGCTTGTCACAGCTGTTACAGGGATGGGCAACGAGCCTTTATTTCCCTGCCAGCTTCATGTGGCTTGTGATTCCAGGGTTCAGGTGGCTGCTACTAAGCTGCAGATAGTGCCACTGCCTACCAGCTCTTGCTTGGTTATATGAACTCAAATCTACCATGGGAATAACCCCTTCTATATTGCAGTTCTAATAAATTTTGCTACATCCTGTCTCACTTCATAAAGGAGATTAATCCAACACAAACAGTGGGATTCTGTTCTGGAAGAGCCAGTGCTGAGGAGAGATGGGGAAAAAAAATGCTTAAAAATCCAAATCCAGCACTGCTGGTTAGAGAAGGCTGAACACAAGTGCATAAAGCCAGACCTGGAGGCTGGTACTGTGATGAAATTAGCTGCTCTCCCCACACATAGTATTATTGGTCTTCATGTAGTTTCCTTCAGGTTCCCAACACTCTGACCTAGAAAGTAAAGGAAAAAAAAGAAGGTCTGTCACTGCTATAGGTGTAGAAAGCATAACTCAGTGGCATTTTTTTACTTAGTCTGCAAAAGCAATATTCCTGTCCAGCAGCAATGGCCAGCACCTCGACCTGCACTGGCACAGCCAGCAATGATCCTGCTTTGGCACGGGCTGGTGCTCAGCAAGCCCTTCTAGCCTCACACAACATTCATTCTGTTTTGCTAAGCTGCTTTCATGCTGCTCCACAGGAGGAGGAAGCAGGCAGTGCTGCAAGGGGCAGGGGGGCCAGAGGTGCACTGGAGGGGTGGCAGGTGTCTCTCAAGATTCCACACAATCCCTCATTGAGGATCTCTAATCCTGTCAGAGGCAATTTGTTGTCAATTTTTCACAGTGCTCAAGTACCAATTTATCACAGGAAACACTTCCTCTCCAAAGTTTTAATTATTTCCATATATGCTGGGTAGGTGTGAAATGTGTGCAGGAGTGATTTACAGGAAGGAGAGCAGGAGAAAGGGAAGAACAGTGCAGGAACCAGTATAGATCATCTCCAATACAACCCGTGACTGCTCCTTACAAATCCTGGTAGTGATCCATGCCATTTGGTTTCTCCCACTGCAGGGGACTGCAGATGGTAAAACTGCACTTCAGTATAACAACATTAATTCCTCTGCCTGATCTTCTATCAGGGACCCTCCTGTGCACAGAGAGGGCTTGGTCTCTGCTCACAGGCAACCAGAGACAGGAAAGAGGACACAGTCTTAAGCTGCACAAGGGAAGGTTTAGGGTGGACATTGGGAAGAAGTCCTTCACAGAAAGGGTGATTGGGCATTGGAATGGGCAGCCCAGGGAGGTGGTAGAGTCACCATCCCTGGAGGTGTTTAAGGAAAGGCTGGATGTGGCACTCACTGCCATGGTCCATTGACAAGGTAGTGTTCAGTCATAGGTTGAACACGATCTCAAAGGTCTTTTCTGAGCTAGTTAATTCTGTGATTCTGGGAATCTTGGCCCAACTGCCACATCTCAGACCACAGAGTTTAACCTTCCCTCTTTGCACTAACTCATCACACCAATCTGGCCACCTTGAGATGTCATGATTTCCAGAATCAACTGTTTTTAGAAGCCAGGTCACTAACACTGGGCAGCAATTTTACTCATCTATGGTATAGTTGCAAGGACATTTACATACTGCCTCTTGCAGCAGAGTTACAATGTTTCAACTACTGTAAGACTTGAGCAATCCCCAGGGAAAAGAAACTTCTGATTTCGTTCCCATCATCAAAACTTGCCAAGCCCCTTCTTCAGTGAAATGTTTGGATGCTGTTTGTCACAGTAAGACTTGATCGCATTCTTCCAGCTTCCAGCTTCAGGATGAATTTCTCCTCAAAGCCAGAAACAGAGAAAAAGAGTCACACCAAAAGAGCCAGATGAATTTCCTACCCACTGTGCTGGTGGATATTCTGGGTGGTCTCTTGCACTCTTCAGTGAAAAGTACTTAAATGCTTGAGCGTTAAAACCAGATGTCACAAGTTTGGAAAGCGTGAGAAAAAGAGAACCTCCTCACTCAACATGTTCCGAGTTGAGACTGCAAGTCCACCAGGAGTCCATGAGAGCTTCTGAGACTCAGCATTTGAAAAATCAAATTTCTTCCTGGATTCCTAAGAAATGCCCCAAACTGGACATGCACTTGGGGCAGACAGGCATCCTCTCCAAAGCACAGGAGAAATCTGAGAGAACTTGGTTTCTGGGAATTCAGCATTGCTCTTACTTTTCTTACACAGTCCAAAGTAACTTACAGCTGGTTTTGTACTGACTTAGAGGGGTTTATCAGCCACTGCGATAGAGCTGATAAAACTTCCTCTTTCATGGCATTACTTCAAATCTGAACAAATGACTTTAAAGCTGGTATCGTTTCTGTAAAGAGACAGTTGTAAAATTGTCTGGAGAAGAATGAAATTCCTACACAGTAGTACAGTGAAGTTTACCCTCTAGTAAATAACAAAATGGTCAGAAAGGACACACAGTCATGGGTGGTCCAGCTGCCCCATGGTCTCATGTGGTCGACAGATCCAGTCTTTAGGAAGAATGACACCAGCTACAACATCATAGAGGAATTCATTTTTCCACAAAATGTTTTAATGAATGTTCAAACCGTGTTAGAAATGAGTGCAGGGCTTGTCTGCACTCTCCAGTTTCTCCATTAACATCCCCAGTACATTGTTAATCTGATGTTTTATCCTGCCTGGAGGCTGAGGAATATCTGAAATATTCTTGACTCCTCCCTGTTCAAAATAGAAATCAGAGGCTCTCAGTTACCACCCTGAAATTTGCAGAGGAATTTCTTTAATAAGCATGAGTAAATAATAATTTTCCTATGGAAAATTCAACATATGGAAAATCTAGACCACTCTGCCATGAAAGCAAAGAAGGAAATAAAACAAAACCCAACCATTCACTAGGAGATGCCTCATTAAAATAAGCAAAACCAAGATTATTGTCAGTAACAGAGGATTTAGAAGGTTTCTAAGTAAGATATTCCAGAACTAGGCATGGATTTGCCTCCTTCATTACAAAAATCACTTGGAAAAACAGTGCTTTTTTCAACATCATTATCTTGAATTAGTTATTGTGTCCACTTAAGACTCTTTCAATCACATTTTTCCTTCAGTCAGGCTGAAAAAACCCCAATTTTCCCTAACCCACTTCAGGATTCTTCCTTCTCCTCAGAGCAACTCGCCATTCCATGCTCCCAAAATGAAGCAAGCAATTGTTCTGCAATGCCGTGTCTCTCTCAGTAATGGTGATATAAATAAGGAGAAATAAACCCTGGGGCAAAAGATTCTATTAGTTACTCTCATATCTTTACTGGCAAAATAATTGGCTGCACTGTAAGCCTGACCCTACTTGATTTTGCTATCTGTCACTTCTGTGGCAGGTTACAATTACTTTCTCCTTTTCCTTCTCTCTTTCCTCTTGCCCTATGTTTTCCTTCCACCTGGGCTTCTGCCATCACCCCTTCCTACCAAAGTCTGGTACAAAGCTGCCAAAATTCACTTCTTCCTTCACCTTGTCTCCTCTCTTACTGTACCATAAAACAAAATACCACAGGATGAGGGATTTTGGGAGGCAGAGGGACCAGTCAGAATATCTGATAACAAATGAAGTCACCATGGCATGGTGAGGCAAGGAGGGAGACAGGAAGGAAGGACAGTGCCACTGATGCAGAAGGATCAGCCAGATGCCATGGGAAAGCTGAACAACAGTGCTGTGACTTAGCACAATGAAGGCAATTCCAGAGGGCAATTAAACATTGTAAGAAGAAATTGTCTAGCCTACTTCCAAACTTCTCATCTCCTCCACCTGCACTCCTAACTAGCATGGAGCTGGAATTGTTTTAACTTAGAGGTAGGTGAGAAAGAGGATTTTAGAGTTGGAGCTGAGCAGCAGCCAAGTTCAGGGTGCCATTTGCCTGCTGGACCCTGATAACAACAAGCTAAGCCTCTGAAGCACAGCTGCAGGGATCAGCTTGGCTGACATCACAGTCAAGGTCTGTGTGTGCAGCAGAGCTTGAGCTCCTCACTTGCTTTAATATCATTAGGACTTTCAGGGCAGGGAAGGTGTCTTTTTTGTGAGGGGAAAAAAATTTTAAAATGCACAGGGGTTTGTTCCCCACAGCTGAAAACAGGAATCTGTAGGAGGAAACAGAGAAGGAGGTTTCGGTTCTGGTTCTGAAGGGGTTGTCAGGTTTCAGAGCTGCCAAGTGAGCAAATTGAACTCCCACGTCCCCACAACCTGAATGTGAGCAAAACCGGTTTTGAGATGGAAGGCTGCAGAGGAAGGAGAAAGAGGCCAGATAAGCATCACTCCACTGAGCCCAGCAGAGAAGAACAGCAGTGGATACTGCTGTATTCTGTGACCTGTATTTTCACTGTCCTTTTATTTATTAACAGCCTGCCAAAAATAAATCTTGCAGAGTGGCAACATGGGCCCTTTGAAATTTGCCTGCATTTTGGACTCACCAGTACAGCACTCATGACACAAACACACTTCCAGAGACAGGACAGGAGGCAAATCAGTAACCCCCACTGTGTGGCCCATGCTTGAAATCTCCCCAGGATATCTGGAAAAATTTTCCAGGAGAGGAGAAATGTGGGAGCTGACTTTAACCCACAGAAGATCCCATCATTCAGTGGATTAAGCACAGCCTCTGCAAGAATGATATTTCTTGCTGTACATTTTTTATTCCTCTCAAGGTAGACTCACTCAATCCTTAACAAGATGCATGAGCCAACACCCCTGGTATTTAGTTTCTGAAGTATAGAATGTAAGACTATCAAGGCTCCTGGAATAGATAACAGCAGTTTGCACTCATCTGGATTTGCTCCAGACTGAATCCAGAGTGAAAAGAAGTGGATAACCACAGTGATTCATGGAGTCCCAGGGCCTCAGGTTCACCCCTTTGAGCAGGCTTCTGGTCCCACAGACAAGAGGAGTGCTGCCAGTGAAGACTGAAGCCCTCTGTGCTGTAAATAGGCACCATTTACTCTGTTCTCCTGGTCCACATATCTGAACAGTGGCCTGCTGTCAAACCAGAATGTTCAGTGTCTTTAATTAAGGTCTGCATCTTTTTAGAGTAACGGGATCAATAACTGGCCCAGCCATTGGGAGAAGGCAAAAGACCAAGCCCTGACCATGGCAGCAAGCCAGTCCCTCAAGCCTGGCTTTGCAGAGACACCAAAGACAACACCCAAGATCAGTGAACAAAAAATAAATGATCATCTAAAGATATTCACTTCAAGGAGGCGGAAGGAAGGAAGGAAGGAAGGAAGGAAGGAAGGAAGGAAGGAAGGAAGGAAGGAAGGAAGGAAGGTTGCCTCTAATCACTTTATGCTTTTCAGGTGGTTTGATCACCTCACACCTATGGGAAATGGGAAAGAAAAGCTGCCTTTTCTAGCAGCTCTGTACCTGTCTACATCAGATGACTCACAGACCCTCTGGCAGGGAAAATTCTTGTCAAGCTGGGACAAGGTGTTACTCGTGTCACTATCCAGAGCTCCCAGCCCCGTACCTGCAGATCCCAGGCACACCTTGGCAGGCAATATGCCCTTGGGTGGGTGATACAGTCTGGGCTCCCTTAGGCTGAAACACAAGGTATAATTTTAGCACATTACAAATGAGCCATATACATTTACCACTTCCTGTGGTTCTCCGACCCACTCAGGCAGGGAACAGTCACCAGCAGACTCTGCTGTAGCTGTGAGAGGTGGGTGGTAGCACAGTTTAAGTCTCTTTTAGTCCCAGGGAGTGAGCAGTGCCCAAGTACACCAAGTATCGTTATGATAGCCTCATTTCCTTGGATGTTTCTCACTGGTGAGGTCACATTGCTGTTATCCTCCGGTGTTGTCTGACTCAGGAACTGAGGAAGGAAATTACAGCACAAAATTCAAATCAGGGGATTTTTTGAAGAACTCAAAGTAGCACATAATAAAAATGCTAATAATATGTTGCAATCCAGTTCTCCTCCAGTCAGATGGTTTTGCACAAAGAGGAAGTTGTTGCAGATGCCCTGCAACCTGGTTAGTGTAATATCTGGGCATGAGAGGACATCCCAGAACAAACCGTTCTGCTCTGACTTCCCTAGAGAACGATTAGCACTGACAGCTCCTTCCTTTTGGGCTGAGAGGATTTAATAATTCAAACACTGTTACTGCATTCTCATCTGTTTCTGGTCTTCCCTTGCTAGTCCTTGACGATGTGAAGTGTAGGAATCAGGGTGAAGAACAAACCTAAACTGGTGGACAGGCACGATCCCACCTTTTTAAACAGCTCCCAATTCTCTCCACATTGCTCTCTACTGCAGTGGCTGTGACAAGAGGTTGGTGACTGGTACGAGTGACCTTCAGGAGGATTAGCCAGAGATGTGTGACTGCCAGTGAATAACTTGATTCATTTATTATGCGCGACGAACACTAAATCATTCTAGTAAGATTCTTTTCCATTCATTCCTTGCTTGAGAATGATCAGCAGCAAACAGCTCATAAAAGCTTTTCCAGTGGAGCTGAGCATGCACAGGGAGAGACAAAAACTTTGTCCCATTCACTTGTGGTCATCTCTCATCAATAGAGTTGGCCAAATATTGGGGGAAATGGTGGGTCAGTGTGTATCTGTGTGATACACAGGTATCTTTACATCCTAAATCTTATATCTTCCAGTCTCTTGACCAAGCCCATGCTGCTAGTGGAGACATTTGCCATGATTTTTTTCAGATGGAGCAATGGTTACTCTTTGAACCTCAGAGTTTCTCTGTAAACTAACACAAGTATGGATAAAATGGAGCATTCCACTTCTCCAGACAGCCAATGGATGATTGTTAGGATGACTCTACACCTGCCTATCACTGTGCACACCAATGACTTTTCAAAACTAGATGGGTTAAGCTGCTGATTAAGACATGAAGCTGCCATTTTCACCTACCCAGAGGTGTAAATACCATACCAGAGTAAAAATGAAAAAAAAAACAGGGATGCTGAATCAAAGTGGAAAGCAACACCCCATGTCATGCCCCCATGTGTTGTTCCCTTTTCTCCCCCACATGTCTGAAATATTCTTGTGTCATGCTGACCAGTGTGGTACGAATGAACCACAGGGCTAAACTGGATAATACCCAGTGTGTCCCAACACTGCTGCATGGAATGCTGCCCTGACATGTGTGTGACCCTGGCCTCCACAGTCTAAGAGATCCCATGGACTGGCTGCAGAACAGGTGAACCACATCTTAAGAAGGCATGAGGGCATGCCTTCTTGAGATGGCATGAGGGCCTCTCCTACCAGGCACAACTCTGGAGACCTTGCTTATCTTATCTCTTCCCTATGACCTTGAGCAACTCTATCACCCCACTTGTCCCCACTCAACTTGACCATTACTTCAATTTTATTTTTTAGGTAGTGACTGCTATCAGGTTTATCCCAAAGGGACTCTTCTCTCTCTCTTTCTGTAGGCATGACTGAAATTCAAATAATAGTAAATGGATTTCTCTTTTCAACTACACTTCTAAGTCAAAAGAGGTCATGTGTGCATGTACACAAATAGAAAACCAGTGGGGCTATTTGCTTCAGATGATAATGCTGTGTTTCACAGCCCCATCTTCCAGCAGCAAAATTGTTGGCTTTTTGTCAACATCATATGACTCTTGAGCAGTGAGGACCCTATGCATCTCCACGTGGATTTAACAAAATAATTAACTGTTTTTCAGCACAAAGAGAAAGTCACAAGATTGCAAAGAGCAGTGCTAAGAATGCAGCTCCATGGCAGAAGAAGAGCAGCTCTCTCTGAGCTGATGATGAGCTGCCTGAATAGCCCAAGCCCTGGATGCAGCACTGTATCATTTTCTGTCTATTCACAGCTGCTCTTGGCTAGTAAGGACTGGAATGAAGCACGAGCTCTGGATTAGCTCATGCTCATGCAGAGCTAACAATCACCTTTGGTTTTGCCTGTTGCAGGGAGCTCCAATAGCTTCCTTCCTGATCTGCACTCAGATTTTCCAAAATTCAAAAATGTCACGTGCCTAGGGAAATAAATTCACAGTGCGTAGGGGTAGGCAAAAACTTTTGTATTTTATGGGCCAGAGGGATTTCTTGGAGTAATTGCAATTTTCCTAACTTACATCTTTTCTCTGTGTGACCTTACTATTCCTCCTTCTTTTCTCCTGAACTCTATGCCACACTTTTTTTTTTCCCCAACAGCTATAACATTTATAAATTATTCACAAGATGTAGCCATAAGGAATGACTGATGTTTCATCTTCAAAAAGGGCTTACAGTGCTATCCCTCCAAATGCACACTGGATGTGAGGCTCCCAAGGCTTCCTATAAATTGCATGGAGGCCTCCAAATGGCACTGTATCCTTTCCTGAAGACCATGGGGCCTCCATCAAGACTACCTAGCAAAGATAACCAGTAACAACCACAGGGTTTTCTGCTGGGTCCACCCACACTGCACTAACTAGGAATTCCCACCGAAAATAATCTGCCTTCTCATGTGAGTAATAATGTATTAATGTGAGAGAAAGAGGACATGTAGTCATTCAAATCAGGAGCAGCCACAGCCTTCTAATTAAGGAGGCAGTTTGTTTTCTTCACACAGTTTCCTGTGCAGACAAATCTCTCAGAAACTAACAACCAGTCTTATCTATGGTTCAGCACTGGAAAAGCACAAGAAAAATGCATTCCAGTCTGGATACCAAAACAAATAAATCTGGCTTTATGAGCAGAATAACTACAAATGGTACACAATTGATTGATTACATGTCGTCATCCAACAAGTCCACAGCTAATGAAGCATAATTCTGAATAGATGAACATGAAATGAACACCATTAAATAGCCTGTAATAAACATTTTTCTAGACTCTTTTAAAAGCCAAAAAATCACAGTAATATTTAATACCTAGACCGCTACAACACAGCTAATGAACTCTCAAAAACTTCATAACAAATGTTGCAGTATAAAGAAAAAAAAGTAGTTTGGTTATCCACTGTGGAAAGCTGCACAAGACCATCTCATCCTGGCTATGTCAGAAACTCCCTCCTGGGGCAGGGAGAGCAGTGCCAGCCACCAGTGAGCTCCAGCCCTCTCTCAGGTGGTTTCACCTCACTGAGGACAACACAAGCAGCCATTTCCAAGTGGCTGAAGTAAATGGCTCAGCTGGCAAATGATCCACTTCAAAACCTGGCAAAGAGCTAAACACAGCAGTAGAGAACACAGCACAGGGAGGAGACAGGAGCTCCAAACACATGGAGTTAACTGGGCTGTGGAAGTTGGGACACCATGGATTCTGGGAGCACCTACTCTGTGTCAAGCCGAGTGGGTTTACTTCAGCTGGAAACCCAAGTGCCAACTGTCTGCTGTCCTCACTACGATGCTGTGTTCTACCTCTGCCCCTGTGTTATCTACCAGGATCATTTTGATGTATTATTTCCCCTCTTGGCACAAAACTACCATTTTGTCAATGCCAGCCAAATGTTTTTCAAACCCAAAACATGCAATCACAAATTTCTGAAAGCAGGTAAATGATCAAGTCTGAAAAAACCACTACCTTTTTTTAAGCAGTGACAAGACTCCCATGATCAAGACAACACTGAAGCAAGAACACCCATGGGCATATTACAGGAGTGAAAAAGAAAAATCAAAGTATTTTCTTCTTTTGCAGCACCTCACATCCTGATGTATCACAGCACTTTACAACCCAGTGATCTTTCCAATGCATCTACAGGGTTTGCAAATACTGCGTCACTCTGAGAGATGTAAAATCTGAGAAATGCAAAGAGGATGTTTCTTCACCCTATAGAAATTACTTCTCTCAACAATCATGAGTGAATATGTTATTTAGAGTCCTGAAATGGAAAGGATGAAGAAATGCTCACCAGAATTATCATTTTCCACAGACAAGGTAAAAATGCTTCCAACAACTAAACTTTATGATACCGCTAAGGAACGATGGTAGTCCCAGAAAACACATTTGCAGGATTAGGCATTTTTGCCAACAGAGGCAACCCTTTTGTTTTCCTTTCAGAAATGCTCCTCTTTTTTGTTGTATATGTTGTTGTATATGTTGGAGTGACTATTTTTGCAGGTGCTCAAACAGCAAATATCTCCCTTGACTCTCCCAACTTTTGAAAATCTCAATAATAATTATAAATTGCATGGAAATTGAATGGATTGAATGGAAAAATGAAGCTATTTTAATTTCTCTAGCCAGTGAGAATCTCAACAGGTATCCTTGGCATATGGTCCCTGCAAAAAATGGGCAGCTGGACCTCTAAGGACTCCAGCTTGCCAACTTCCTTTTGTACCTCTGCCTTCTTCCTGCCATCTCTCCAGACAACAAATACCCCCCTTCAATCCTCTGAAATTAGCAATTGTGGAAGGAAGTAAATTAACACATTAAAACTTGGGCACGTGATTGACAACAGTCCATTCATCCTCCTCCAGTAGCTGCTCTTAGAAAGCACAGTGGTGTCAAAGCAATAAATGCTTTTAGAGGTTCCCTGCTCATACCAGGTATCATGGGCCTTGCTGAGGTAAATATTGACATTTCTGATGGCATGGCACCATCAGACCTGATAAAACCCATTCCTATGGAGAGTCTTGACTATCACAGAATGGTGGAGGCTAGAAAAATGTTTCTCTTTCCCTGGAGCTTCTCTACAGTGCAATTTTGATGGGACCAGTCAGTCAGTGCATTCGTTCCATTATTACCTTAATAAAAGAACATGAGATCATTATCTCCCAGCAACTCTGCTGACTCTGTAATAGTGGGTTGGGATGGCTCAATGTGATGGGAAGTTACTCTGGAAATCTTCATGACCTTTCATGCTCCTGGTATAAAGAGCACCCTCCCTGTTCACCTCTGTTTATGCTGATCACGTCATACGGCAGCATTTCCACCAGGGAGGACAGCTAGGAAACAAGAAAGGCACACAGAAAGAGAAAAGTGTGTTTCCATACATATAATTTCTGCTCTTCCAAGGATGACAATCCTGAGATTCAGGAACAGAGTGAAAAAGTACATTCTGACTAAAATTTACAATACCTATTTACCACAGCCCACCTGAAATAATTTCAGCTGCATTTTTAACTGTGGGAGCCAGGTCAAAATACTTTAGCTGGACTGGTTTTATTAGGAGCTTATGAATTAAATTGAGCAAGAATGCTTTAGTAGAGGTTTTCTGGCATCAAAGAACTAGCAATAAGCTTTCTTGGACTAAGCTGAATTATTAATGTTGATTATATAAGAGTACCATTCACCTTTCAAATGCTGAGGGTAATTAAGAATTGCTCAACAGAATAGCTGGGGAGAAATCACTCAAACAACTTTCTTATGCAGTTCCCTCAAAAGAAAAAGAAAACTAAAACCCTGAAAGAGAGGCTGCTCTGATAATATGCATGCTTTCAGCAGATTTCAAAGGCAAAAAAAAATAAAGAAGAAAAAAGAATTATTTTCTCACAAATTACATTTGTAGTTAAACATTCGCTTTCGAGATGGGATGTGTTTTCAGCACCACAGCATTAGAAAGGAAATGGAGATGTTGCACTGAATGTTTAATGACACACTGAGCTGCTCTCTTCTAGTAAAATCTCATTTCACTACCATCATTCTGCTGAGAAAGATGCATTGAATAACGCCAGAGAACACTGAGCCAGCGCCACGGTATTACATCATCACTATTAAATATTCCTCTTTGTGCATTCACGGCATGCTTCCACACATTTGATGCATGAGAAGTGAAAATGGCAGCGAGCTAAAGCACCTCAGTGTTCCCTTCAGCATTAATCAAGCTTCCAGGATGTTAAATGCCTGCAGGGTTACATCCCTGACCCTGCCACAGCACTGCCACCAAACTTTATCTCATGCAGGCAGGAGGCATCGCCCAGTGAGGACCTGATGCGGGCAGCTCGTGCAGCACAGTCACGCACAGGGCTGATTTTAGGTGTGCTCTCTTCCCAGACTACGTTTCTCCTGCTCTCTGAAGGACAAAAAAGGACAGCAATAGAATGTGTGGAGTAAAGAACTGCTTGCCTCTAAAACTCCCAAATGAGCAGTGCCCCAGATAGACCAGAAACCAGGGCCTGACTCCTGATGCCTGCTGCTGATGCTGAGCCTGCCTCACCACACCAGTGGAGCTGGCAGAGCCACTTGTGCTTATCCTGGGATGGGATGAGCCCCCAGAAGCCTGCCCCACACCTTCCCCTCACAGCCTTCCACCTTCCTGTTTCTTCCCAGCCCCTGTGCCTTTCTCCCTCAATACCCAGCTATCCTCTCCCTTCAGGTTAATCTCAGCTCAGCTGAGCCCCAACATCCTCTCTCTGATTCCCAACATCTCACTCCCTTCTCACTCCAGTCAACACCAGGAGAACACATTAACCTCCTGCCTGCAAACACTCAAGTCATCCCACATATGAAGAGAAACTGAAAGGAACAAAACCTTTGAAGAACTTTGAGACAATATGCAGTGCCCTCCTTCCCTGTGCACCAGAGGGAATCTGTTGCCAAAAGCCACTTTTAGAGTATGTTTGTTTCTTTGCATCAGTGTTTCACAGCTGTTTCTATCAGTTTTCCTGATGTTTCTGTTCACACTCTTCTCTCTCTCCTTCAAGCACATCCCAGACCAAAACATAGCAACGCCTTCTTCCTGGAAGGCAAGGTCTTCCTGGACCCTGGGTTTGTTTCTGGTACCCTTCTGTGCATGTTTCTGCAGAGGGGCCTCTGCATCTGCCTCCTGCTACTTTGTTTGAAAGTCTGTAGCTGCTTTCACCACAGGGCAAAGAATAGAATCATTTAGATTGGACAGCATCTTTAAGATCCTTGGATCTCTGTTGACCCAGCACTGCCAAGTCCACCACCAAACCATGGCCCCAGGTGCCACAGAGTGGGGAATAGGTCTCCCAGATACCTCCAGATTAAAGGTACAGCAGTAATAGAACATCTTGTAGGAGGCAAGGGAAGGAGAATGAGGGGGGCCTTGTTCTAGATTTTAAAGATTTTTAGGAAAATCTTTATTTAGATTCTCAAGGAAACTTTGTTTCAAGTTTTTAATTTAAACATTCTTTAAGAAAAAGGAACAAGGTGTTATTTATTTGGACACTCTCCTGTTTCCCCTGCCTTGACAAAATTCTGCTTCTTTAGGCAATTGTTTCTGCCAGGAAAAACAGACCACTGAGCTCAAGGTCTTCAAATGGGGTGAAACTAGACTGTGGCTGCTGTTGCTGCCAGTCATGCCTTGGCAGAAGGGTTACACACACAGTAACTGATCCCTCAGGACTTCATCTGCTGGCTCCCTCACCAGCACAACAGCCAGACACATAATACACACTTGCCATGTGATACTTTAACAAATCTTTTACTGTCTACATCTTCATAGGCTTCATCTCAGCCACCTGGGTTCGTGTGTGTGTGAGAGGGACAAGTTACACAGGCTCCTCTGCATCAAATGTATGATTTCTCTGCAAATCAGTGGGATCTGAGCAAAATAACACAACACTGTCCTTCTCCCTACAATACAAAGCAGGTATTCCTGTTTCCTTTGCAGGACAAAAAAGCACACCTGCACTTATCAGGCTGATGTCGCCCTAGAGGGACAGACCAGCTCTTGTGGCAAATCTCTGCACCTAAGCTTCAGTCACACTGGAGAAAGAGGCCTCATTCCAGTCCTGATTCAGGGATTCTTCCATGGCTTTAATGAGGCAAAATGGAATCCCCATTCAAACTACTTCTAAATGCTGAGGCAGTTCATTCTCCCTCTGGTTTGAAAGGAGGGAGTCCAGGAGTGGCTTTGGGGAAGCAGGAGAAGCAGCTTGTTTTTTAGATTTGAGGGAAGAGAAGGGTATTGCTTGTCCACAGAAAGAGCAAGCAAGCAAACAAATGACACAGTCTTTACTTCAGGAGATCACGTAGACTGCAAGGTTAATAAAAAGAAAGCACAAGAACAGGGCTCCACAGGGACACCTAGGCTGGCACTCGGTGCTGTAACAGGCCTGGAAAGCCTGTCTGTCCTTCTGCAGCCCCAGCCACCTTGAGCAGATGTGCAGCACACAGAAAGCAGCAGCTTGGTCATCAGGCAGTTAAGCCAGTCACACACAGGAGCCAGAATACACAGCTCAGCCCAAGCTCCTTGTTAGCTGGAACTTGGTTGCAGGACCAAGGACACACGACCCACTTCATGGTGGCTGCTGCTCTCATAGTGGTGTCCTCGTGATTTGATTAGCTCACCCTAGCAGGTAATAAATAAGGGGACATGCATACAGGGAATAACTTCATGGATGGTAACATCAGGGATGGCTCTGTCAGGTGAGCAATGTCTTCACTGCAAAAATTGAGTGTACACCATTTACTCCAGGGCAGGAAAAGGTTCTCCCAGCCTTTACAGCACAGGATTGCCTGGCGGGAGCAAGTTTCATTTTCCTTCGTTTGCCACACAAATTTATCATCTTCCTCATGGGGAACACTCAGGCTGATGGCATCAAGCAGAAGACAAGTGATCAGGAGGGGCACAGCTCCAGGTGCTGGTGAGCTCAACCAGGGCAGGTTGGAAGTGCCCTGCCCTTCTTGTAAAATCAGCCTTCAAGTCCTTCACATCCTCCCCTCCACGCACTGCAAATTGCAGCTGTGCAAGGGAAGGGTAATTTGGGCCCTTAATTCATCAGTTTATCTTGCAAGCATTTTCCACCAATTCATTTTAAAATGTTGCTCTGTACAGAATCATAGGATTGTATCTAGAATCATAGAATGGCTTGACTGGGAAGGGACCTTAAAGTTCATCCTGTTCCAAGCTCTGCCATGGGCAAGGACACCTAACACTAGATCAGGTGCCTCAGAGCCCCATCCCACCTGGCCTTGAACACTTCCAGGGATGGGACATCCACAGCTCCTCTGGGGAATCTGTGGCAGTTCCTCACTACATCACAGTACAGAACTAACACAGGTGGGAACATATATCCCTGGTCCTATCCACTCTCAAAATACTATTGAAGCCCCTTTTTGGCCCCACACATTACAGCATGGTGAAGAGGACCACAGGGGGCAGCTCTGGGTACCCCCCAGGCTCTGGGGGCTGGGGAAAGGCTGGGGGCCCTGGTGCCAGTTCCAGATGGCAGAAGCAGGACTGCCTGAGGCTGGGCTCCAAACAGCACATCCCTGTGATTTCTCTGTGGGTCAGCTTTTTTCCAAAGAGGATGAGGTAATCAGAGTGCCCATATTCACCTTTTCTAAGCACTCAGATAAGCCAGTTTGGAGTATGAGATTATCCAATTTCTTGCATCCCTGCAAAGGACACACACACACATATCTGATCATGACCAGTATGCACATATAACTAGAACTGATCCAAACCTGTCTGAGCAGGCAAGAATTTACAGTGCCTTTTACCAAGACTGTAGAAAACTATGATTGCACGTCCCAAAACATATGTTAATTTGTTCCATTTTACCTTGGGCAGGCCAATGGCATGTGCTTCATCTTGATAAGGAAATGCTGATCTCATCTGGGACCTTGCTTCTCTAATGTATCTCTAGTAATGATGATGACAAATCTAGTCAACAAAAAATTGGCATTATTGGGTTAATGTAGCACTTGATGTCCTTAGATCTTTCCATAGATAGACATAAACGCTGTAGATGACTCAGACTGCACTGATCATTCACAGTTCACGGTTACCCTTTTCAGGGTCAGTACTTTTCCTGTCTTTAGCTCCTCCATGTGTACAGCCACATGTTCTAAAAATCAAGTGCTGGCTGTGAAACTTCCAAGTTGAAATTGTTTTCTTTACCTCCCTTGCTAAAAAAAAAAAAAAATAGCCCCAGTGCTTCCCTGGCCTGTTGCAAGCTCTGTGAATCCTAAGAGGTGAATGGTATCTAAATTGGTATATTTTTCATTTTCCTGTTCCAAGCTGAGACACAGATTTGCCAAAGCACTCCTTCCCGCGGAAGGTAAATCTGAAGAGCTCTATGCTCCCAAGTGGTTATTAATAAATTTCATCAGCAATAATTGTCCAAAATAGATGCTTGTGAAGATCAGATTACTTTTGGCTTCATCCCCCTCCCTAAGAATACTCTTTTATTACAGGCAGTTGCAGTGCAAATGACGGTGGTTTTCTATAGTTGCTGTCCAAGACATACCTGGTAAGTCAATGCTAGTGGTTAGGTGAGAGAATGCTCACATGCTTCACACTGCTGGGCAACGGAATCAATGCAGAATTGCCTCACTGCACAAATCTGCATCTCACTAAGTAACTGTATGAATGCCAACACACTGTTCTCTCATGCACTCACTCAGAATGGCTTTCAAGAAAGAGATTCTGATACCTTTGCAGGCAAGAGTGGATTTAGGCTTGTCCTCAAAATAACTAAAAAGGTAAATACACTCTAACATTCTCTCACTTATTTTGGCTGAGTTTGGGGAACAAAAGATTTAAAGGCTTCCTTCCTAAAGGAGCATGGTGTCCTTGCTTCCACTCTCCCCACTCTGTGTGTTGCAGCTTGTTCTGGGCATTCATCTGAGATCTCTGCACTTCTGCCTGTACCTATTCCCACTCAGCGTCTTTCTTCTCCCTTGTCTCCCAGTGAGGATTTCCCCACCTTCAGGAGAACAGCATTAGAGAGAGAAAGCAAAGTGTCTGCTTCACAGCCCCATCACCCAGGAGTCAGTGGCAGGTTGACCACAACAGCTGCACCACTTCATCTTCCAGAAGGTTTTGGGCTCTCACCTCCTCCCAGGAACGAATTGTGTCGAGATATTCTGATGGCCAAGCAGCTTTCCCATTTTCAATCACAGGCCCTGATGGCAATGAAACCTCAGTGCACATGAAGCAGGTAAGCAGCCAGGAAAAGGAGCGAAAGAATTAAAGGAGATTGTGAATAAAGGAGTCTGGATTAACCTGGCATGGTAGAAGCTCACAAAGCTCTTGTTTAAGGGGAGCCAGAGTTATTACTCCCTTCTCCATCTTCATGGCATTTTATCTCCTGAAAATCAATGGGAAAGTTGATCCTGGAAATATGAAATAGGTTCACTACAAAATGAAGAAGTTGCACTTGTCAGTGAAGCTTTGCAAGCAAGAAGAAACAAATGTTTATAATTCCTGAAAACCAAGATGAAACATGGATCACTGGCCTGCAAAAAGTAAAAAGGAACTGAGTAACACACATTGTTCAAAGTGCAACCATATATTTCTACAATGCCTCTGAGCGAAGGATGCATTGTTTGATTTCTGATTTCAGGATCTAAGGACTCCTGCAACCAAGAGCTTCATCATTCTGGAAAGAGAGCATTAAATGAACTTCACCATCACAGTTACAAGACAGAAACAAAGTCATCTGTTTTCTGCAGAAGAAATAAAATATTTTCCACTATTAACTCCCACCTAGCTTTCAGAGCCTAAAAATAATAGGGAAGTTTCCTGGAGTTTCAAAACTCTTCCCATGGAAATTTAGGGCAGATATTTGAATTTCTTCTCTAATGAACCTATTGGTTCAAATCCATGTCTCTGCACTAATTTACTCTCAAGATGATAGTGCCTTTCCCAGCACCTCTTCCCATCCTCAGTCTTCCAATGCAGCCCTCAAACTGTTTTTATCAAAATTCCTCCTCTTTTTATCCTGCTTCTCTGAGAAGTAGAAACCACTAAAAGCAAAGTCTCACTGACTTCCTCATATCACCTTGTTGACACGGTGGCATTCTCAACATCTCTAATGAAACATTTGCAGTGTGCATCCTCACAAGGACCCAATGAGTATGTGCTTCTGCTTACCAGCTCTCTGAGATGAGCTAATCCCTCAGTTCCACACAAAAACCTGGTGGTCAATACCTTTGGGTTGTGCCTCTCTCTGATTTCAAGATGGGGTTCTTGCCCCTCTGCCCAGGTGAGTGAGACACCATTTGAAATCATAAACAGTCTGAGTAAGGTGACCTACCAAGAGTAGTTGGCACAGTGTGAGCCTCAAATATGGAATATTAAACCCCCACTGGATTATGTGGGTGGTACAAAGCTTCCACAGGTTAAAGGAAAGTCTTGTTATCCTTTAAAACCCATCACTTGAGTAGGATCTGGAGCCCACAAGATAATCTCTGTGGAAGAACACCCATCAGTTGTCATTAGTGTTTCTGACAGCTTAACAGACACAGAAGTGACAGGCACTGAATAAAAGCATTTCTAAATACATATCTTCTGCTTTAGTCAAGAGTTATTGCAGAGATTATACATGATTGCTCCAGTTTTCCTTTAGAGAACCATCACTATGAATCAGCATCCAAGAGCCCCCTTCATGTTTAGATTGCAAGAGTTAATAATTGAATGAAATAATTTCTATATTTAAGAAGGGAGCATATAAATCTTCAGCCAGATAGTGGACAGGGTGACTCACTGTGCTATTTCTCCTCCTTCCCTAACTCCTCTCCCCTCCTCTTCTTGATTCATATACTTGGTTACTCACAGCCCATAGCTGGTGAAAGGAAAAAAGCTATGGAAAATAAGGGGATTTGTTCCTGTTTATCTTCCTCCATTGGAGTAACGACTGCCTAAGTAAAAAACAAAGCTGAGGACTGAAAGGAGCCTGAATCCCAGTCTGTTTGGAGGGCATGACCCAGCTGAATCTTCAAATCTCTGTGCTGGAAGATGACTGCCAATGTACACAAGAAACAGGAGGAGGATGACCTTGTACCTTCACAGTCTGCTTTCTCCCATGCCACAGGAAAAAGTGTCTATAAATATAGTTTCAAAGAGTGCAACCTATTGGTTGTACAAGTTGTTTTCTGGCTACATCATCTGTTCAGAGATGTCAGATCTCCTTTTCTGTCTAAATCACATCTGCAATTTTATTTGCACCATAGTATGCTACAGAAACCTGAAAACATAGACACTCTAACAGAACTAACAACATTTCTTTGTTCTTCTCGCCATATAAACTTCAAATACTTCTGCAAAAACACATTTAAGATGGGCCATTAAAACAAAGAATGCAATTTACTTTAGTGAACTTTCAATAAGGCCTGGTCAACGAAACACAATATTGCTATTAATTTACATAAAATATATTTTTCAATATTATTGTAGATGACTGATTCCATAATCACAATTATATGTCACCCCAAACTTTTACTTTATATCTTTCATTGGCCTGTGTTCTTGGGGTTCCAAGCCTGGGCCATGCTGAAGACTATTCTATGTTTCAAGGATAGAATTCTTCTAATTGATATTCTCACTCAGGTCTGTTCAAAGCAGTGGAACACTCAGCTTCATATACTAGTTGTGCTCACTGACCATATCTCACCTTTACACTTTAGCTCAACACATTTTCCTTTCATTCCAGCTCCCATTCTAAAAGTGATAAATTCAGTTTTTATAGTGTACTTATTAATTCAGCTGTGCTGTCTGAAATTGGTATGATAATTTTTTATTCTCTCTAAAATCTTCACCCCAGTAAAAGCCAGAGCAGTTCTGATTTTGGACTGTCATTGCCTGAACATATATTGGTAGGAAGAGTAAATGGATCATGAAGAACCACGTGTTAATTGCTTCTGAAATCAATACGTTCAACTTGAATATCCCAAAGCAAAGACTGTCCTTTACTGTGTCAAACCACAGATATTTTGTGCCTGCTTGCTTTTTCCCCAGCTCTGAGTACACCACAGACTTATTGCCCTTTTATTCCATTTGTGGTTATGATCAGAGTGTCCTGAAAGCTTAGATGCAATAAATATTGGGGTAAATGGACCCACTGGCACTGGAAGAGTTTGTGTATTAGTCTGACAAATCAGCTACTTTAGCTCCAGACATGGGAATTAATTATTTTTAAACGGTGCTTTTTTAACTGCAGGGGACTGAAAGCCTTACTTCTTCAGCCAGCTGTTACAGCACTCCCCCGGCAGTGCTGCACACAATACCTGCTGTGGGGGTTGTATTCCTGTTGTACTGCTCTTCTCCCCTGCAAAGGCACTTGCCATTTTAAGTTCAAGCGGAACAAAAACAAACGCCAACCTTTTGGGGCTCTGAAACAGCATGCCTCTTTGTACCTTCACCAGAAGAGGTAATTTTCACCAAAGTCAGTATGCAATGTATGCCTGGTTTAAGACTCAGCCAGATACTGAACTAAACTGACTTATTTCAAGTCACAATGGTAAAATCGGCATCCCTGGGTTATTTCACGCTCCTCCATGAAGGCCAAATGCCTTTTCCTTCCGAAGTCTGTGTCAACTTTGAAACCATTTACTTTTCCAAGTGTTTCTTCATAGAACAATTCGCTAGACACAAGCTCCTCTCAAAATAATCTCAGGAAAGCTGTTAGTCCCTTTGGCCACAGATGGCACATACTGCCAGCTCCAAGCATTTGCTTTGGAGGTCACATTACAGGAGAGCAACAAAGGTATTGCTCCCCTCTCCTGGACACTGGGCTTTTGGATAACATTCATTTTGCTGTTCTTCCAATGAAACAATCAAGGCCATCTCCTGGAAGCGATGCACCTGCCCATGGCCATTGTAGGACATGAATATCATCTGGTTTCCTTCCCCTGCCAGCTGGCCAGGAGGGGATTGTCTCGCTGCTGAAAGAAACCGCAGAGTTCCGTGCTCCCCGCGGCGCGCGCGGCTCCTGTTCTGCTACGCTGTGTCCATAGCTACACCAAACCACTGCATCACAGTGGGCAGCTGAGCAAATGACAGCCACCCCAGGGGCTCTGCCCGACAGCCGCTCCACTTGTGCACTTGACCAAATTACAAAGACTTCCTGACCATTACTGGGGCGAGCCAAAGTGAGGGCTCGTATCGAATTATTTTAATCTACATGTACAGGAATAAAAACGATGTGATCTGCTGTTAAGCACAGGAGAACATTTATCATGCCATAACTGTAAATGCCATGTTGGTTTTGTATCACTGTGCCTCTCATTATTGGAGCAAATGAGGCTTGGGTGACATCGGCTGCCACATTCCAGCTGCTTTTTGAAGCGCCTCCACCTGTTGTTTTGCCCTTCTTGGACCACAAGCAGTTACATTTAATGAATCCTTGTCATACCAGAGGAAGATCATTGTTGAACAGCTTCTGTCGCACAGACAACGCTCTCAGGATTTACATAATTTTCACTCAACAGCTCCCAGGGTTGGGCTGAAAGAAGCCTGGCCTCCCTGGGGTTCCTGTGTGGCAACCAAAAAATGAGTAAATAAATAGAAGAGGAAGAGAAGAGAAACTCAGCTTTCTCAGAGTCCAAAATAACATTAAGAATGCATCCTGAATTACTCCACATTCTACCCTCAAGTGGAAGAGGAGGAACCATGCTCTCTCCCTCCTCTACCCGAAACTGTTGCTCCCTCCCCTACCCGAAACATTTGCTCCACACTTCCTGGCTATTGCTCTTAGGAAAGTGCTTTCTGTCCTTGGACACCAACCAGTGACCACAGGCATTGCCCCATAGGGTGTTAGAGGCTGGCAGCACAGCCAGCCTGCCCTTCAGGTCACCACTCTGGTGCAGAGCAGGATGGCACCTCCCTGGAGCTGATCTCCAGAGTATGTGCAGGGGCACTGCCATGGGCATCTCCCTCTATGTCATTTGCATGGAAACATCTTAAGGACTCCTTGGCCAAAAGGGTTTATCTTCAAAGATATGGGTCTTTGAAAGTGAGACATCCCCTTTGGAGAACAGCTAGAAAAAAAATAAGCTTTGCAATATTTTGTTTTACCCATTTCATCCTCCATCTGCCCCAGCTGTAACACATTTCTGTTTCTCCTTCACCTCTCTGCTATTGTTTTGTTACCACGTCTGTCACTGCAGCTTTCGACAGATGCTGCTGCAATCTTCTTGCTGTAGAGTCCCATTAACTTCAACAGTAACTTCAATAAATAACTTATTTCCCTTAAGATGCTCAAAGGCCTGTCTTTGGTAAATTTTTTTTGCTTAAATTTGTCATTAGAATTTATTGCAAAACATCTGGACATTCCCTCATCTCATTTTTTTCCTGCATAGTTCTGTTTTACTTTTACTTCACACTGTAGCTCTTCTGTACTTTTTATTTATTTATTTGCAACTTTGGTTAAATGTCTGTTTGGTTTTCCAACAAAACAAATGTCATAAATTCATAGAAATGTCATTTGGAAGGGAATTTTGGTGGTCTCTAGCCCAGCCCAACAACTGAAGCAGCCCTACCACCAGTGCTGGAGCAGGCCACCCACAACTTTGTCCAGTCATGCCATGAAAACGTCTCCAGAGGCTTTCCATGTGATGTTGGCTAATGGGGTGCAGTGCTGCACATCCCTCCTGGCCTCCTCACCCTCTGTGGGAGGAAAAGACACTCCTCAGCAGGAATGGGGCTGGCAGAAGAGAGTCATCACTGGCAATCAGGGAATTTTGCAGCCATCCAGCTGGCTGGTTTTTACTTCAACTGATCACCAGAAGTCAAGGTCCACCAGAAGTCAAGGGAAAGAGAAAGGGAAGACTGGGGAAGGTACACACCCAAGTGCCCTCTGGACCCAAGCATACACACCCCAAATACTGCACTTCTTGGGATCTATGAGGAGAAAAATGGACAAAGCATAGGCAAGCAAGCCAAGTCTGCAGTGGGACAGGACTCAGGAACAGCACTGCAAACCAAGAGTTCTGTCTATTTTTTCATATAGCCAGAACAAGAAAAACAATTTCCCATATATACTAACAGAAGGTATGGGAATGTTTCTACACATTAGTGCTCAGACAGGTGATCCACAGAATACATGCAGTGTTCCAAGGGAGCCACTTAGGAAAAAATGCACTGGGAAAGATTTGGTGCCATTGAAGTGTTTACTTGAACAGTGCAAATGTTTTGATTAATAGCCTAAGAGAATCATGTTGAAAAGGGAGACACAAATTAACTCCAAAAGGTGGAATATCTCTTTCACAAAAGGAGATGCATTTTGCTAACCTTATGAAATCCAACTTAAGGTGATTTCAAAACATTATGGGAATCTCCAATACATCTCAGTCTCCCTGTTTTGAACTACTATCATGTAATTGAAACTACATTAGCTTAATGTGAATAATCTTTATTTATGCTGATATAAATAAGAGCTGTTCAGGTATAACAGAGAAAGGATTAAGCTATACAGTGAAGAAGGATGGGATAAGTTGGTTTCTAATCTCAAAAATGGACATAGGTTGATTAATATCCTTTTACGAAACATTTTAGACTGCTGGAGCTGCCCAGGTCAGATTAACCTTACAGAGGCAAACTGCTTGCTGAGATGCAATCCAAATGGAGGTTGTTCTTTGTATATTTCTTTCTGGTTCTGGCTCTAAAGCAGGTTTCATAAAAGTGAGTTGTGCTGGGAAAATAAGAAGGAAAAGGCTGCTTGGAAGCAGCCAAAAATAGACAAATTAAGTGTTTTTGCCTGGTAGTGATCCACAGTAATTATTTCAGTGGTGCTTTATGGAGTTTATAAAGCTGTTATACAACTACAAGCACAGTTACTATTATGGATAGAGGGATCTACAAACAAATCTAAAGGAAGGGGGTCACTTGAATCCCATGACATTAATCTGGGCTGGGGCAGGAATGCCTTTTGCTTCTTGGGATTCCCCAACCACTTCTACAAGATAAAATGGGAAACACTTTCCACAGCTAAGCCCTCATGATTGCCACCACCCCTTCCCTCTGGTCATTCTTAAAACATCACTGGAAGAGCTTTTGGTGTGAGTAACAAAGCACAGTGGATTCTAAACTCAAAATAATAGGATGTGATTTACCACGAAACGCAGACAACTTCAGCTAACAAATTTCTTTCAAGGGCTTGGATTTCAGAGGCTGGGGAAATTCACACCAGGAGGTGCAGAGCAGAGCTTCCACTGGGGTTTCTTCCTGTGAGACTCTTGTTTGCACACAGAGAACTGCTCTGTGAACCAAACCAGCACACCAGAGGGTGGGGGATTTGCTTCCCCACTGCACCAGTGCTCCTACTGTCAGCTCAGCTGGGGCACAGCTCTGGCTCAGGGCTGTGGTGAAACATTGCCTGGGGCTGAGCACTGTCAGTAAGGAGGGCACTGCAGTACTGCTGAATCATAGCTGGAGAAGCAGACCCTCCTCTTCCACATCATTCAACTGACAGCTGGCTTTGGAGGGACTGCTCAAAGACAATTCCTGGGCATTTTCCAGAAGATGCTTCACTCCAAAGGCTGCTTCTCCAACAGCAAGATGGATGATGTGACATCAGCAATCATCTTTTTCCTTACAGTGTACCCCAAAACACCCCCAGAAAGCCTGGAGCCCTCAGGCATTCCCAGCACTCCTCATGCCACAACCACCTCATCCACCTCCCATTTGCTGCTGGAAGAACTCCAGTCGGTGTGGGGGGACAGGACATGCACTATTTCAGACTATTTGATATCAACACACACACACAGAGAATGACAATTATGACCCAGGATCACACAGGCAGAAACTAACCTTGGAGATGGCAGGATCTCTACCCAGCATCTTCCAGAGTTTTGTCGTGATTCCATGTGTTTCATGTGTTCTTGAAATTTGCTTTCTCTTTGGTTTAAAATAGCCACTAAAAAGAAATTTCCAGCATTTTGAAATTTCCAGCAAAGGGAAAATTGTAGTCCTGGAGTCATCTGTGACCCGCTGCTCCACAGCCAAGGGCTCTGGAGCTGGGAAGCTGGTGAGCTGGGAAGCTGGTGAGCTGGGAGTCTGCAGCCCTGATGGGAGATGGTAGACACCCACTTTCATTTTTCCAGAACCATTTTCAGTGATGGACCATTTTGTAGAAAGTTTTTATTTTAATTAATTGCCCTTCCTAATGTTGGAAATAAAGGAAAAGGAGTGCCAAACTTCTGGATCAATTCCAGTGCTGAAAGAAATTGCAATCCTCAAGCTATCAGTTTGTCTTTGAATACTATCACCACTGAAAAACAAACAAGCAAAGAAGCCCACCCCACTGATAAGGTTACCTTGTTACAGAGTGAGGAAGAGCCTCCATGGTCCGTGTGGGGTTCATAATGCAGAACAGTTAGAGCCACTCTGCCACTGTATGGTGAGAAATACTTGGTACTTGTGCCATCACCAAGTGCTTGGACTGGGGAGAAAGACAATTTAATATTTATTACCAGTTTTCTTTTGAATTCCCTCCACCATGTTATTGGTAATTCTATTATTTTTTATGAAGTACATTATTTTCAAAATGCCCATTCCTCAAAACTACACGAAGCATCTTCCCTTTCAGGCATCACAAATTCACTTATTCCCTCAACTCCTTCCTGTCAGACAAGCAGCTGAATGTCCCAGTTCTGCCAAAAGCAAGGAATGGGCCAAGCGAAATATGGCAGAGGTGCCAAGGAGAAGAAATTTGCCGAGTGCCCTGAGGAAATCCAGAACAGGTGAATGCAGCGTGCCCAGATGAGACCATGCTGAAAGGGCAGCATGGAGACACGGCAGAAGAACAGGTGGTGCTGGAAGCCAGGCCAAAGCACAGTCCCATTTTATTTTAAAGACGAACAAAAGTCTCTCTCTTTGAACAAGGTTTTAGGACTTTTGTCTCCCTTGCAAGTGATAAAGGAGAACTGTAAACCTGCAGAAGTTAGACACAGTTTAAAAGGGCCCAAAATGACAGAGGATGTATCAGTATAAAGGTCAGTTTAGACAGAAAAATATTATTCTCAATTTAGCTGCAAAGTTTTCCACTCCAAAAGCACAGCTTAAAGCCTCCCACCTAACCTTTCTCTATTAAAAAATGGAGTTAGAGTCCTTTGTCTGCAAGCCAAGCAAAACAAACTCCAAGAGCTGATTTTTTTCATAAATCATGACAGCATCACTCTGCAGAAAAGAAAAGCAGCTTGGGAATTTCAGGGCTCACCGAAACAACTGCGTCCAGGGCTCAGTCCTGGAGAGAGACACAAAAGCCCAACCCAGCTCTGCAAACAGAGGTGATGAGAGATCTCCAGCCATTAATCTCTGACAACAAAGCATCATCTTTGAAATGAGAAGCAATTGCAGCCACTATCTCAGGTTCACCTCACCTCCTAAACTGTAAATTGCACAGATCAATCTTATGAGGAATCCAGAGGACAGGGTGTCTGATTTCAGTTTTATACATGCTTTATACAGGGTTGACCAGATAAGTCAAAGCCATTTTCTACAGTGAACTTAATACTGTTTCTGTACACCAAGTGTATATTCCTAGTGAGTTTATGGACAGAGCCACAGCCATAGCAGATTTCTTAGTTTATGAAAGATCTGACAAAATGGGATTTCAGCTCCAAGTAAAAGAAGTCTGGCTTTGTTTTAAAAGATGTTGAAGAAGTTTAAGAGGACCATATTTAAGATCAAACAGGTTTTCATTCCAGACATTGAAAAGTATTTTTAATATCTGAGTTACACTGAAGAATATTGCAAATTAAGACACTTCCAACAAAAAAACCCCAAGTGTTTTATTTTGAAACTCCAAAGGGATTTTCTTTCCTTGAATACTTACAAAAGTTTTTTCTAAACAAAACACACAAAGCACTTAGAAAGTGCACATATCTGAGCATTACTGAATCTCCTTTCTTCTCCAGAAACTTTTTTAAGGCTTTGACTCCTATGATGTGCCTTGCTACAAAGAACACCCAGCATACCTCTTTTACAGGAGGAGGAAATGAAAGAGGAGGCCCAGTTACACCAAAGAAATTTGCTCAAGATCAACCAGCAAAACCAAAACAGGTAATAGCACCTAGTCCTGCCCCATGTTAAGAAGCATTAGATTCCACTGATCAAAACATTTTGCCTGCAATATGCAAAGCTTCATGAAAGTCTCTGTTGGTTTGTTTTTGTTTTTGTTTTTTTTTAAATTTGATGAACTTCATATCGTATATGCCAGCAGAGATCAGGCAGATAGGCTGGGAGAGTATATACTGGAGATCCTTGTGGCTAAGGATTTCCACAGGATTCTGCAACCCAAGCAACTCCAGGAAATAAAGAGCAGTTGAGACCTAGGGACCAAAGTTTATTTTCTAGAGCTTTCTGAAAAGCATGCAGAGCAGGCTGCAAACCCTTTACAACCATCACTGTGAAGATGTGAGGGATTGGAGGTGTTTTGGAACACTTAACCATGTCTATGTATATCAAAGAGGAGCTTGAAAACATGGCCACAAGAATCTTTCTGCAAATACCTTTCCCACTTGTGTAAAATCTGAGACCATGGGCACAAGGGCTGAAATCAGTGCCAATGACTTTCATGACTGGCTTCCCCCCACCACTATTTTTGTGATTTTTTTTTCAATGTAGCTATTAAAAAAGAAAAAAAAAGACAGTAAAATAAGTGAACTGAAACCATAAGTCTGGGGTGTTTAAGCACTTCTGAAGGTTTGTGGCTGCAATTTTTAGAAGTTTCATGTGGTGAGCGCAGACTGAAGGGCAGGGCTTGATCACAAGGCTCCAGCAGGAGCAGGGCTGATGTAAAGTGCTGGTCAAGGTGCAGGGCTGGGAGCTGTCAGCTGAATTTGCTGAAACAGCCATGGAACAGAAACAAGGCATGATGCAAACAGCTGAACTCGTTTTTATTTTTTTTTTTTATTTGAGATCATTTTCAAACTGCTTCAAAAAACTATTCCCTGCTCATTCCATTACAAAATGTGAAGTTTACTCCAGAATGACTCACTCTGTCACCAAGGGAGAAGGTATGATCTGCCACATGTGTCAGAAAAGGCCTATGAGGTAATTTTCATTCTCTCAACATATGAAAACTATTATTTCCTCACCTAATGAAAATGCAAGGATGTAGGTGGCAATCCCCAGATGGACACAAAAATGAAGAAATCTCTGGCGGATTGCTAATCACATTTTGAAAAATAACAAATGCATTTCAATCATAATGAATATTTCCGTGTAGGGGAAGAAGGTTTTTCTCATCTACAGCATCCACATAACATTTGGCAATAACAGCGTAATCCAGAATTCATATGTGAGTGTATCTCATTTCTAATGCTCACATTTCATCATGAGTTGAGCTACCCAGGAAATTCAGGTGCCATAAAGGGTAAGTATCCACACAGAGCATATCTTTTGCTTCCTCTGTAGTTTCATTACTCTTTGGTACGCTTCCAGATCATATGAAATACAATCTCACTCACCAAGTTTTCTGGACCCTCAGCACTTGAATTAAGCACTCACAGATGTTCCCTTTGCTCTCCTTTAAGCACGATGGATCCCCTCACTGCAGGCTCTCCACTGAGGTACAGTTGTTGTCTCACTTTGAAAGGAATTTCAGAAAACACTTCAGTTCATCTGTGGAATTTTCCATCTAAGTGTTGTTATTTATTTGCATTGTCACCATGCACCAGAGGCCACTTGCAAGGGCCCTTCTCTAAAGGCACTGATGAAACTTGTATGTCCCTACTACAAGTTTCCCAGAGGACCATGACAAAGCAGAACCCAGCATTTCTTATTTTTAATTACCTCAAGCTCAAAAGACGGGGGGAAAAGGAAGTTTTCATGGAAAGCAACCAGGACTGAGGATTTGTCTGGTGAATCAGTAGAGTCAGTGGTGTGACTCTGCTGTCTGGGAAAGTGCCACTGAGACAGACAGCTGAGGGTCCATGCAATTGAGCTCTCAAACCTGTGAACTTTTCAAGCAGCATTTCACAACATCCAGACTGGGAGCATCTCTTTCCCAAGATGGGAGAAGATCTCCTGATTTTATTCTTCAGCGACACACACAGTCAAACAAACAAGGGGAATATCTCACATGTGCTGAGACTTGCCTTGAGTGGAAGGTTGTATGCCCAGAAGGGGCTTGGTAGGCAGAGTTGACCTCACCTCGTTTTTGAGGTGGGACACGCACACTGCAAACCAGCTGCTATGTGCACTCCAGCACTGAAGGGCTTCTTGTCCTTTGGAGGGCTGCTGGGGCTCTGATGGCCCTTGTCAAACCCTCAGGGCTCAGTTCAAAGGAGCCCTTGGTGAAGCAGGAGAAGTTCCACTATTTCACCAGCTCACACCAGATAAGCGTTACACAGATCGCAAGGCTGGGTAGCCACCATCAGACCCGTCTGCTGAGAAATATTGAGCCATTCTGGAAAGTGTGAGCTGCTGCACAGAAACCCATGGAGAAACAAGCTCATGGCTTGTGTGCATACACCAGCCTGCCTTAGAGGGCAAGCAAGATTAGAGACACAGCTGGAAGAGGAGCCCCATCCTCGGCAGCAGGGCTCACTTCCACAGCTATAGGCAATCAACTCATCTACTCTCCACGCCAGCACTGACTGAGGTGGCACAGCTGGCAGAGCCCAGGGCTTGTGCCCACTTTACAGCACAGGTTTGCTGCTCTCCTGGGTTAAAGAATCCCACTGGGAGACACAAGCAAGACACAAATGGAACAGAGCATCCCCACAACAGGAATGCAGCACAACTGCTGGAGAGGCACAGCTACCCAGACAGCCACCACCACCACCATCATCCTCATCATCATCATGCTACCACCTGCCCAGGCCAGAGCTGCACAACACCTCCTTTACCACCCTGAATCTAAATCCAAACCTGTGCTCAAAGAAGCAGCAGAGAAAACCACCAGAAGCCTGTGCTACAGGCCAGAACTCCTCTCTGGCCTCTCAGACCAGCAGCACACCCCTCCAGCTCCCAGCCTCAGTACAAAGTGTCTGCAAAGCCTGCCAGGGGAGCAACCAGAGTCTGTGCCACAAGCTGGGACTTCACACAGCAGCTCAGTGCCAGGGACACAGAAAAGGCTGTCCTCCAGCTTTCCTCAGGAACAACAGCAGTGATGTCCACACAGCTATGGGAAACAGCACAGGAATACAACTCCTGGGCTGGTTTTCATACACATTTCCCTTCTCTCTGGCAGATGGCTGTCCTGAAGGGTGATAGCACACCAGGCACCACCAAGAAGCAGGAGCAGCCAGAGCATGGCTGGCATGGAGCATGGGCTCAGTGACCATAAGCAGCAGAGTCACAACAAGATGTGCTCCTTGTGGGGATTTGGGGATGCAGGTAATCAGCCAGATTTAAGAAAGTTTTGCAGAGACAGCAAAAGACATGTCACCTCTGCAGGGTTTTAAACAAAAAAATTAGGCACCTGTTCCAAATGGGAAAGTGTTCCTAGAAGAGATATTTTTCAGAAGAGATTAAAAAATATTTTGACAACTCAACCTATTTTCTTCCAGTTCTTGGATATTTACTAGCTTACCAACATTTTCCCCACCCCTGAGAATTCACACAGCCAAGGCATAAAGCCAATGCAAATACTCAATCTGACTCTTCCAACTGAAAAATGTAATGAAAAGAGGAACTTTTGGGGGGTAAATTCAGCCCATCTGCAATGGTGGCTTTTATTCAAAACGGACCTGAGCCAAGTTTCCTTTCTCTCTCCTGCCTCCTTTCAGGACTGTGCTGTCATGGGAGCCTGATTCTCCACATGGAGTTTCTGCAGAAGGCCTGTTTCAGGAGGTGAAGCACCTCATAGGTGCAGTTTCCCCTTGCCTCAAGTGGTGATCAAACGAGAACCTTAGGGGCCAATTGCCCTTGTACTCATGCCCGTTCTCTGTGCACTGACGTCAAATGTGCTGCACATTTGTGCTGGCATAAATAGCAAGGGAGGAGAATCAATTCCTGCTCAGCCGAACACAGGTCACTTCCATCCTCTGGCCAAAAGTACTCTCAGGATAGCATACAATTTGGTCCATTGATTTTAATATATTGGCATTTCCTCCCTCTTACTGTGTGAACACATTGTTTACAATTTCAGTAAGCCACTTTGGAAAACACTGTTATAAATCAGGATACATAAAAGCTTGTTCTATTTGCCTCCAGTGTCAGACATTGCTAGTGTGGGAGGTAGGTCAATTGGGGATACAAAAAACCCAGCTGAAGCCTTCTTCACTAATTCCTCAGTGTTTCAGGTGGGTTTCTGAAATTCCTTAGTGCTCCTGGACCGTAAATCTGTTGACCATTACAACAATCAGCCAAGAGGAGTCTTGTTCAGTGGAGATATTTTAACCTATTCATTCATTTACAGTAGCCACCTTACAGTATTCCTTTAAAGTGGCCATCGCTCAGACACTGAATCTCTTGGCAGGGAGGCCTTGTTCATTTGCTGTTTGTGTGATACTTTAAACCAAAGACTAAAAAGATAATCTGGATCCAATGTGTATTCCAGATTGGTTTGGCTCTTTTGCAAAGGGTAAGCACAGAGCTTCTCCTCAATTAGCAGGAGAGGAAGCAAAGCTGGGATTGCTCTATGAATTGCCTATAGGATTTGATGAGACAGCGAGGATACGGCCATGCTTTCCAGACCAAAATGAGTCACCTGTTGTCTGCAGGAGCTCATGCCAAGAACGGTCAGATTTGAGCTCAAGGGAGTGCTTTCCAGAGGACTTCAGCCAACAGCTGTTTCCCTTCAGCTGGACTGTGCTGAGAATCTAGCCTCAAGTTAAAGCATGAAAAGAAAAAGTGGTACTAGATGTCAAAAGAAGTGCAAAGGCCAAATTTCCCAAAAAAATGGAAACATGGATTGTGTGAATTATCTCCCCTGCTTTTCTGCTCACACACTATGCCTAGCATAGCATGGTGATCCCATCAGGCAACCAATCTACCAAAGGAGAGTGCTGGAAAGTTCCTGCTTCTTCAGGAACAGATCAGAGGATGAGTCTCACTAATACATATGTCCAACCCAATTCAGATGTTCAAGTAGTTTTAAAGTCCAGGTATTCTTTGGGATAGCAATTTCCACAGTGGCCAGTGAGAAGGCTAAAGCAAAGGATGAAGGTATGTTAGATCAGTGTCTTGCTCCATCACAGACTACCTCTAGGCATATTGTTATTGCTGACCTCCTCACAGCATTATAGATGCCCGACCAGCCCATCCAATTTTGGTGGGATTTTGGTGCTCTGAAACTTCATGGATCTGGAGCTTGGTCAGTTTAGTCACCTTTTTGTGAAAAATGCTTTCCTCCTCCATACAGGACTTACTGTGAGAACAGCTGAGAAGCACAGAGCTGCTCCGCACTTAAGGCCACAGCAGTGAAATGTCTTCCTGTCACAGCCTGCAGCAATTTTAGCACCCGTGATAAAATCCCAACCAGAGCCCACACTGTGCTCTCTAAATGGCAAGTCACTGCAGAGAAAAGCTCTCAAAACCCTTTCTGTCACCACCTCACAAACATAAGCCCATTCTATGCAGGATCTTACAGGAAAAACCTAATCTTTTCCACTGCAATTATCACCAGAAGCCTTCAGATGGTCAGTGTAGGATGCAAGAGTAAATCTCCTGTCTGGCAGCTGTAACACCTGGCCAGATTCTGCAGAGATTACAGCAATTGAGAGCCCGGAAGGGCAGCTTGCTCTTACTCCCTGCCCCTGCTCTTTCCAGAGGCACACATGACTACCACACCTATCATGCTTTTTAACATCTTCACCTCTTTGTAAGCGAGCCAGAGCAGCTTACTCCCCATTTCAAGAAGCCTCCTCAGCCCACCTCCCAGAGGCTGGTGATTCCCAACATGGACAGAGAGCAGAAAGCAGCTATAAAATGTTAATTTCTGTGTAAAGACTGAAAACAATTCACAAAGCCTGAATTCTTTTAAATAATCATCGCTGATTCAAAAGAAAAATCTTTTCAATAGACTTTAAAACCAGGAAGGATCACTGATCAAGTCTGACTCCTAGTAAAACATAGGTCAATGATTTCATCCAATGAAGCCTGTGTCCTGCCCATGCATGCAAAATGAGCCTCCCAATTAGCACTGGTTAGAGCCTTCCAGTGCAGTATCAGGAAATGCTATTTCATTGGAAGTGAAATGTGTCAGCTCCAATTATCATTTCATTTTGAAAAAAGTATCAGTCTACAGATTTCCAGGACAGGCCAAATGTAGACTTTTCTCTTTTGTGATGGCTTTTTGTGTAACTACTTGGAGGAATATAGAAGCATCAAAAATAAAATGTTTTGATGAATATTTAGCTTTCACATGAAAATTAAATAAGTATGTTTACTCTTCTCTTCAGAAAAAAATGGAAAATCTCATTCCCACAGTGGCATCAACAAACTAAATACAAGATCATACAGAGACAGTAATGGGATTAGCAGATATATGGCAACATTCACAGTCCCTTTTATGCAGTAACACCATGTTTACACCCACATGAGTTAAGGCAGTAAGGACAAAAGCCAGTTATGAGTCCCTCAAAATCTCTTAGAAAGAAACCCTTTGGCTAAAACACGTGTGTGATGTTCAGCCAGAAAAATATGTTCTTCCCTGTATTCATATTCCCTGTGTTCATGTTGATGGGAAAGAAATGTCATTCTTGAGACATAAAAAAGACTACTTAATCATTGAAAGTTCTAATGAATTTTCACACCCTATGTCACAAAGCCTTGCTTACAGACATCAAATGATCTTCTAATTATTGAAACATTCTTTAATTCGAGTTGCTTTGAGGCTTTCCCAGAGTATTCAGAGTTTTCCTCCAAAGAAATTCCAAATTATAACACAGCTGACTAAATGAACCTTGCATGTGCTACCCCAGCTTTTGGCTGTCTGGGGCAATCATGAGAAAGTTTCACAATGCAATGCATTTTCAGGCATAATACCTAACAAAGATTTTCTCCGTTTTCTTATTTTCCTCTTTGCAGTTTACATCACTACAATATTCCCCACAGAAACTTCAAAGAATTTTAATTTAAAGAGGGGTTTTCAGGGGGGAAATTACTATGCTTCTGTGGTCTTCCCTACCCCTCAAATAAAAAATGTAAATAACCAAAAATCAAAACAGACCCAAACAAGCTTAGACATTAGGGTTAGACAGGAAGGGTGAGGGGAAATGAACATTTTTGAAACCAGAGCTGTGCATTAGGTGCCAATTTTAACACTTTTCTGCCGTGTATCAATTCAAAGTTCTTGTCACCTTCAGCCCCAGTGAGCATGTCCCTACAAGAACTCCACAGAGCTTTCCTTCCTGAACAGTAGCTTTCTAGGAAGCTGAGTTCAAGCATAAGAAGGCTCTCAACAGTGACACCACACTGGGGCAAGTGCTGCTGATGGTCCCAAGGACAAAGCACACAGAGCACTGAAGTGACTGGAGCACTGTTGAGTGCACTCAACTTTGAAACACTTCCTCTTGGTATGAGCCCAAATTTCCATCACTGCAGTATCCTTCACTATTTATGTATTTCAGGTGTTTGGTACGATATCAGGAGACAGGATAATCTGAACAACCAGCAATGTATTCCTCAGATGGGTGAAGCATCTTGTAGGGCATACAGGGTCCTGGTGGATCTGATCCCCAACCCTACATAAACCAAAGCTGAACCAGCTCTGAAGACACCTACCTATGGTGCAGGCACTGCCTGGAGGCTGTTGTGAACCACCCTATGGAGGTATCAGTGGACTGGATGCCTTTTAGACATGCTGAAAGTCTCAGCATGGAAGAGATAAGTTTACAGACATAAATAAAAGCCCAAAGCTTCTTTGTCTGAAAGAGTAATTATCTGTCTGACTTCAGAATTTATGCTGTTACTCATTACTAGAGAACATTCCAGTTTAAATCAGAGGGAACAGAAAAATCTCTGGTGGCAGTACTTTTTGAACCTCCCCACTTAAAAGCTGAACAAACATGTACCTTGCATCCATAAAGATTTTTTATTTCATCTGAGAGCAGGCAATTGTGCTTTGTTGATGTTTGCAAGGACATTAAGGTCACACAGGTCAAAACTTGCGCTTGTATTAAGCTGAAGTAGCAATGATATAACATCAATTAATTTGACAGTACAAGGAATGAGCCACAGAGGGCCTACAAATGCACAATGCACTGGTTTTAAATGTCCATTTCTGTTTCTACTGCTCATTTGCAGCTTCCAGACATGCACTAAGTTCATGTTGCAACTTCAAGTTGCAAAGAAGTAAGGCAGAAAGTCCTTACAAATGGTTATGAGGGCAACAGGAAAGGGGAAACAATGAACTCTGTCAGAAAAAGGCAGCATTACCACGTCTGAACACAGCAGTAACCATTGAAAACCACCCTGGGCTACCTGTGGCTGTTCACTTGGAAAAGCAGGGAATTATACAAAGGGGGTAGGTTGACACACTCACCTGGAATGGGTCCCCTGCATTTTGTTTGGGAGTCCCTCTAGATTTAATATACCTACATCCTAACTTCCAACCAGCTCCAAAGAGGTCTCTAAGCATCCCTGACACAGAGATCTTAGAAATTTAGCAACTCATACCCTACTGCACCAAACACAGCTGTAATCAGCACCAAATGTAGCCCTTATCAACACCAAGAGTCAAACCACTCATTGTCCCACACTCCACCCTCATTAAGCTTGTCCACCTAAGGGGAGTGACAATGAAAGGACAACTGTGGCACAGGTAAGCGTCACACTGAAGACATCAAGCACTTACCACAAGGAGACATAAGCGCGATTTTCAGTGATCCCTCAGGCATTCTGCAGGGGAATGCTTTACTGTGGGGGTCCTTGGAAACTCAGAGGGGAACAGGACAATTTTTTTCTCCTGCTCGAGCTTCCCTGTGACTTGCTTAGATGCAGAAACAGCTCGATCCAGGGAAACCTGTTGCAGGCAGTGCAAAATGGGTCATTTTGCTAAACTGAATGTCTGCTGCTTTCCTGGCCACTTGCCACTATGGCAAATGCAGTGAGAGATAGGAAACTTCCCAGACTTGTGCAAATGACACCTTCAAAGTGAACTCAGACTCTTCTAAAAAAGACAGAGCCTTGTTCTGCCCTCAGTTACATCTGTGTAACCCATTTGACATTTCTTCTACATTCACCTCTAACACAGTGAGGCAGCTAATGAGCTCATTAACTGCTGGACTCTGACTTGGCACCGAAAAAGAAGTAAACAAATGGAATATTAGACAGTCTACTGCACCAGATGAGATCCTGAGACAAGATCTGTATTGAACATAGCCTTTGAGAAGAGAAGAGAAACTTCCTCAGGTTCTGAGGTGGAAAATCCTTTGCATGTTCTCTTGTGCTAGGTTTTGTAGGCTGATTTTCTACCAGGCAGACACACTGTACTCCAGAGATAGTGCATGTACTCCAGAGAGGCTGCATTCACGTAAAGACAAATGGGTGAATTAGATAAAGTAATTTTCAGCCTTTTCACTTAAGAAACGTGGGCTTGATTGCAAGTGTCAGGCTCATTAGCGTGCTCAGGAACCTGACAGAAAGAAATACAGATTTTATATATATATATATATTTGTGAATTACTTAGGGCATGACCCAAGGACCCGCTCAAATCAATGCAAAGATCCAAGCCAGTCCTCAAGGAGGCCCAACCGAGAGATTAAAATGGAGATGCAATAATGTGTACAGGCTCTCCTTAAATCAGCCCCACCTGGTTGAGGTTGAGATGCTGTGGGTGATGGGGTGAGGAAGCTCACATCATCTCCACATCTGACTGACAGATTAAACATTTCTGAGAATTGACTCAAGCCTTTTTACATGGAATCACTGAGCAACTCCTTTTTAACAGCTGTACTACCACACTTACACCCCACTAGCGTGGGTAGTGAAGCAATAATCTGACACGCCAACTCCACTGGAGTCACTTAGAAACAGAATGAGAGTGTTGGCTCAACCTTGTTGGAATAAATATGTGTTAACTATTTTTCGTGAGTATTACTGTCATCAGTGATTAATTGGAATAATGAGCCTTGACAGTGAGCTAGCAGAGGTTCCTAAAGATGAAAGGTATATCATACCACAGAGAGAAAACCAGTAGCCCTTACAAAAGACATTCACTGTCTCTAGGGAGAATAGAAGTAGTACAATTAGAGGCATATAGTAGACATCATCCCTTCCCAGAATATAGTTTTGGAGTATGAAAAAGTGGTATTTCATAGAGATTATGAAACATTCAGTTCTGACACAGCCTTCATCTGGTATTGCATTTAAAAGGACATAAGGACTTAAGGGCACTTAAACACCATCTGTGGGGTACATGAAATTTAGTCATACTCACATAGTCACACAGACAAGAGCACATAGAAGTATGACCCCCTTTTGCAATCTCATGGCTCTGCTTTCTCCTGTCCAAGGGGAAAACAACAGCAGCACATGCCTGCTGCACAAGTTTCTCTCTGGGCTCTGTTCTTCATTCATGATGTTATATTCATACCCAATTGTTACAACCAAAAGAATAAATAAAACATCTAAAATATACACAAACCATCTTGTTCCCCAGCAGCATGTGATGTTCAAATACACTCAGAAACACAGACATCAAACTCATGGCTTTCCTTTACAGATGGGCTGCATAATTCCTCTAAGGCCCAACCATAAAATTCCCTTCCTTCCCTGAACCCTGCTGAATTCCTGTGTTTCACAAGGGAATCACGTCTTTTGTGGAAGAAAATATTTCCTTCTGCTGCTTCTACATTTTCAGCTTTCAAATCTCTGAGTGTTTGAGGAGGAAAGATAAATAAGAGCATGCGATTTATTTTCCTTAGCTAGACAGGAAGCGTGGTCTGAATGAAAGATTAGGGCTCCAGATGCTCTTCAAAATCATCAGTCACTGCTTTCAATGGATACACAGCTCTTTTTAAAAAAGGACTGTTTCCACAAAGCCTTTTAGCTGAGGGCCAAACTCTGAAAGCTTAACCTCAAATGTGAGCATCTTCTCAAAACTTCCCCTTAGCCTTTACAGTGGGTTTGACTCTCTCCAGCCCTCTCACCTCCCCTCTTCACTGACTTCTGCTGCTGGGTGTAATTTAGTTTTTCCAGCGGTACCTGGTGCTGGAAGAGAGAATGCACAGTCTGCTGGCACTCCTTAGGGAAGGCTTGCAAAGGCAGAAGTGAGTGCCCCAGTCACTCCCCATGACTGTTGATAGTAATTATGCATCACCTCACACCTTTCTGGCAGTACTATCTGCATCTATCAACTTCAACTGCTGAGTCTCGTGCCAGAAATCCAAGCCTCGGAGGAAGACCCTGAGAGCTAACAAAGATAAAGAAATCAGGAACACTGAGTGCTACCTACCTTCGCTTTATCTAATTGTATCAAGAAAGGTTTCATAAAGAGAGCCTGACTCACTTCTCACATTTGTTAATTAAACTTTGTTTCAGAAGTAATTCAGTGTTAATACTCCTCCCTTACAATATTATGTAAGGCTTTTTTAAGGGAAAGCCTTTGTAAGAAAACTTACTGGGAACATAGAACATAATCCAGGACTGGACTGAGTTACATTCTGACACATAAAGAATGGCCAAAAGCAAGGATGGTTTCTTCCCAGATCAGCCCACAGCCTGGCAAATTAACACATACCTGATCCTGAGAAACTCAGGTCAGATATTCAGTTTGGGCTCCTGAGGGCATAGGCTGCAGCCTTTTTCTTCTCCACCTCCAGCAGCTGCCAGCTCCACTGTTTGATGGGTTTGTTACAGATGGCCTCATGCTTTCTGTATGGGGAACAGAAAAATAAGTCTCAGGCTAACCCCAGAGTGAAATGAGAACTATAATCCAGAATATTGGTATGAGGTGGAGAACCATTTCCTGTAAGGCTCTGGGTAAGACACAGGACTATTTTGAGCAGCCAAGTGTTGGGGAGACAGAAAGGACACAATGGCTGTGCCATTGAAAGATTATTTATCTGCTTTCCCCCTGGCCAGTGGCTCCAATGGCCTGTGTTCACACAAAAAATGCCACACCTCTTGCTCCCACCCTTTCAGCAGCCCAGTCCCACCTAAACCCCTCTGGCAGGACACCCACAAAAGAAAGGGATTTGCTCAGGTTTAGAGCCAGCCTGACCTAGAAAAGCTCATGAGATATGGGCTCGGTTCTTGCGGAGACTCCTCCCTTTTGCTGTGCTGTGTGAGAAGCACAGACACACATTCGGGCAATCCCAGTGAGGAGTTTCACACCAGCATGGTCTGCCCCTGACTGAGGCTGAGCACAGCATCAGAGTAACAGATGTGATGTCAGGTATGCTGCTGCCGTAATTAATCAGTTGCAATTATTGTTCAGGTACATTCACATCTCATTTGCCCAGCAGCACCAAGAACATGAAAGGGCTCCCTTAGCACACAGTCAGCATGATTTTATTGTATGGATGAGATAAAGCATAATAAAGCAAGGGAATATTTGCAAGGAAGAGCCTGAGACTTGGAGAGAATTAGAGTTTTGTTCCCAGCTTTACCACAGACCTCATCTGTGACTTGGAGTGAATCACTTCATTTTTATCCTTTACAATGGGGATTCTCCCTCCTTTTTGTTACTCTTACCAGTTTAGGGAAGAGTCTCTGACAGTGTGCAGGCATCTAACAGCCAGCACACAGGCACCTTAAACCTAAGGGCTTTGAGATGTCTCTGTTATCATAAGAAGAAAATCTGCTTTGATAGATGAATTATATTGTTCTGTCTCATAAATTCATTTGCTTGCATAATATTAATCAAGATGAGGTTCTTTTCTTAGCTATTTTATACAAAAAAATATCATGTTAGCATCCTGGGAACTAGAAAGATCTACTGGGTAGGCACCCATGTTTGTGAACCAAGTAGAGCAAGACTGAGCATGTGCTTCTTAAGGACCTTTCTTTAGCCACTCACCTCCTGTATGAGCCACAGGGATCAGATGTTGGGGCAGTGTGGGAAAACCTGTGGTGACTGAGCCTGTCTTCAGAGAACAGCACATATCAGTCAAATGTTTTGCCAGTGTTAAACCCAAGGAGGCCCTACAGTCTCAGCTGAATCAGAGAGTTGGTCCTCCACAAAGGCTGTCTTTACCAACATGTTCTACTAAAATCCAAATTTCTGAGCTTCTGAGCTGCTGATTTTTCCAACAGCAAAATCTTAAAGTCTGTCCTTAAGACAGACCTGTCCTATCAAGACAATATTTCTGTATTGATGTTTGGGTTTTGGAAAGAGACAAACTGACTTGCATTTACTGTGTGCTGTTCCAACCCACCACCATCCCAGCACTGCTGAATGTGTGAGTTCCGACTCAGGAGAACATTTTCATTTGAACCATGCACAGGGGTTCTCTATGAAATAAAACCCTGCAACTCCAAATAACTCCAAATAACTCTTTGTTAACTTCAAAGCCCTGGCAAGAGCTTTGGAGCTCACAAGACACACTAAGAGCTGGCAGCTGGGACTATCAGGCTGACAAAGAAGCCTCCTGGCCACACTTACCGTATAAACAAGAAAGGTCAGACCATTCTCCTGTGGCATATGACACTGATCCTGCTTCCCCACGGGGTGACGATTGGGTTACATGGACTGGCATGACCCAGCCCCTGCACAGGAGACTGAAGAGAGCTGCACACACCAGACGCTTCTTTTGTAGACCCCGCAAAGCAAAGCCTGATTGATGGGGTGGCTTTCTAGTGACAGTGCACAGAAAATACCTCTGGCCATGCCCTTTCCTGAAAAGGTGAACGCAGCCCTTCACCCTCCTGAGAGAGAAATCAACACCTCAGGGCCCTGGCTCAGCTAAACCAGCAGCTGGCAAAAGCCCCAGCAGAGGAGAAAAGCGACTGTGAGCTGCACCTCCAAGGCTGATGTCTCACAGGGACATTTCATGACAGAATGAGAACAACCAAAACGACTCTGCCTCATCCTTTGCCACTGCCTGCCTTCTCCACCTCTGTTCCACCCCATCCTGCACACCTCCTCTCTGCAAGGAGGTGGGATCCATCCATATTACAGCTTCTGAAGGCAGGGATCATGTTTGCTCTACCTTTAAACAAAGGCAAGCACCTTGCTCCCAGGCCCAACAACATTAACCCTCTGCTAGTGCAGTTCACTGGGAGAGTTCAGGTAAGAGTGGGATCCATAGGGAATGAGTCACATAGAGGTGAGATGAGCCAGCAGACCTGTAACACCACCAGGCCTCCAGATCATCAGAGGGAAAAAATGTGAAGTACATATTGCAAAATGTGCCTCTCGCAGACGTGGAGTCACTGATAAACAATCCTCAAACACTGTTGTTCAAACAACACTTGAATCATTCTCTGACTCAGTGATCAATGAGCGACAGAAAGAAAAACAGTTAGCTAAGACAGCAGAAAATGTTAAAGCAGTGAGCCAAGTGTGGCATTCCCAGCTTAGCTTTTAATGAGCTGGGTCAGAAAATTACTGAAAAAGTCACTGTGAAAAAGTCACTTTTATTTACAAAGCTATAATAGTGGAGCTTACACTAGAAAATGTTCATCAGCTGCTTTGCAGTCAATGGCAATTCTTAAAGTGGCATAGCATTTATAGCTCTGTCCAGTTTCTCCTAGTCTTCATGTGTTACTTTTCCACTTTTCTCTCTCTTGACTAAAGAGCACTGAGAATCTCTCTCAATATAGCTGTCCGGATCAGATTACACCTGCTCCAAAAGAAGGAAAAATAGTAAGAAAATTAGGAGAAAAAATCTTAATTAAATATTGTTAAAGTGTTTCATTTAGGGTTTTGCTTGACAAACTGTTTCTTCAATGAGTTAAAAGTGAAATAAAAAGAAGTTGCTGTGCCATGGAGAAATCCACACAAGTGTTGGCTCAGAGCAGTGGCTTCCCACTCGCCCGATAGAAAAAAATGAAAGTTTTTCAGTAAATGACTAAACAGCTATGTATGACCATGACAGGAATTACCCATTTCTGTAGTTGCCCAAAATGATCAAGGCATGACCATACAGTTTTTTCATTTTACAGAAGTAGTCTTAGTCAAACTGTTTCACCACAGGCAAGCAAGTCAGCAAAGATTTTAATTATAAAAAACCCAACATAAGCATCCACTCCTCCCCAACCAAACCCAGCACAAGTTTAAACAACCCTCCTGAGGGATTTAGGTATTCCTCTCTTGAGCAAAACGAAAGCTGCTGATCATTGGAAACATTGAATAGAGCCACTCCCATTTACATCTCTAAGATGTTACAAGGACTAAAAATTACTTGTGTGATTAAAAGGTCTGCAAGGCCATTATTTTTACATTTGGCCAAAGCAGCACCAGAAGTCAGTGGCAAAGAAGGAATTTAACCTCTAAGCACCTGTCCAGCACTCTGGCAACCTCCCCTCCCTGCCTGATGAAACCAGGGCAAAGTCCAGGAAATGCATGAGGGTCTGGTGTTGTCCAGGTTAGCCCAGATGTGCCACCAGCCGCTGCTGACATGCAGTGATGTGACATGGTGACATGAAGGAGGGCAGCGTGCTCACACCTGGAGTCCCTCCCCAAGAGGCACCTGCAGAGAGCACAAGGTACCCAACAAGGCCCTCACCCAGGCTGTCCAAAGAAATAACAAACTCCATTTTACAGTGAAAGATTTTTACCTGCCCTGGCACTATGGTGAACTTAGAGAGAAGCTTATCTCTCTTCACAACAGCAGCCTGATGAAAAGAAATAGAGTGCCTGTGGAAAGGTGCCACCCTTTCAGAAAAGGCATTGTGCTACATTTACTTTGGACAGAGACAGTGAAGAAGAAATTGGGATTGTCTGAGGCTTTACAAACCACACAGGTTGACAAGACTCAGCGAGGAAGGTGGTCCTGGGGTGAAGCCCCATGCCAGGGCTCAGGAAATGGTGGTCTCCCAGCTACAGCAGCAGCCTCACTGCTGGGCAGTCAATCTCTCTGAGGTCAGAGGAAGGGAAGGGGAACTTATTTCTTCCTCTCTCACTTTTGCCCCACACACCCACCAGAGGTGAGGTGAGGATAAGCTGATGAACACACACAGGGTGTTCAGTCCTGCAGGGATAAGCAGCAGAAAGGTCCCGCAGACACAAGAGAAGCAGGATGCCAGCTGCAGCTGCCAGACCTGACCACGCATCCAGACCCCAGCAAGAGCTCCCCATGGCTTTTAAAGGACCTGTTCTCTTAGGGCTCATTTGTTTATTCCCAACGCAATATGTTATCTTTACATTGCAAAGTTTATTTCTGAACATGTCAACACACTTCTGAAAAGGTCAGACATATGAGGGCATGCACCCGTGGTGGTGCACAGGGAGGCACAGACACAGCTGCATTCCTGGAAATCACGATTCGAAGGGTTTTCACAGCAAAGTCTGACACAGCAGCTGGGTTGGCAGACACACGTAGGCAAGCCACTAGCCTCCCCCTTTTGTTACCACTCCCATTTCATTTCTGTGCTTTGCACAAAAATCTGAGGGTTGCTTCTAAGTATAGGTTTTGCTGGCTTTGTTTGAAAGCTTGCCATAGCTCTCAGACATGATAACACCAGCAGGGTGCTAGCTGAACTATATTTATCGATGTATTTCATAAAGGAAAAACTTAAGTGATTTTGAGAAGTTGAGGTCTTTTCTCCCTTTCTTTTCCTTGCAGCAGACAGCTTAGTTGTCATCCTGACAAGTAAGATACTATTAAAAGAGAAGACTCAGGATCTGTTTACAGGCAACAATGCTTTGGATAAGCAGCTCATGTTTAAATGAGACTTGAGAAACACGGTTGTTTGGTTTTTTTCTCTCCCTTTTTTATTTTTCAATAAATAAAGAAGAAATTCCTTTGGTTCCTTTCATCCCTCAGCCTGCAGCTCACAGGTTATCCATGGACTGTGACACCCCAGCAATGGCTGGGGATTGCTGTCTGCTCACACCAGGAGCAGTGACAGTGCCCAACCCACACCTTTAAACAAGGCACTGCGAGTAGGGCTGTTTAAAATAGCGAGTCAGTGAAAACAGCCTTTAGAACAATAAGACAAGTGGTGCCCTTTTCCAGATGGCAAACACACCCCAGGGAGGCCACAGGTCCCACTGGGCAGCTGGAGGTGAGCCACAGCCCCGTGTGTGCTCCTCACCTCACAAGCCCCTTGTGACATCTCCTCTGTCTGGAAACGACGTCTCTTTTCCAGAGCTTGGTCCCCACCTTCCCAGCCCAACTGAGAAATGCAGTGTGGAGGGCAACAGAGGGATTCTCAGTGCCACCATTTCCCCCATTCATGCACAGTTCTGCCCCACTCCAAGTGCCTGTGGGAGCAAGAGCAGGAGAGGCTAAAGAGGAGCGGCACTGGTATAGCTCTGCTTGGCCTTCAGGCACAGAAGCACGACCTTGGCCCCCACCCCGGAAAACCAGGGCAAAATTAACATCCCAGGCCTTCCCTACCACACCTCAACTTGGCAACCATGTCCCACCAGGAGGGCAGAGCTGGAATTGACAGGAAAAGCTCTCCCTGGGAGAGGTGACAGATAAGAGAGTGCTGAAATGCAGGCATTCAGCTTGTCTGGTACGGCAGCATGTCAAGGCTACAACACTGATGAAATGTCTGCAAAGGGGCTGGGGAGAGGAGCTGCCTTTGGCACTGGGGCACTGGTGCCTTACCCAGAGCTCCCAAACACTTCCTGGCAAGGGATAACCGAGGGTGTCCATGCTTGCTGCCAGACAGTGTGAGACACTCCTTGGCCCTGCCACTGAGTTCCCCCATGAGCTGCTTTGCCTCAAGCAACTGCTCTGGGCATTGCTCATTCCTCAGCAGGTATTTTGATGAATGCTTAACATTAGATACAGCAAATGTCCAAGGAATAAATCCCAGTTACCCAAAGGCAACAAATCACAAGCATAAACATTTGTGTCATCAGCCTTGGAATTTCTTTGTTCCATGTGATAACCAAATTGACCCCATCCATTGAAAGGAGCAATGTAGAAACACTAGAAAGTCATGAAATTTTTTCCACAACAATATTCTGATTTGCTCCATAGGAAACAATTCAAAAATTTGATAAATCACAGTCTAACCACTGAACCATCTGTGGAAAATTTTAAAGATATACCCATGAAAACATTCATGGTTATTCAGAAACATATCATTCACAATTTCAAACCATTTACAAGCTGTACACAGAGTGATTAACTTGGCAGGAGAGCAGGGTCTGGATGACACACAGCACTGTGTGGGCAGGAAAATATTCCACAACTTTTCATCTTGAGGTTGATGTTAGTGCACTAACCAATATTTTTTCTACTTGCCACCTCTCACTCAGGGGGGCAGGCTGTGCTGGCTCACCTGGCTGCCCCTGCCATCCCAACCACACCACCAGCAGTGAATGCTGCCCAGAGAAAAGCACATGCTGGGACACAAGATGCTTCACAAAAGCCAGGCACTCGGCCTGATGCTCACTGAGCTTCTGCTCTGTGTGAGGATGGAGAAGGGTCCATGGATGAGCGGCGAGACACGTGATAGCAAAGCAAGGCTATAAACTGGTTCCAAACCAGTCAGTCACATTACATGCCTCTAAATCATTCTTTTAAGTTGAAACACTTAGTTAGGAAATCCCAAGGAAGATGCCGTGTCTTAAACCTGATGAGTTTCCACTTGAAACCAAAGTTGACAAGCTCATTAAAAACACCTACATGCTTTTCTTTACACACAACTAAAATTACTCTTGACTTCAACGCAACTATTCACCTGTCATAAAATCATTTGGGAGGTCACAGATTTGTTCTGCTGAATGTTACTTAACCATCATTATGTTCCACCTCCCAAATGACCACCTCTAAAAATGAGAAAAAATATTTCTGTATAATTTTATCCCCCTAGAGTATAGGCATTTGATAAATACGTATTGCCTTTCTACAGTCAATGACAGCTCACCCCCTTTTAAAGTAATCCCTATTCCCCAGACCTCTGTTTCTAAGTATGGAATGTTTAAAGAGTGAGACTCGATGTTTGCAATCATTTCAGACTTATCTTTGGCAAACAAGGAATTGACTCCAGTATAATACCCAAAAGGAATAGATCCGTCCTTCCAAAATCCACATTCACCCTGGCTGCTGTTGTACGAAGAAATTCAGGTCCAAATCACACGGCAGCTCTCATAAAAACTGCAGTTTAACCTTGAGTTCACTCTCAGTTTACCTTTTAGAGGAACCTCTAGAATTAGTACCAGAAGTGTTCTTACACCAAAAAGAAACAGAAGTAACCATAAGGTAAATTGTTCTTCTCCACAACTAGAAAATCTGGAAACTGCAGTGTTCTAAGAGCTGAGGGGGTGTGAGGGAGGCTGCATATACATCTGTAGAGATCTAGCTATAGAATCTAGCTATTTGTATCTGTCTGTCTTGGCATAAATCCCTCTCTACTACTGCTCAACTGCATGACTACACAGACATCATTTCACTTTTTGTGCCTCTCTCTGACCAAATGAAGCTTGCTTACAACCAAATTGATTTTGTTTGGGATTAATTCAGCAGCATATCTGAGACTGTTTGAAAGACACTGTAAATTAAGAGAGCTCCTGCCCAAAAGAGCTCTCTACATCAACACCTCTGGAGACAATGGGTAGGTGGCAGAAAAAAAAGGGGCATGGGAGGAATAGATGAAATCACAATAAAATGACAAAGCTGCAGCAAACATTACAGTGCATCATTAAAATTAAATGATGAATGGATTTTAGACTCAGAGGGTGTCATTAAGCTCCACCCAGTTTAATGGATATAGTTGTTTCCATGGCAACAAATTATTTCCAATAAAAACTTAAACCCCCAAATCCTATAAAGCCAGGCAAAGATGGGACACGCACAAAATATGGGATGGGACTATAAAAGTTTTATCACTGCTTGTCTGGCATAACCTGCACAATTCTCCCATGCTTCCGCCACTCCTATTTATTGCACTCATGGCTGTAGAATTTTGCAGCCTCCTCACAGCTCGGCAAATCCTCTATTGACTTGTCTCTTGCAAACACACCAAGGGGAAATGTGCAAGTGCTAAATCACAGAGGCACTGCCTCTCCCCTCACATGACAGAGCCACATGGAAGAGCGACCTTCAGCTAAGTAGGATTGTGGGATGTGCCTCCTTTTCCAGGTCGCTTTGTACTGGTTCAGTGCCTGCACTTGTTGGTCTTGGCCCAACAGAACAAACAGTCACCAGCAGGGAGCTCATCCACTTGGAGGGTGATGCTAAGATGCTGTCACCTGTGAAGTTTGCTGCAAGCACTGGAGCACCAGAGCCAGGAAGGTCCAGGACATCTGTTTCTGTGCTTGCAGCAGTGCAAACAGAAGATTCGCCACAGGGTATTGGCAATTCAGCCTGCTGAGCATCGTCAGCATTCACATCACAACAACCTGTGGTGGAAATGAGAGGACTGCAGTGGCATATCAAGTGTGCCCTACACATCAGGTAAGGCCCTCCTCAAGGTGAGCAAAAGCCAATCACTCCAGCAATGATTTGCCTCAGCAAGAATTGGTTTGCTCACTTTAAAACATGAGAGATTCAGGAAATTTTGAGCTTAGATTTATTAGATTGCTCTGAAAGATGCCTTCAAGACACATGCCCACAACACTTGGGACAAATCCACTGACTCTTGGGTCCACGAACGGAAAGACTCAGAATTTAAACCCCAGATTCTCTGCAAAGCACAGCTCTAAGAATAGGAGAGTAATAGGACTTCCACCACTACAGCCCAACCCAATGCCACCCTTATCCTCACCAGTGCCACAGGATGGGTCTTCAAGCCACAAGGATGCCCTAAGTTCATTTAAAAACCATTTAGATCCAGCATTGTCATTTCAGAACATGTTAGATCCAGGACCAGGAGGGCACTGAAGACTCACTGAACCTAGCAAAGGCAGTGTGATGGAATTTGAGTGCATTCAGTGCCTGGTAGGATCAGCTCTCGGTGAATCGGTGTTGCAGGCAAGAAAAATTATAAACTCTACATGAGCAAATGGCTCAGAGCCTAGAATCAGCCTGGAGAAGTGGAACATAACTGGTTAGGTTGTTAAAGTATTCCCTGTTACACTTTCGGCTTCTGTAACTATTTCTCTCAAACACAATCTCTTAGAACACCCCCAAAAGCAATCTGTCCACAGCCTTGCTATCCTAGGAGTTAAACACATTTACAACATGGGCACGAGCCTTTGCTTCGTAGCCCCCTCAGCAGCCAGTGCTGCTTCTGGGTGCAGTCAGCTCACAAATGTGCTGCAAGGCCTTAGAGTCCTCCCAAGATCTCCCAGACTCTTCTGCTGGAAAGGCTGATGCCTTACTTCTGAGCTCATGCAGACAAGCACTCCATGTGACCTAAATTTGGTCTCCAAATACAATTAGAATCAGACAAACAATGGATAATTTGGGAAAACTGAAAAAAGAAAAAAAACCCAACAAAACAAAACAAGAAAATTGAAGAAGAAAAAAGAAAGAAACCTGAAAACTCAGTCAGGTTTTTCTTTCTGTTTAAAATATTTGGTTTGATGAGACTTTGGTTTGTGTTCTAGTTATGGAAGCCCATTGTTTATTTATCAACTTGAGGATGGTGGGGAATGACGCTCATTTTATAAAAATTACCCTGGTCTCTGCTGATACTGTTCTGTGATCGTGCACATGGGAAATGATAGTTGTATGTCCCACTTTTCTTAGACACTACGGACTTCAGGAAGGAAATGTAATTTTTTTAATGACCTGATTTAATAGATAAATGTTTCTTGAGAACCTCATTAAAAAAAATAGAAACAGCAGCAGGCCAAAGAAGCCATCTGCAAAATAAATATAACAGGTCAGATCCTTCAAATACAATAAAATAGATTCAACTTCTGTAATTTCAGAAGACCAATGCTGCATTTGCAAGAGCCCCAGGGCAGAATCCTGCCTGCCTCTAATGTGATCCATACAAGCTTCCTGCTGATTTCCCTGTGACTGCAAAATACCAAGCCAGGTGGAATTTGGGCCTTCTGTATTTGCCTAGAAGGGAGAGTAGTTCTTGTAAACCTGCCTAGTGAGCGACAGCTGCTGGATTGTGATCATCCAACCATCAGCCAGAGATAAATCTGTTACTCTCTGAAGCATGGGGACAAGCTTGCCCTGCTTTTTGGGAGGATAAAAGGAGTTTCCCTTTCACCAGACGAGGCTGTCACCAAACAGAATCTGTGCACTGCTTGTCCCCTTGTCAGGACTGGCCACCATTGGGTGCTGAGATACACTGAGCCCATGAGCAGCTCAAATGGGGCAGAGATACACTGAGCCCATGAGCAGCTCAAATGGGGCAGAGATACACTGAGCCCATGGGCAGCTCAAATGGGGCAGAGATACACTGAGCCCATGAGCAGCTCAAATGGGGCTTCTCTTCATCTCAGGAGCACTGGGGACTATGCTGGAGCTTGGAGGCCTGAGAGCAGACTTTGCTAGAAAGGCTGACCCAGGAGAAGTGCTGAATCCCTTGGTCTTTTAAGTGTCCTGCATCACCATATCACCAGTCAGCAACAGCTCTTCTGCTGCCAGTGTAGCTGTAGAAATGCCTATGTTGTCCCTCATTCCCTTCAGCAGTTCTAACTCCAGATGAGGCTGGCCCTACCTGTTTTCATCCCAGCAATCCCAGGAGATGCTTCTATATGCTTCTACATTTCTGCTCAATGTTCTGCCCCCTTTCCAACTCTTCCTAGTGTTGTTTTGTTCACTAAATTGAGTTGGGGGTTCCTTGTTCAGTCAAGGTGACCTCCTGCCACATCAACTCATCTTCTTGCAAATAAAGTGACCGACCATGCATCCCAGGGCAGCCCAAAATAGACTGCCTTACTGGTGGTTTTCCTGAGATTGCTTCTCCCTTGGTTTAAAGCCCTCCTTGTGTCTGTGCTAAGGAGCAATCACTGGTTGTGTTTGCTCCCACAGGAGAAAGGCTGTCCCTCCAGGCAGGGAGAGTTTGAGCTTCTCTATGAATTATTTTCCCCTCAAAATGGTATCAGTGTAGCATGGACAGGACACAGCTCTAGCTTTGAGACCCCTCCATCCCTAGGTGGGGAAACAGCTCTCCTTCCTTCCTTGCCAGAGAACTGGTAAAGTCCACCCTTAATTCATTTACAGGAAAGGCAGCACAGTGATATTCTGTTGAATCATATCACAGAATCACAGAGTACCAGGCTGGAAGGGGACCTCAACGATCATCTGGTGCAACCTTTCCTGGCAAAAGCATGGTCTAGACACGATGGCCCAGCACCCTGTCCAGCTGAATATTACAAGTGTCTGACTTTGGGGAATCCACCACTTCCCTGGGGAGATTGTTCTAAAGGCTGATTGTTCTCATTGTGAAAAATTTTCCTCTTGTGTCGAAATGGAATCTCCCCAGGAGTAACTTGTACCCATTACCCCGTATCTTTTTCATGTGACCTCCCTGTAAAAAGTGAGTCTCCATATCCTTTGTAGCCACCCTTTAAATACTGGAGCAGAGCTACAGAGACACCTGTGAGCTCACCTCAGTGAGGTCCTTTGCCCCAGCTGAGATGATGGATCACAGCATTTGTAGCAAGCAAAAATGAAAATAGCTATAACTAAATCCCCCCTGATCCTTCTCATTGTGCTTCTAAAAGTGCTTACAAATTATGCCAAAAAACAGATGCCCGAGGTCAAATAAGCAGCCCTGGCTTGTTGTTGCACACAAGGCTTTGACATAAACCCCATGTAAGAGATCAAATGGGCAGAGCTGTGCCCTGTGAGGGCACTTCTGCAGCACTGGTGCAGTGGCTCAGTTGGCAGCAGTGGCCTGCAGCGCTGCTCTGCTGCGATGCCTGGATCTCAGCTCTGCTGGCTGCAGTCTGGGCTTCAGCTGTGGGCGCAGCAGACCTCAAAAACACTTCACAGCACAGACAGCCTCTTCTCTCTACAAGGAGTGAGCTGACCTGCAAGGAAGGGAACAGCTATCAGCTGGTTTTATCTTGACCTGGTTTGATCTCATCAGAACCATGAGGATAATTTAGAAAGAAGTATGTATCAGCAAGCCTAGAAATTGAATATATGTAGTCAAGGATGCAGGAAGACTACAAAGGGCGATTTTTCTTTAGTGCCTCTGTATATGATCAATGTGAGTATTTTCCTAAGTGTTTGAAGAAGTGTATGTTACACATTTTTCCATATGGATACATGATTAACACAGAACATTGCAACTGCATTAAGCTGTAAACAGAACTTAAGCACAAACCACGGAAAATACAGTGGTCATCATTAAAAAGTGAACATTTGCCAGAAAAAGTACCATGCTGTGGTATATGAAAAGACCACAGTTACTTCCTGCTCTGAGTATAAATGGAAAATGTGGTGTCTCAGATACCAATAGGCTGGTAACTGTTAGCAAATGTTGACTTTTCTATGGTATCCCCAAACTGAATCTAAGCCTTTTTTGAGGTCCAGCCATTGCTATTTTCCAGCCCACAACAGACTGGATTTCACTGGTGCATGAAACGATCCCTCTGCCATGTATAATGAGTTGTGCAACCCCTTGACAGAGCACAGAGAGGGTCACTGTGTGCAAGCAGCACTGCCCTCTGATGAGTGCAATCCGAACTGCTCCCAGAATCACCAAATCCCCTCCCGCCCCACATTGGGCCAAACTCCCCCGTTCCAGGACGCTCTCAAGGCCAGCAGAGTCGTGCTCCTTCCCATGTGTGCCATCAGCTTCCAAGCAGGCTCTATGTGAGACAACTAGAGCTGCTTGGAAAAGCTGGGCTGGAAAGCTTTTTGATGAAAAACGGAAATTGTTTCCCAATGAAATCTTTTCAACAAAATGTTCTATTTCCTCGTTAACTATAGAAGTGGTTGGAAATTTCCATTTAAAAATCTTTCCAATGAAAACCAGATTTCTCCCACCCGCTCCTTCCTATCCTGCATCACCTCCCTTTTCCAAATAAAAAAAAAAAAATCAATGGAGAACAAACATAATTCTTTAGTAAGGTCTTCTGAGGACCACCAAATTTTTCAGTGGTTGTGGATTAATCCTCAAAACAGCACCCTACATCCTAGAGCTTGGTTGTTTCAGTTGTTTCCAGTTCCATTAGAAGATACCATGTTTGATTCATTGAGAAAGACAAAAACCATCCCATGTTATTTCTCAATCGTTGCCGTCCAAGTCCACTCCCAGTTCTGGTTACACACAAGTTTCTTTAAAGTTTTGCTTGCAATGCAGTTCATCAGTTTGATGCCTCTGATCCCATGTGCATTTGTCTTTATTATTTGTATTACTGTTAATTTATTCTTAAATGTACTGATTTTTCACCAGTTACACTGGAACCCTCAACATCATTTCAGATGAAGATCTCTAAAACCACCTCACTAGCTTAATGCTCCTTCAAATTTCAGGTTGTTAAAAATATAAACAGATTTGGCTTTCTGTACTCATTTCTTTCCCAAATGCATTTTATGCCTAGACTTTCCAACAAGCAAAAAGGCCATGACATCTCTCTCTCCCTGAACACCCTAGTGAGCCATGTTAAAATTAATCACTTTTTAAGAGGTACATACACACTCCTGAGGACAGGATCATAACTGGATTTTTTTTTTTTTTTGTTGGCTCAATGGCAAATGCAGAACTGCTCTTACGAGGAGGGGGAAGAAAGAGACACAGTTTTATACTTACTCAGAGGATATGAGAGGTGCCAAGAGCAACATAATAGGAATACAACCTATTATACCACATATGGCCTCACTTATCTGTTATTCATGTAAGAATTCCACATCTTTTGCAAAGAGCATATAAGAATTTGAGAGCAAATGAATATGAATTATACTTGAGGAACTGAGGACTTCACCCTGTTTAAGCGAGCCAGTGTTGAATATGGAAATCAGATCTGACACAACCAGCAGTTGTAATAGGATTTAAATGTGAAACTTTCCTAATGACCTTCTCTTATTGTTTCTGCTTCTATCACTCCCTTTATGCAGAGAATTTAATAGAGACTGACACCCAGTCTGAGAATTTTTTTACCAATGTGGGCAATACCACAGAGTAGACTCCTGCTTAGAAAACAGCTGCTTGGTTTAAACATCTTCTTGAAAGTCTGTCTATTGCCTTCCAGATTAGCACTATTATTTTCAATTCTGTAGGATAAAAACCCTCTAACATTCTATATTTGCCAAAACGACCTTTAAAGGGGAAACTGTCTCAGGGAGAGACAGCAAAATCTGGATCCTGCTGTGTTGCCATTCCCAATCCCCAAACGTTCAAACTCTGACCTGCAATCAATTTATCATGACTTTTCACAGTACTGGCCACTAGTCAGCTCATGCAAACCATCCATGTGCTGGCTTTAACTTGGAAGAAATAAAAAGCGGCATGAGTAAAACCCTGGCAAGTTTGCATATTGAAGAATTTAAGCTTAATCCCAGTTCCTGTTTCCTTTCCACTGGGTCGTGGCTGTGTTCAACTGAACCAGTCACAAAAACCAGATTTCAAAATGTCCTTCAGGGACAGGCCTGCTGAGAACCTTCTCCCACTCCTCCATGAAGTTCTGGACATGTAACTCCAGTTTAAGCCAGCTGTAGAGCTCAACAGTTCTCCTGAGCTCAAAAGCACTGATTTAAGACCAAGTTGCAATTCAGGATGAATGAGGTGGTGGCTTCCAGCTCCATACAATCTTGGGAAGATCATTCCTCCATTTATGCCATGGAAGTCCAAAGCACTACTTTTGTCTTATTTGACCCATTTGCTTTCTCAATGCTCTTTAAATCCAGCAGACAGCTTGTTTGGTTTCTGTGCTTACTTGGCATTACCACTTTATCTAATGGTACTTCCTACTTAGATACTTAAGGAACTGAACACTTAAATTTAATGAAAATTATTTGTTCATATGCATGATCTTTTCACATATTTAAGACTTCTTTTGCTTGTGTTTTATTCCTTTTAAGTAATACATAGAGAGTAAAAACCTCATTAATTTACAAAGAAACTGGAAATAATGGGTGTTTGCAGTCTGCTACTGAAGAAATCCATTTTTAAATGTCCTGCTGTGACCCATTCCCTTTCAATAGAACAAGTTGTTTTTGGATGGGTGCCTAATGCAAACATATTCCTACACTGAATAAACAAATGAGTAGATAGTTGCTTCCAGATCTTCAATTCTTTATAATCCTAAAGGAATAAAGTGAGCAGAACATGGTCCAAGAAATACAGGCTGCTCTGATCTTTAGAGCTCTAGTTAATAAAAGCTTATTTGCATCTCCAGTTATGGTTGTGTATTTGTTTTCTTGGCATTCATAACTGCTGCAATAGTCATTGATCAACACGATAAGGCAATGAAAACTTTCCTTAATATCACTCCCACTTCTTTTTGTTTCATCTTTAGAAAAAATGCAAGACGAAAAATGAAGCAATTAATGCATTTAAAAATATACACATTTACGTAAGATTATTTAGTAAAGGGCTTTTATGCAATGCATGTAGTGGAGTTAAAGAGCTCCTGTCTAGTTTTTGGAGCAGGTACAGCCTGCAGGCCACACCACAGCAGAGGAGGACTGCACCACTCTGCCCAGCCTGCACTTTATTCTGAAGAAAATATGTCCCAGGACAGAGGAAAGACCAAAGCCTCTGGGACATTTTAAAGAGTCCACAGAGACTGACTGTCTCATACAGTCTGGATAATTTGATTAAATGCAGAATAATCCTATGGGGTTGTATTTTTGCTTCACTGAAGTCAACTGTCAAACTTTCACAGCTTCAGAGAAGTTACAATTCCACCTCTGAGCTGCTGGGAGGTGACACAGCCCCAGGACATTGAGTAACACCCAGCTCCTGGGTTGCAGACCCTGTTTCCAGCTCTTCCCAGTTTTGTCACCCTCAGCAAGTTTCTCAATGGTTCTACTTCTTCATTTTTAATTGGGATGGCAGTAATTAGCTTTTATAAAATCCTTTCAATTTGATGGATGGATAAAGTAATGGAGAACATGATGCTGTAACTCATCCTGAGCTCTGCAGCCCTTTGCTGTAAGCCTAACAAACAATCTAACCTGAAACATCTGAATCTTACATGTTGCTGCATTCCACCAATGGGTTTGGCTGGGGATTTTCTTCTGAACTTGGCAGGGGCTGATAGTGTTGAAATGTCACAGAATGTCTGCATCTAACCAAAAACCTGCAAGACTTCCGATGATATTCCTAGATCAAACACGGCTCTTTGGCTTTCTTTGACAGCTCCTGACAGTGTAAGTGAAGTTTGTAATCTTTGAAAGACCCCTTAATCACTCTGAAAAAAATCCATTCAGCCAAAGTGCTGTTAAAGCCTCTCCTGTCACCAGCAGGATTGCTTATGGGAAATATGGTGGCCATAAAACACCACTGAGCTCCTCAGCATCGCATTTAGGTGGTACATGCTCTCCTGTAAGAGGCAGCCAAGGGCATTTAGAGGGCAAGATCACTGCTAAGAAAGGGAAGGGAATTGAGGCAATCATTCCAAGGCGATAAGGAGAACAAAATTTGCCAGGTCTGGGTGAATTGTGTTTGCCATGGAACCCTGCTTCTTGTGGGGAAAAGCTGTTAAAACACTTTTTAAAATATCTTGTCTCAGTTCAGTTACCAGATGTTTTACATGGAAACAACCACATTTACTAACACAGAACTAATGTCAGGGAGCTGAATGGCTCTGAACTAAAGACATGGTTGTACAATTACTCCCTCCTGTACAATTACACCCTCCTCATGCCTTTTTTTAAGTTCATTTGTTTAGCTCTTTTATCCCCAGCCAGAATCGGCATAATTAATAGGACTGCTGGGCACTAGCCTGGCAGAAGAGCTCACAGCTTGAACTTGGCTGGTTTGTTTCTACACAGCTTGGTCTTTTACAACGAAAGATGTGCAAACAAGAAGAAACATTCCTAGTGCAAGTCCAGAAAACTGGTGGGGGTTGACAATATAGCACCTCAGAATAGCCCAGACAATCTGTTGTCCTGTATGCAAATCAATTAAGGTTAGCAGATGCTAAAAAATTTCTGTATGATATGCCAGATCCCATGGAGCCTTTGATTGTGCCCCCAAAACTGACCTTAGCATGCTCTTTAATTAAAGCCAGATAGAAACTTTGGTTCTTATCATTGTCAGCAACAAAAGGCCCCACTGACTTTGCTATAATGCCCCACAACACTACAAGGAGTCTATAATCTGGGTTGAGAATGATACAACAACCTTTTGTTATGGTTGCCTATCACAAAAAAAAAAAAAAAAAAAAAAAAAAAAAAAAAAAAAAAGCCACCTGACTCAGTGAAACAAGTCCCCTTTTAGAGGGCAAGTGAAGTGAGAGGTGCCTGGCAACAAAGTTCCGGGGGCTGGCTGGAAATGCTGGATACACTCATCTGTTGCACCTGGCTTTGGGAGGTTGGTGAGAATCGTCCTGAACACAGCTCACACTCTCCACGTGCAATAATTCAATGTCACACAGATGTGCCAGCAGGTCAGACTAATGACTGTCAACCTGCATCTTCTCTGAACTCTGGACAATGATTATTTGTCTACAGCAACTTTCTCAGTGCCTCTATTCCCTGTCTCAGGTATGACAGCAAAACACTGCCTTGATAACCTGAGATATTTCAGGTACCTGGCTAAAGTAACTGAGGGTCTTTAGACTGTACTGTAGCATGGATCCAAATGGGCCTTTAAATGCATATTGCTCCATCATTCTTCAGCCCTCTTCTCTTCCTGCCTGGAAGACTTTGGGCAGTTTCCCCAATATCCCACAAGTTCATTGTGAATGGAGTTCCAACAGGTCCACAACAGAGGCTTCAAGTAATTTATATCTGGGGTAGTTTCCCTTTTTAAAGACACAAGAGCTAAAGTTCAGCAAGATTCAAACATCTTCCCCTGCTGATGGACTTTCCACAAGGCTGGAAGCAGGGTCAGTTCATGCTTCTGCTACAATCACCTACAATGAGAAGCTAAGTGGAAAGTTACACTGATTTCTGGTGATGTTCTCTGAGCCTCCAAACAAAGGAAGGCCATGATAATCTGGTGCTCACTTCACAAAAAGGGTCTCAAATCTATGTCTCATTTACAGCCAAGAGTGAAAACACACAGAAGACATTAAGACAAGGCTCCGTTCTTGCACAGGCTCTGTGACACCAGAATATGTCCTACCCTAAATAAAAATCATGATGGCAGTTGCTTCACGAATGTTCAGTGGCAAGAACGAGCAAATGTTGGATAATCTGCTTTGAACTGAAATAGCTTCTTGCTTGGGAGAGATTTCAGTAGCTTTCTTGTATGAATGAGCCTCAACCTCTCTCTGTATCTTGTTACTACCCTTCAAGATGATTTCATGCAGCAGAGGAATGGCAGATCCCTCAAAAGGGTACCTTGGAAATGAGAAGGGAACTACCACGTTCTTACTGCAAGTGTCAGATGTTTCCAAAAGCAACTAGAACAGACAGAATAAAGGACAAGGCAAAACATTACACCAAAGTAGAGCTGCTTCTGTTCTGCTAATTCACTGTATTCTTGTATTCTGTTTTCACTGTATTGGGATGTAACCATGTGTCTGCAGCCCAAGGGTTGTTCTTTAACTCCCAGGATTGCTGCCATTTTCCATTCTGCCAGCCAAATGAGCACTGTGTGAATTCTCTCTCAGCAAGTGGACTCAATAAGTCCTTTTATTCTACTCTGACCTTGCTAAAATGGTTGTTAAAGCTACCCACCATTTGTTCCCTGTGAGTATTTCACTCTTTGGTTTCTCATGACTCCTGCAGCTTTCCCTTCTTTCTTCCCTGCAAAGCCAAAGCAAGACTCTTCCCCTCTGCAACCCCACTGTCTGTTCCCTACTGCAGATCTTTCCCTTTTGATCACCTCTGTTATTCACATCCACTCAGCCAGCTCTAGAGCAACAGATCTGGGGGCAGTGCGTTCCCTCCCCCTCCACTGCAGAGATCATTGCCTGCCTAATTGAAGGGGATGATGTCATGCTGGCTGCTCTTTTTAAGGCAAATAAAAATACATCCTGTCCCACTGGATGCTGCTTTTGAAGCTCAAACCTAGCTGGAACCAAGAAATGGGTTAATATCCAACAATGTGTTCATACTATACCCGAATCTACTCCTAAATCTTTTTAAAATTACACAAAACTACTGACCTGCTGTACAAGCCATACTCAGGACCCCGTGGAAATGACCTCACTTGCTTGTCAGGCTGTCACAGGTTAGGCAAGGCACAGAGACCTGAGTTTGCTTAGTGGCTTTGCTCTGACTCACCCCTGTGTGTCCTTCAGCAATGCTGTGCCTTGGCTTTATCATCACTGAACTGAAGACAGGATGTACCTGCCTCACAAGGAGATGAGCTCACCTGCAAAACTCCCATGAAACTGCAGCACCAGCAAGTAAAAAGTAACTTATTAGGGCTGGAAAACACAAATAAGTATTCATGAGAAATAGGAGCCAGGTCCTTTGATTCATTACTAAGAGGTAATTTCAGAACCAAGAGGTAATTGATTTAGGCTGATTTAAGCCTGATTTCTTGTTTAATTCACCTGAGTATTTTTACTACAATCCTTAGAATATTTTTGTTCTTTCTCTTATCATCTGTTTTGTGGAATCAAAGGAAATTTATCTCAGCTCAGAATATTAAAAAAATATACCATCATAAGACAAAAGACTGGAATGAAAATGTATTGTTTCATTTCAGTAGAGCAGAACAAAGCATGAAGTCACTTAACCATTTAATAAAATCACACAATTCAGATCACATTATTCATTCAGAGCAACTGTTGCTGGTGTGCTTTTTCTTGACTGCTGAGCAAATTTTGTTGGCAAATATTGTCATCTTATTTCATTTAATGAAGTGCCTTGCTTTCCTTGTCCCAGCAGGACAAGTGAAGGCAAGGGCTGTGTGCTGCTGCTCACATAAATTTCTTTCTTAACCCCAAACTACACATTATTTGAGGTGTCTGGTCCACGCTTTACCTCTAGTACAATTTGTGTCATGAAGAAAAATAGACATAAAATACCCAGTGTGAAATCCCCCATTATATTGTTCTGCTTTGCCTCCACTGAAGCTGATAATGTTTTAAAAGAGAGCCAAGCCTTCAGAGGCCAACACAGAAAACATGGACCACTACTTCAGGACCAGAAGTTGTGGCTATCTGCAGACCTCACTTCAGCTGGGCCTTTTATGTCCAAATTCTGGAAAAATGTTTCATCAATACTCCCTCAAAAGTGTTGAGATAAGGAAGTGAGGAAATCAATAGAACCACTCTGCAAACACCAGAACTAGAATTATTACAACTACTGCAGCTAGCACAGATGTGTTAGTGATGTCACTGAAATACGCAAAGAAGAAAAAGGTGGAAGGAAAAAAGTGACTCTTCAAACTCACAATGCAGCAGAGCTTGGAAAACAATCCCCAGATTTCATTAAGTCACTCCCTAACATCATGTATCCTGAGCAACTCCACGAGTGTTTTATACAACACCATCAATGTGGATCTGTGCTGCAAGCAGCTAGGACTAGAGGTGACTTCATCCACACAAAGCACCTGATCTCATGCAAGCCCCAGGACACCAGGGGAAGGGTCCAGAGCACAGAATGCTGAAGTGATGGAGTTCACAGCTCCCCCCAAAGCTGATTTACTATTGTAGAGATCGAGGGAGAGATAGGGAGAGAGATGGAAAAATACTGGGAGCTAGAAGCTGTCCAATATTTACTTTGGAAACAAGTTCAACCCATTAACTGTGAAACTGGGCAATGTCTGACATCTTCCTCCACTCGGTTGCTAAAGAGAGAGTGACCAATAAATTAGATACAGTCCAAGGCCTGCCATGGGCTTTGAGGAGTTTACACGTAACTGAGCCTTGACTCTTGCTCACTGGGGGCATATCATCTTCTCAGAGAAAAGCAAAGCCTCTCTTCCTGAGGGTGGTTACAATATGAATGAACTTTTGTCTCTATTTCAGGTCAGTTTTCCTGCAGCACGTATTAAAAAATACAGCCTTTGTAACAAAGTGGCCCTTCTGTTCTCCAGGTTGTGTGGTACCTGCTTTGGAAATAGCATATTTGTGTAAAATATGAGTAGTGCAGGCCTGGCATTTCCTGAATAACATCCTTAGGAGGGTTTCCTCACTAACCCTCTCCTCTTATTGGGAAGCTGTTCAGCTATCATTAAAAACAGATATCAAACAGTAGGAAGCTGCTACCTTTCTCCATGGCCAACACTGGAGCCAGTGCAGTGCAGTCCTGCAGAGGTCTGCTGGGTGGTGTGTTCTTACTGAGACAACTGGGAGAGCAGCACACAAACATATGCTTAGGACTTTGCCCATTTAGAACAGGAAATTGGAGTTGTTTTCAGGTCTTCCCGCTTTTCTTAACCCACAAGAGAGGGAGAAAGAAAAGCAGTAGGGGAAAAAGACAACATTTAGCCAAATAGTGGGTATTATCTCCCATTTAAAAATAATAAAACAATGGATTTACACATGTAAGTAATTGAAATAAAGTATAACTTGATTCTGAACAAGGACATAAAAAATGCAGTTGTAGCAATAAAGGGTGCAAAGCTTTGTCTCACAGGCAAAGAAGGCCAAAAGCCCTGCACTCCACAAGATGTGCCCAAGTTTGCCAGCTCTGGAGGAACAGGGTAAGTCATGTGTTCACATGAGGGAGCAGTGTTCAGCACTGTAGCTGTGAAACTGAGTGACACCCACCTTTCTGCCTCACAGCTGTAAAAGACAGACAACCCAACCACTGTCTGCTTAGTGTGTCAGGCAGAAAAAAAAGCAAGTATCTTCTCTAGATGCAGTCTCCAGACCCAGAGCTGTTTGCATCAGATAATAATATGGACAGACATGGACATCAGGCTTTTGGAATTATGTTTCCAGAGGTCTTCTATACTGTTTACTCAGCATTTTGCATTCATTGCTGGGGAGGAAAAAAATCGTTATGCTTTTTCTAATTTTGTTGCTTTTCTTCAAATTTCCTGGAGTGATCAATACCCCTTCACTTGCTGCAGTGCAGTTTTCTCGTCATGGAATGGTATTACCTAAGCTGGGCCAAACCCAGTTATAGGCATGAAGCAGTACAATTCCAAGTGAAAATCCAGGTTTCTTCAGCAGAGCATTAGCCTCAGAGATTCCTTTCATTGTTATTTAATCATTAGATTGCAGTAGCAGACAAAATCCCCATGAAACATCCCCAGCAGTACTAGGCACCATACACCAAGCCAAAAAAAGAACTTGCCTCTCTCAAGAATTTGCAATTTAATATAAAAAGCAGGTGTGCCACATAAGCAGCCAAGAAGAAGAGGATAATTGTGGCACAGGATCTGTAAGTGGATTCAAACTGATTTTAAAAGCACAGGACATAAGTCAATGCATCTCAGAAGTCCCTCTGACTCACACATTGCCCAGTGGGGCACTAACAGGCTGTGAGTGAAAGCACTGCTACCATGGGCTCTTCCATCCATCCATCCATCTATCCTTCGCTTCCTCCCTCCCAGAACACAGCACAGCTCAGGGCTGTCCACACCCCTCCTGGGAGGCACTGCTTACTAAGACTGTATCCGCTGAAACCTATACAATAACATAAATGTATAGAAATTCTTATTAAAGGAAGGGAAAAAACCCAAACCCCTGATTTCCTATTATAGGCCTCAGTCAGATCTCTCTGCTCTTTCCCTTGCGACAAAAATATGAAAGGTGCCTGAACTCTGCTATGAAAAAATCTCAGTGATAGAGTGCTCACGTAAACCAACATGAGTGTCTCAAGTTGAAAGCGAAAATCAGACCAGCAGTAAGAAAAGCAATATGTTGAAAAAAACCTGAATTTTTGCCTAACTTGGTTAGGATGAATGTTATAAAGCTAATACAGTATCCAGGAATAACCTGAATTGTTCACATTGACAAGATTGGTTGGCCAGCTGTGAACAGCAGGGCCATGCCTTGCCTTGGTGACCACTTGCTACAATCATAACACAGATGATTTATCAAGTCCTGTGGCACCTTCTACCAGCCAGTGATCCAGGACAGGCAGTGAACAGCTCTTATTTCTGCTTATTTGTTTTCATCCCAATTGATTAAAGCTTTGAAACTTTATGATTGTATTAAACCTGAATGCCAATAATAGGAAATACAGAAAATAACACCAGGACCTGGAATGTGAACAAATCCAGCATGTTGGACAAAGATTTCTACAGTTCCAGATCCAAACACTTCAACATTGCTAATAGTTTAGGTTTCCCATCAGCTGTAATTGAATCATTTCAGAGCCTCTGATGAAATGGGCTCTGGCGATCTGGAAGTCCCAAGAGCATCACCATCATATGATGTACAACAACAGCTAAGGTGAACACAGACAAATGACAGCCAGACCTAAATCAAAATTTCATAGCCTCCTGGTGGAGAATCAAAACATCTGCTTCTCCTCAGATTGCCAGGACTTTGCAGAAGCCATCACTTCCACAAGAGACTGCTGAAAACTTTCTGCCTTCACTGTTTTTTACTGTGATGTTTATTGTTATATAAACTTTCTACCTTAATATACAGACCAACTTTGATGACAATGGCCTCTGGTCCAAACTTTAATATTCTCCATACTCACTTGAGCAAAGAACAGCACAAAGTCTAGACAATTCACTTGAGCAGCAGAAATATGGCATTCAAGTACTTGTTTTGTTTAACTTCCTCTAGTGACTTCCAGGTGAGCCCTCAGTTCCATGATCTGTAGAATCCTTTGATCAGCATGCTACAGAATATTCAAGGTATTGTAAGATCTCTGGATCTCTGGACATGCCTCTCCATAAATAATCTTACTGCAGCAGAGACTTGTGGCACAGCTAGGCTGTGGTCCCAGCTCAGCTGGTGGGTGGTGAAAATTCTCTCCCCCTTTCCTCATCCCCTCTGTCTGGCATGTCTTTCCACAGGGACTTCAAATGCATGTTTGGCTGACTGAAAGCTGAAAAATGGCCAGAATATTCAGGAAATTGCACCTTCCAGACAGGATACTTCCTCGCATCATCTTTGTTTCTTTCCTTTAGTTAATTCTGCAGCTTAGCCTATTTGCTCTGTTGACAGGGAAATAATATTTAGGAGGGTACCTGTGTATTGCTCATTTTCATGCTGAGCATAAATGCCTTACTTGGTAAACCAAATAATTCACTTAATACGAAACAATATAGCTGATAAAGAGGATCCAAGGGAGATGCTGAAAAACAGAATTGGTGAAATATTTTGGCTACTCTAGTAGAAATAATGTACAAGTTTTTGATTAAAGTGTAATTTATTGTCTTCAATGATGTGGGGAAGGGGATGCTAAATTAGTTCTTGGGATGAGAAATCAGCTGCCACCAACATTGTGCTCTCTACACAGAAACAAATCAACCCATGCTATAATGCCTCTTTCTGCTCAGGCACCATTTGGTGGCTGGGTTTTAGGGGGCTGGGTTTTGTCATGTAGTCAGAAATACTTTCATAAAGCATACTCCCAGTCAGAGGCCATCTTACATATGGGGTCCACCATCCTCCACAGCACATGTCTTGTGAGAGAGAAACTGGGGTCATCCTGAAAGGTCTGGTGAGAGCCAACTTACTCCATTTGTTAGGAGCTTCATTAAAGCAGCTCCATTAAACCCCCAGCCTCCCTGGGGTGTTACCCCTCTGCACAGCAAGAGGAACAGGATCGATCAGGAGGTGTTTTACACCCACTTTGCGTTGGTGGAAATCAATAGACAGCACTGACTGAAGCTGCTTCACCAGCACTCTGCTGCTTCCCGCAACATAAAAGCATTTGTAACCCACTACAGCTGCTTGTGCTTAACTGCAGCAGCTTTGTGCTGCCAAAACAGCAAAAGACTGCCAGAGGATATTCAAGAATGAGTGTGATGTAAGCCATAATGACTTTACACTTCTTCTTCAGTTCAGTACTTATTTAAAGGAATAAAACTTTCCCTGGTGTCATATTTAGGTGTGGCCTGCTGGCTGCCCTCTGCCAGGGGTCTGCAGGCTTAGAGTGACTGGGCCACAGAACTGGGCAAGGGGTGTCTTGTGCCTCCCTGCTGGGTGTTGGTGCCCATGCCACAATCACTGCTGCTGGATCTGCCCATCTTCCACCACATTCACGTCCCACCTTAGCACAAGTGGACATGCCCAGGGCTATTTTCACTTGCCTGACTCAACTCAGTGGCACTGGGCTATTCTGGAGCACATGAGACTTCCCCACAGATCTGGAAAACACAGCATAAGATTCATGAGAGGGGTTCACCCCTCTGGAGACACAGCTAGAGGCCAGGTGCTACCCTATAGATCCTCAGATGACACTAAACACACTAAGTAACCCTCACTGTCGTGCTGCAAATATTTTTATAGAAAGCCTGTGAGGATTCTTTGAAAGTACACATTATTCTGGGGCTTTGTTATAGAAAGGAACCAAAGCTCAAAAGAATTCATCATGCCTAGACAGGAGAAAATGCATGAGACTTCATGGGGTGTTTGCCCAGAACCACAGCCCACCTTCTTGACAAAATTTAGAAGAGCGTTCCCAACTGATAACACAGCTGTAACACAGTGGAGCAGCTCCAAAGACTGTCTTCCTCCCAGCCCTCTGGTGTGTAGCTTAGGCCCAAGCCAGCTCCAGGGTTACAACCTGATCCTGTTCAAGAGCTGATGAATTGAGCCAGGCAATTGAAATGCAACTGCAGGAGCTGCTGGGTCACTGAGGTCTGCACCACTCTCCACCAGACCCTGCTGGTTTTGTCCCCACACCAAGCAGTGCAGCCACAATGCGATGAGGGCATGACATGAAATCAAGTTGTCATTTTTCAGAATTATGGAAATCCTCCACTCATTTGTGGATGGTTAAAAGACTTCAACACAAATGCTGCCACTGAGCACCAGCGAGAAACCTGCACGCAGAGCAGCAGACTGAGAATCTTCACAAAGGAGGTCAGGAGCTGCACAGCAGCTCTTAGAAAATGTTTTCTCTACCCATCAAAGTCCCCTCTGCTGTCAAAGAAGCTAGACAGCAGGGAAAACACAGTCGTAAATCACATCCTGAGAATCTCATAGCATAAACTTCCCTTTGATTTTTGTGTATTAAACTATGACTACACAGCTATCTTTTTTTTCCCCTGTCTTTGCAGCAGAAAATACAATACAGGAGGTTAATTTCTTTTCCCTAAAAATACAGACTTAGGAAGAGCTCATTTTAGCATGAAGCTATTATCTGTTTAAGTTTGCATTTCTTTGTTCCTTCTGTGCTGTTTTATTACCTCCTTCTATCAGCTATATTCAATGGCTTCTTAAATTCTGCCTCCAGCCACAAGGAATGTAAGCAAGTATAGCTGATGTAAAATGACATCCATGCCTTCATTCACTGAGCAGTGATTGTCCACTGAGTACTTGCAGGGAAAGTCTTTCTCTTTTTTTTCTCCCCAATACAAATCCCAAGGCAGCTGAGGTTACACAACCAGCTTCATACTTAGTTTAAAATATGTCTCAATTTATACGCCATCTGCAGCACTCATCATTAAATGAGACGGCCACAAACAGGAAAACTCACAACGACGATAAATAATCAGGACTCAAATAAGCACTCTAGTTTGAGGCAAGAACCTACGTTGATCAAAACGCTCAAATTGGTGCCAGCTCAATGAATGGGACAATCACATCACAAACCACTAGTCTGGGGCACATGGCCCACTTTCCAAAGTCATGGATATGTTTTCTGGCTCAGGAAATTCCTGACCTGCAAATCATTAGAGAGTAGAAGAAGCATCATTAGATGCTTGCCCTTTTCTTTACTCTTCCTGAGGCATCTGCTTTAGCACCACTGCCAGAGAAGAGATGTGGAAGTAGGAGGGCTTCTGACCTGACCTGCTGTACTTGAGGATTGCTGTGGTCTCGGGCACAAACCCATGGGGCTGGGAGCAGGGTGTGGATGTGCTATGGAAAGCAAGAGGCAGAGGGCAGTTCAATGGATGTCCTCACCTTCCCTCACAGAATCCTTAGCATCTAAATTACTGTGAATTACTTCATTTACTTAGATTCCTACTCATGCAGGAAGAAATATGTTGGGAAGACTTGTTACTGAAAAAAAAAAAGGAAAAGCAAGTCCAAGAACTTAGATTGTGCATTTAAATCTGGACATGACCAAGTCAGAGACTGCCCTGGCATTGTTCATAGAATAAAGCACTCCCCACAATGTCTAAATGCATTACAGAAGTCAGCCATGAGTGATACCATTGAAAAAATATGCTGGACTCACAGAAACTGGAGCCTTCATCTTTGAGAGCATACAAACCCAAACACATCTATATCCCATGATGAAAATTACAGGACAAGTGGCATTTATTTGTTTGCATAGTGAAGACCAAGCAACGTAAGTCTCCTAAGATTTCCACCAAAGTATGTTGATTGCCTTTGAGATTTAGATTTGCAGAGGGTTTTTTGACTGCATTTCAAGGCACATTATATGCTCTGGAGAGGCATTATAATTTTTTTTTTTCCTTTGGAAAGGCCCCAGGAGGATTCCTAGATTTTTGAAACTAGAGATGGAAAGATTTATCTTTCCCTCTGATGAAACCCCCACCAGAACAGGACTCAACTTCTAAAGTGCACTGCCAAGAACTTGCCTAGTCTGGAATGACAAAATTTGTAGCTGGAGGCAACTCTAAAATTTAAGAGTCTCACATTATAGACCAATTATCAACACGACTGGTCCTATCATCAGCTTTTGTTTATTAATCCTACTTTTTAAAAACTCTCATTCTGCCCCATTATTCTAGGAAAATTGCTGAACTTCAGAAATATTTGTAGAAGAAGCTACCATGGTAAAGTTAGACAGACTTATGCTCAGTGGTACCTTATTTTCTAAAAAAATTCCAATTGAGGTCATTAGGGATCTCTGTAGAGTGAAATCAGCAGGCTTTGTCTCTCAGAGCTCTCATGCAAGATGAATAAATCAGAAATCAGTGGAGCAGAATCTGTTCTTGTACCATTGTCTGCTTTTTTTCTTGTTATTATTTTCTTTGAAATCTCTCATGCTTGATTAAAGAAATTTCTCCTCAGTTTTCTGTTCTGTTTTTATTACGCTTTTAGATAAAAAGCCTTTGCACGGCAGGAAGAAGAGCAACAATTTGCCAACTCAAGCTGCATTTACCATCTGGTACACAAGAACTTAGCAGACTGCCTGTTCCATCAATGCAATAATATTGTGCTGTTTTAAATGACCCCATGCTCTGATTTGAAGATAAGAAAGTTGGACTCAAGATGACAGATAGGGACATTCACCTCCTGTAATAACCTGCATTTCCTCAGCTGCCATCACCAATTACCACAGCACTGATCACAGACTGATAACAAAAGATTGTTACCATTTCAGAAAAACAGCTTTCTCTGCTCTTTTCCTTTTTGTGCTTTCTTTATTTGGGTGTAGATGGCTGCAGTGCCAGATGCAGACAAGCTGCTCAGAGTGAGACCACAGCGTCTCATTTCCCCAGAGAAAGCAGAGCAGAGCAGGGCCCTGGTCACACCACTGAAGCCAAAATTTCCAATGGAACCAGTATTTCTGAGGGACAAATGCTAGACACCTTAAATAAGTCTTATTTCTCAAAGGAAATTATTCATCATACTGCAAGAAATTATGGTGAGATTTTTGAAAGCTGGCTGGTCAATGATTGCCTCTGACATTTGACCTCCACAGCTGTGTAGCAAGTGAAACAAACCACAGATTTCCTAGGAAGAACACTACAGTCTGAAAGCCTTAGAATGAAATTAAAGGAGCACAGCTTCTCACCCTCTTGATGTCCAGCTGGGGATTTAATTAGCAGTGGCACAGAGGAAAACTCAGTGATAACACACATAATTTCTGTATCTGGCACTCTTTCCTGCCCGTGTACCACTGCTTCTGCCTCCAGTGGTTTGCCCTTACTGGAAGCCACTTCTTTCTCCTCCTCCAGCTCCACAGTTACTCACCAGCTTTTGCTGCAGTGACCAGGGAGTGTATTGTACACTGTGGTGTGTTCAAAAATCAGCTGCTAATTTCAGGGACAAAGATGAAAAATTGACCATGGAGGAACTGTTACTTTTAAGAATAAACTCTGTGCCTACTTTATCACCTACCAGTGTATCACCTGGCACCAAGTGGTAACACCGACAGCCACCAGCCCCTGGATATTGATCCTCCCCACAGTCAGTAGGAACCTAAATAATGTATTTGGGGCTCAGGCAGAAAGACACTAACAGAGTGCTCCCTGCAAAGTGAGACTTGGATTTGCTGGAATTGCATACTGATGTGTCATCCTTTAATAGACAGAGAAAACATGGGAATGATCACAGGATCATAATTTTTGGAGACTAAAAACCACCTGTTAAGCCTTACCCCCTGCCAGGGCATCTAACAAGTAAAACTCCCTGTCCCAGTCTCTGTATTTACCAAATGAGAGAAGAGACAAGAAAGGTGTGCTGTTTCCCAGGTTTTCACTGCTCAGATCACGTGACAGTGAAGGAAGGAATACAGCAGGGGAATAAGAGACCATCAAACTCAGCCACCCCCAGCCAGAACATTTCTATATAATGTAACTGGCATGTCCCTTACAAAGCATAAAACATATATTAACCAGTCATATTTTTGCCACATGACAAGGAGGAATGATAAGGACTATATGTTAAGGACATTTTTATCCCCAGCTGTCACAACAGCAGATCAAAGAATAATACATTTGCTAAAAAAAGTAATAAGTAAAAGCTATAAGGAAGGAAGGATACTGTCTGTAAGCAGGAGTCATGGATTTTGAGCCAGGTATTAAATCTTGGCTCACATCCACAGGATAAGCAACTTCACAAGCATCTATGTGATGAAGCAAGGGAGCCCACAATGTAAGGGAGGTGTTCACAGTACACCCATTAATGACAACAAAGATAAGATCCACAGTGAGATATCTGCACAGCTTTGCCGTGAAAATAGCCACAAGTAGGATGTGGTCCAGGAAAGCTCTGGAGATGGAACTCTCCAGCAACAATGGCAGCAAAGCAGCTGAAATATCACAGCTTTTAAATATTGAATAACAAATTGTTATGTAATTCCTACTAGAGTTTCTAAATATTATGAGCTATTGTGTCATGTATATTTTATAATGTCAATGTTTTAATTAAAATGGGATCTTATTTATGACTCAGAGGAGTCTGCAGCTTAATAAAGACTTCTCAGGATTCAGCCACAGCACTATTGGTCAGAAGAGACAGTGCAGACCCATGGAAGGAGTTGTACTCCCAGAGCAGAGCTGATCAAACTGACCACTTGTCAAACAGGGCTGCAGCTTTCTTAGCTCTCCTGCCTAGGAAAGGGATGTAATATCCTCTTATTACTCTCTCGAGAATAGATGAAGTGAATAACTCCAATACTGACCTTGACTTAAAGGCCTGGAAGGAGGCTTTTCACAGTTATTTGAAAGAGTGCTATAGACTTCATTCTGCTTTGTACCAATTCCTAACAGAACAACTGATCATACCTTAGGGCAGGGCAAAAATATATTAAAATATGTCATTTAACTATTACCACTCCTGCTAGAAATGCCAGGACTAGCTGGGATCCTTATCATCTAAATAAGGATGATTCCTTCTACCTTGAAGAGTGACTGAATAGTGCAACACCCTAAAGCTATTAAAACTCCTTTGTTCATAGCCTTGTTTCTATGAAATGGTTATTAGAGAAATGTCATTAGGGAGAAAGAGATGTTGCTCAGTTTTCTGGAACAGGAACTTATTCAGAAGATAAATCCATATCATTATCTCTTCCATTTTTCTCTAGTGTGTTTACTGACGTTCTGCCCACAGGAGAAGCCAATCTTTCTTGATGAAAGAGTAAGCTGTTTGGAAACAAAAAAAAGCAGATCAAAGAGGAGAGCAGCTCAGTGATGGAGGATGTCAGCTAGAAGAGGGAGTGAAAGCTAATGTATTGCCGATTGAAGAAGTCATTTTTGTTCAACTCCATGTGCACAAGATAAAAAGCAGGACTCACTTTCCACATATCTGTTCATTTCACAAATTGTACAAAGTGGTAATTTTTCAGCCCACCTGTTGAAGCAGTATCTTCATCTGTAAGACATGCGTTAACCTGTACAACAGAAAAGGCATCACACAAGCAAGCAGGAATGGATTTATCTTCTGAATAAGTTCCTGNAAAAAAAAAAAAAAAAAAAAAAAAAAAGAAGGGGGGGGGGGATGGTTAGAACCCCTCAGCATCACAGATGCTGATTTTGAGGCTACAACTCAAAAATACTGGATTCTTTGTAAATAGTTTTTCTCAAACCCCCAAAGTTCTCACAGCTGTATTTGTTGGCCTCTTCACCTAGAGACCCTCTGAATTGTTTCATGAGCCCACGCCTTGCTCCTAATCTCACATCTGAACTCAACCTCAGCACAGGGACACTTCCCATTTTCAAACATCCCTGGAAACTTCCCTTTGCCAGACTTGCTCAGGGAACCTAGTTGAGCTGTATTTAAAAACACACATATATTTCTTCCTGTCCTTTCCCAGGCATTCTCAAAGCTCCACAGAACAGGGCCATTTTGTTTATAATAAACCAGGAACCTGGCAAGGCATTCGGAACACTTCAATAAAAGATGAAGAATGAGGTAATGCTGTTTATGCTCAATGTCTCTGTCCCACTTGGCTTAGCCATTTAGCATCTCAGGTTAATTACTGATGGCTCTACTAAAGCTAAGTACCAGTTACACACCATTGGCTTTTAGAGCTCCAAATACAGATTTTGGATATGGATATGGATCAACTCACTGCAGTTGGCTGAACAGCATCACTTCATCCACCAGTGAGCAGCAAAGGGAAAAAAACCTAAAATGTGGGTGCAGATGTGAATTTTGACCCTCCCCCAGATTCTCCCAAAACCTCCTGGAAACAGAGAAATCAGAACATAAAGTTGCTGGTTTGCTTATTTTGGTGCTCACAGTCACGATACCAAACAAAGCCTGTTGGAAACCTGGCACAGAGAATCTTTCTGCAGATTATGCTCCTAAGCTGGAGGCTGCCACAGCTTGATCGCAATTATCCAACTCAATCATGTAACTGAAACTAATTCTTTCCCTTGAACTCCCAAGACCTTGTAACACAAACCCTCTTGTTTGTAAGAATGTTTGGATTGACCTCCCACCACAAAAGTTAGCAAAGCTGACCAAGAGATTTATAAAGATTGGGGCCACAAACTCTAAATTAAATGCAGGAGAACAAGATGCATCACAATTAATGGTTTATCTGTGTTCACATGCAGTGGGAGAGTCAGCTAAATTCATACATCCTCACTTGAAGTAAGATGTTCTAGTCATCACCTTATCATTACAAAGAAGGTAATTATATGTGTACAGGTGCATGTGCAGCCACCTACAACAAGCAGGGATGCCAAAAAGAAATGGACTGCATGCGTAACCAACCCCAAATTCACACTACCTACATTAGCTGGAGGTAAAATTGCCCTGTCTTCTTAGTAACATCCATTGAGATTTGACATAGGCCAGTGCCTGGTTATGCAACCCTTCTACTCAGGGCTGCTACTGAAATATTATTTCACATCATTCACTCCTGCTATGTGGGCTGGAAATAATTGTCTGGAAGAGGCTGGATTAATTTTTTTTTCCTAAGGAGAGAGCACTCCCTTTAAAAGAGTGGTAGCACTAGCTTTAGCCTATGTGTAAAAGAGGGTTATATAAAACTCAGTATTGGTGCATGTGATTTCAAGGGATGGCCTTCAGACTTCTTTGGGATTCAAATGGTCCTCCATGGACCTGCTATGAATCTAAACAGAGTGGTGTTGCACTATTGCAATGCATGATGCAGCATAAAAAATGGCACTGAAACAATTTCTGCAACAGCCAAAGCCAGAGAGAGAAGGGGCAAAGGAGAAGGACATTGTAATACCTGCTCAGCCTTCTAAAAAACCTGGCATCCTCCTCAGGGGCATTATGCTAGCTGTTAAGCCTAATATAGCAGATTCCAGCTATCCCATGTAGGATTTATGGGAGATTGTTTTATGAGGCAGAGTAAAACTTCATCTTTGGCTCTTGCAATTATAAAGCAACATATTGATTAGTAGTGGAAGAGTGAATAACCCAGGGAAATCTTAATAGTTCAGTAATCTCCAGTTCTTGACTTTCTACCCTTCTCCTGCCTTGCACAGCAAAAGCAATTAGCCTCATGCTTATCTCTGTTTCATACTCACCTGAGGACAGGAGGGTTGGACAGACAGGGAATGTCTAACCCAGAGCCTGTTTTCACCACAACACTCACTAGAAACTTTTTTGTAGCAAACTCTTGCAGTCAGAGTACTTTGCAGTTTGTCAGCCTGTCCCTCACGAGGTTACACTCTGTCCCACAGTACACAGTCACCATTGCATCCCACACTCCCAGCAGAGACAAGCCCAGCATAAAACCTGAGTTTGGGGGGCACTGGAGCAGAGAGCTCTGCTGCAGGTTGCAGAGCCTGTCACAGAGAGATGTGGAAGCCCCATGGAAGAAGGCTCCTCATCTGACAACCATCCTTCCTATCTCAGATACACACTGGAAACTATTCTCAACAGGACTGTACTGTCTACCCTGCAAGTTCTCAGATCACAGAATCACAGAATTTCTAGCTTGGAAGAGACCTTCAAGATCATCAAGTCCAACTCATGCTTTAACACCTCAACTAAACCATGGCACCAAGTGCCACATCCAGTCTTTTTTTAAACACATCCAGGGATGGTGACTCCACCACCTCCCTGGGCAGATCATTCCAGTATTTTATCACTCTTTCCATAAAAAACTTCTTCCTAATATCCAACCCATTTTTCCCTTGACGCAGCATGAGGCTGTGTCCTCTCATTCTGTCCGTTGTTGTCCGGAGAAAGAGACCAATCCCCAGCTGTCTTCAGCCACCTTTCAGGAAGTTGTAGAGAGTGATAAGGTCACCTCTGAGTCTCCTTTTCTCCAGGATAAACAACCCCAGCTCCCTCAGTCGTTCCTCACAGGGTTTGTGTTCCAAGCCCCTCTCCAGCCTCGTTGCCTCCTCTGGACATGCTCAAGCGTCTCAATGTCCTTCCTAAACTGAGGGGCCCAGAACTGGACACAGCACTCAAGGTATGGCCTGACCAGTGCCCAGTACAGGGGAAAAATGACCTCCCTGCTTCTGCTGGCCACACCATTCCTGATACTGACCAGGATGCCTTTGGCTTTCTTGGCTGCCAGCGCACACTGCATGGAAGACACACAAGTATCCCTTTTTTCTCCTTGGACCACTTTGTTCCACCTGCTCCTGATGCTTTGAACAGTTCTCTTGAAGTCTCAGGAAAAGGGAAAGCTGGAGAGAAACAGCAGCAGGAAGAAGGGGAAGGCAAACCCCAGTGTGACCTTTCACTCCCAGCCAGCCAAGAAGCTGCTTCTGCTCCAGATGGGACACCCACAGCCCGGGCAGCCCTGCCCTGCCCCAAGTGGGACATGCAGGCAGAGCAGCAGAGAAGTGAGGGGATGATTCCCCGCTGTGGCCTGAGCCCACTTTTATTTGCAGACCAGCACATGGCATCACCCCTTTAGAATTTCCACTGCTGTGATCCCTGCCGTTGAACACCGTTTGATCAGATTAACAAGCAGCGGCCCTGCTCGCCACTGAATGCCAGCATTAACTGGAACACAATAGGACCACAGGCCTAAGCCCATTTTTTTTGCAGATAGCAAACCTGTCAGTGGAGCAGGAGTGTTGATGTCATCCTCTGACTCAGTGACAGTGCCTGTTCCTGGGGTCACCCAGCATTCCAACACCATCAGCATCCCCTCTCCAAAGCTCATCTATTATCTGCTCATTGTGGTTAGATTTTGCCTGGAGGAAGAAAGGAGTGACAGGCTGACATCACCTGCTTATTAATAGATGGGTAGAGAAGAACGATCTCCTATAAAGGCTTGGCTGAGGATGTTCTCTCAGGGTGTGCTCGGAAGGACGGTGTGTTCGGGGGCAATACAAGCTGGTAACCTTTTAAGGGAAGCAGCTGTCTGCCCAGTGGCTGCTTCTGAACCCTTGAACTGCAACTTGCTGGTCCTTCAAGGCCATGGCCAACCCTCCCCTGAAAACAACACTGCTGGGGACAACTGGCAGCAGACAGGGCCCTGTGTGGAGCAAAGCCATTTGTCTTTGCAAAGGAAAATAACAAGGTGCTTCAGGGACAAGGTGAGACTCTGTGGCCCTACGGAGCCATGGCTCCCACCACAGATCCCACAGCCATCAGTAACACCAGGTGAGGGATCAGCAAGGAGCTCCCCATGCAGCCCTCCCTGCCAACTGATCTCAGCCTCTGGACTTATGCCTGCAGCTGGATGCAAGTTGCAGTGGGTAAAAAATGTGAAACATCTCATTCAATCAGTAAATCTCCCCCTCTCTGCTTGCATGCTTCCTGGTAACAAACGGTTAGAAATGTTATCAAAGGCATTTGTTACTGAAAACTGTTTGTGTTAGAAAAAAACCAGACCTTTGGGAAAGAATTCTTTACTGCAGTTAGGAATGATAACGCCAGGTCATATGGGATGGGGTTTTTGTGATGTTTAAAGAGTTGTGTGTGACTCTTGGCATTATGCTTCCACAGCAAGATCACAGGACTGCAAGTCTAAAATTCATTTCTCCTGGGTCAACTGCTACATTAAATTTAAATGCATCTTTCCAGGAGACTTTCTGTCAAGGAGGCTGCTAACAGAAAGTAAACTTGGAATAAATGGAATCCAAGCAAATTCATTACACAATATAAATGCACATTCTTACATTTTTTGTTTCTCCCAGGCTGATGGGAGGAGCTGTCAAACATGTTTGAGTTAGCCAAAACAGAGATATTAATACCTACTCATATTTCTAAGCCTTCTTTCACATAACTCCTACATATTATTCCCATTTACCCACTTCCAAGCCATGAAGACTCCAGCAGAGAGTCTCCTCTCAGCAGCAGCACTGCAAGATGAGAGATTTGTTTGTTTCTATCAGAAAAGAATATTATGGTGTTCCCTCCCATGTGAACAGATCAATTTACCCACTCTTGGCTGCACCTACCATCCCTCATGAATTACCACCAGGAAAATTAAGCAGAGGGGAAAGGCAGCCTGAACCTTACAATTCAGAGGTAAAGATCTTCCCAGCCTGATAGCTCTGACACTGCCAGGGACATGCTGGCAGCCCTAACACAGAGCAGAGCAGCTCTTTTAGGGTGAGCACAAACTCTAAAGCACAGCACTAAAACCTGAGGCACTCAGCAGCACCAGGCAGATTTTCAGCTTCATTCTGAAAGCACCATAATTTGAGTGGTTTAGTGAGGAGGAACACTGTAAATAAGAAAAAGGCTTTCTTTTTTGTGTTTCTTCTTCTTTTTCAGATGGATGGTAACTGCTGAGGAAGCATTTGCAGAACATCAAGTGCAGCACATCCATGTGCTTCCTTCCCACTACTGACTGCAAACACGAGAACTCACCAGAAGTCACTGCTGCAGTGACTTGTTCAGTGACATGAGTGTCCTGCTCCACATTCTTCTTGGGTATCCATGCTGGCAAGCCTGCCACTGCCTCTGGCTGCAGGTCTGCCTCATGATTCAAATTGCTGAAGTCTTATAGAACATAATTTTCTTTTTGCTGTCTGATTAATTTGCTTGCTTTCATCTATTTTCAAATAAACTCTTAGCATCCTCTCTGGGACTTCTATCAGCCAGTGCAGGAGGGAGGATGCCTCTTCCCAATGCAGCGGGCTCTGACCTCCAGAGTGCTGCCATGCTGGGAGAGCTGGGCCATGTCCATGCTTTGGGAACACAGAACTGCAAACAAGTGACAGTGCCACCCAACAGCTCTGTCATCCTTCCTGCAGGCTCCACTCACGCCTTGTGCAGAGGAGGAGGACAAGAGCCTCACTAGATCACGCTGTACCCAAAAAGGATTGAAAGTTCTCTCTCTCCATTGCAGAGGGACTTTTAACACCCCAAAAAATGAGAACTGGTTCTTTCCTCCTTGGTCCACATGCCTACAAACATCTTTTCTCTGTCATAAAATCTTGAAAGTGTTTCAGTGTTTATGTCTGAGCCACAGTGAAAAAGAATCAAAAGTTAGCAACCAGAGGGGATCAGGTTTGCATGAAGGCACCTGTACATCAAGTATGCCAAAAATGCACATTCTTCTCTCTCATCCTTCCTCCTGCTATAACTTGCACACAAGCTTGGAAATACTGAGGTCAGCATTCCATGCCACAAGATGAAACAGGATCTAAGTGACCAGGTTTTCCTCACATTCTCCATTGTTTACAGCCTAATAGGGGAGAGTGGGAACTCAGGAGAAAAACATAACAAATGGTCACTGTTACCATTTGTGCACCATGTTCCTCACAGAGTTAGCAGTGTTTTATGAAATACGAGGTCAGAGTAAACAGTAACGAAAATAGAAAAGTAAGTTTGTTTCGCCTTTCATACCATAGGGATAATACAGTCTGTCCCACACTGGTAGCATCCAAGGATGACAGAGATTCAGATTTGCAGACTTTGGGGATTTTTCATCTAAAATTACGTTCAGATGTGAGCCAAGGCCAAATCCAGAAAATCAATCTGATTCAGTCTCCAGTGATAAAATGTCTGCCCTCTGCTTTCTTGTGAATTTTTAAAGGGTGTGAAGCCTCATAAAATGTAGCTATTTTTCACAGCTTTGTTTTTGAAGATGGATAAGTTTTATTCCACAGAAACAGTGGATAAGCAGTCTGTTGCTTTCTCTTTTCCTCAAGAATGATTCAATTTGAATTCAGCAGTAGATACAGTAACCACTATTTGTGTGGACAATCCTTGTAACTCATTGAAATTCCTTAGCAGTTCTTGTCTCTTACAACAGTAAGCCCAGGGTTTGAACACCTGTTGCTATGGAGAATTTGGATCAAGAATTATATTCATACTTTACTGTCCAGAGCTACCTTTTGTCAGTATTATTCAGTTGGAAAATCAGGATAGTGTCCTACTCAGTGGTGGTACTGCTGTGCTGTAAGATGAGGGATCTTCCTGAAGGTTTTGGTACCTGGATATGTGGAAGAAGCAGGTCTTCTTAACTGGAGACAAGCTTGAGCAGACAGAAGAGAAGACATTTCCTCTAAAGCACTGTCATTCAGAATCCCAGTCTGGCCAGCTATGTTTCCCAGCCCAGATTTATTTAGCAATGGACTCCACTGCATAGTGATGGTGGGAACATCCCATTAGAGTGTAGTAAAAAAACCCAAGGATGTGTCAGTAGCCACAGCAAACCACTCTTCTGCTGTTACTGAGGATGGGGAGGCTATAAAATTCAGATCTAGACTTGAATTGTGAATATTAAGGAACTCCTGCCTCACTCCCAAGTCACATGTCTCATCTAATGGATGTACTACTGCTTTATAAGTGAGTTCTCCTCACGGAATGTGCCATCAAATAGGCACCAAGCTATGCCATTCCTATTTGCTGTGCCCAGGATCTGTTTACACAATACTTCACACACAAACATTCATCCAAAGGAGCTTTGAAATTGGTCAGAGGCCAAATGTTTGCAGATGGGTTTTATAAGACAGGATAACTCAGTGCCTGGCTGGACACAGTTCTACCCACAAACAGAGACTCCTTGGGATTCCAGTTCTGCATTCATGAGTACAAAATGTCACACACCAAAAGAAAAGGATGCACTGACCAACGTGCTCAGAACCATCCCTGCCTCTCAGTAAAATGCTCCCCCACCCATTCCCCAGCTTACTTATTACTAAGATGTTTCAATTTTTAGGAAAAAAATAGGAAATAGTCAAATATAATTTTCCATTTACTTGGCATATTGCCCCTTAAAACCAAAGATCTAAGGTGTATATTCAACAGAATTTAAACTGAGCATTAAATTAGATGTAGAGCTCAGTCTGGTCCTGCAAAGCAATGCTCCATTTGCCTGCAGGATTTTCTATTTCTGTGCTGCTCAGGATAACAACAGATGGGACCCCTGATTCAAAGGACAATCTCGAGGCTAGAGACAACAAAACTGGACCAGAATGTAAAAAACAGCATTGTTGCAGATGTGGGAGAAAATGTATGTTTTCAGCTGGGGAGGGAAAAAAAAAAAAAAAAAGGATGGAGTGCAAACAGCAGGGAAGGGTACTCTGGATTGCTAAAAATATCTCAAGATCTCCCTCAAAACCCATGCACTGGTTTCACTGAGGAAGCCCAAATTAACTAGGAAGGCAAAAGAGGAATCTTGTCTACAAGACTGGATTTGTGTATGAAAATTTGCCACCAGCTCAGAGAAATAAACTTTCCTTCTGTGCTACCAGAAGGGCTGGTTGCATATTTTCTTCCAGTGCCTTCTGAATGAAAATGATGTTGGGATTTTATTATTATTATTATTATTATTATTATAACCAGAAAACCAAAATGAAAACTTTTGTTCCAGGTCTTGTTGACCCAATTGAAACACTTCAGCTGACCTATTTGAAAACACTTATTTTTAGGTCAATTTTTTATTAATCTCTGTCTGCTTCAGGCACCACACTGTCTCAAAAAGTGATGTCTCATGTTCTTCCATTCTTTTTTCCTTTACTTCTTCCTTTCCCTACATTCTCTGCTTGGATTTAATCTGAGAAGATGCTGTAGGATGTCATCCCCCCGAACCATTGCTGTGTACCATGGAGATGAATCCAGCCACAAATTAGAAGGGAAGCCTGAGGCACTACGATTGATCCGGATGTGGTCAAACCAAGCTGAAACAAAATTATTTGACTTTCAAAATGAACCGTTTGGAACATGTGATAAATTAATGATAAATTTCAGTAGCCACTTTTTGTCAAGCCATTAGACCAAATGCAACTACTGAAGCATCCATTTTCCACAGGACTTGAATTCCAGCTAATGAAAAAGCTGTGCATGACCATCCCAGTGACCTGTCATCCAAGTGGCTGCTTCTTCGCCACTTGCCCTGGCTGGCTGCAATGCACTGTCCTAATTTAGAGAGCTTTATCTGCTCTGCTCAAGCCTGCTTTGGATTTGGGACCGGGGAAAAGCAGTGCTCTGCCCAAGCAGGAAGCTTCTCTGAGCACTGCTTGGTGTTCCACACCAAGACAGCCTGGAGCAAACTGCCCATTCCCACTCCAGCACAGCTGAGCTGTTTGTGGCTAAAACATCTTTTAGGTCCTGGCACTGGCCATCCTCAGAGCTATCTCACAAGCTCAGCCTCACCTCAGCCTCTGTCCAGAAGGTGCAGGGGCTGCACAGGGCAGCATCTGCACATTGGAGGGGATACCCCCACAGGAGTGCAGCGATCCATCTACAGCCAACACAGCCTCAGCACAGCACAGGCAGCATGCAGAGTGCCAGGCCAGCTGCGGGACCCCAGCGAGATGCTCACTTGGAGGGGGAGGCACATCCTGGGACAGAGCCAACCCTCCCTGCCAATTCTGTCACCAACAGCCACGGGCAGCTGGCAGCCAGGCAGGCAAAATCCAGTGTGCAGAGTGAGGCAATTCCAGTGCAGAGCCAGGGATTCAGCACTGTACTGGCAAAGCCTCCTAGTTCACCCTGAACAGGATGAGAGCAACACCAAGGGGTCATGAAGGCAGAAGGATTTCTGCCATGAAAGTGCTGAGGAACATGGCCAGCAGCAGGGCAGCAGTCAATGTCATGCCTCACAGCTGCTGTGCTCTCCTGCAGCCATTTTAATCTGGGCAGGCCAAAAGAACCCAGCAGCGCTGATGACATTAGTGTGTCATCCTGAAACTCATCCTTCTGTAAGATCAGTACGTCTACAGGCTTCCAACATGGCCTTACAAGCAACACTAAGAAGCAGCACTTTTCTTATACCATAAGTATATCCACCCTCTCCAGCACTCAAAATTCTACTCTTCTCCACGCCTCAATTCCCCCTCTGTAAGCTTCTGTCTGCTCTGGACACCATTTAGGGAAGGGAAGGAGTGTCTCTCAGTAAAGTCAGGAAAAGGGTTATCACAGTATTGCGAGCACTCCTTAGAATTCTGGCTCTGTATATTTTCACTGTATGAATATTTGCCTGTACAGCATCTATTCAGCTGCAAATTAGCAGACAAGAAGATGCCCCAAGAGTTGTATTAAAGGGCTTTTTTTTTCATGACTGACTTGGATCTGTTCCTTTGCTGCTTATAGATGTGCTTCACATTCACACTATAAGCACAATAATCTCATGTTAACAAAAGACAGCTGCCACCTGGATTTTTTTTACTTCAAAGTGCATACAAGCTCTACCGAAAACTATGTGCTGTGCAATCAGAGTGACAGCCAAAATATTACTTCCATATTTCGATGTCCCCTAACCGCAGTGAAACGCCCATTGAACAGCTCCCTCCTGCACACCGCGGGCTGGTGACCACAGCAAGTTTGCAGCACCCTCTGGAGGTGAATCCTGGGCTTTGGTGGGGGGGAAGAAAACCATCACCACTGCTCTTGAAGGATTTTTGGAAAGCTTTTATGGAATGAGTTGCATAGCATGAGGAGTTGCTGATGTCTGGGCTCCCACTGGCATTTGCAGCCAACAGGATGTGTGGGGAGCACTGCTTTCTCGTAAGCATAGGCAATAAAATTGAGAAATCCACATAGAGATTCCTTTGCTTATCTGTAACTCTCTCTCCAGCCCTTACACACATCCAGTTTGGTGGTTAGAAGCACAGAATTTGGACCTCCAGCTGAAATTCTGAGCTGTGTAATCAGGACAAACACCCAGGAGAAAACCTTTGAAAAATCAGGAGCCCTCTGGAATCAGCACCACACTATGCTGCTCATCCTTGCTGTATATTTCATCCACCCTCTACTGAAATTCCTACATGAGGTCCTTATCTTTGTTCCATTTTCCATTTTTATTGAAAATTTTAATTTCTAGATGTTGTGTGGTGCTGGAGGAGGAGCACTGGAACGTTAGGAAAAATACAAAACTCTTCCTATAGGATCCTTTTTTCATCTTATATGGGTTTGGCCCAGAAAAATCTCAATAAAAGAAGCAAAACTGTTTCATCTCAGACTTGGAATATTTCAAAATACTTCCAGCCTGGATAGCATCCCTAGCCCTCACAAATAAAAGCAATAAGAAAGAGATTCAAGCATACTTTAGATACCACTGAAATTTCCTAAGGATATCTGCCAGCATTCCAAATTAAAAACCTTTCAAGGTTTTAGAAGGAAACATAACCAAAACCAAGGACAATGGGGAAAAAAGTAGTTCACAAGCTGGTATTATTTTGATTATTTTGTCTGGCTAAGAGAGCATCACAAGCAGAATGCCTGATCCCTCCCTCCTTGGAATTTCAGGTGAGAGATCCTGCAGTTTGCAACCTCAGATCAGCCCCATTTCTAGAGATGAACACTTCATTGTAAGCAGAAAACTGACCTTTTGCCAGGAGCATCATGTTTCTGGAGTTTGGAGCTAGAATTGGGAATTGTATTACAGCCTTTGGAAAATTGCATGAGAAAAGCTCATATATAACCGCTGTTTTTCCTCAGATACCGCCCTGGCTTCCGAAGCATAGTTCTTAACTTACTGTACATACCACATTTTCCTAATTGCCATCAGACAAGTAGATAAATGATTGACCGCAGCAGCAATTAACTAGGATAACCCATTATAAAATGCTCCCACTGTTGCAGTGTTTTATTTATAAAACCATAATAGTGCTCCTTTTTTTGTGGGACCATCCCATCTCTGTCTACGTGTGCCCTGTTCAATCCTTTAGGCTCCCCATGTGTGCCTGGGCACAAGAAGTACAGGAACTTAGGCAGAGCCTCTCGATGTCAACACAGGTAACAGTGAATGCTTCAGAAAACTGTCTGTGTGCATTAGTGGAGAATGGAAAAGGGAGAGAGTGGCAGGGGAGAATGAAAGAGAAACACTTTCCATTTATCAGCCACTACATTCAGCTTTTCTTCCCTGAGGGGTCGTAACATCAATAATATCAAGGCAAGTAAGAGATCCAGAAACATTTTCCATGAAATAATTCATGACTCTTCCTATTCTGATGCAAGGAGACAGCAGGTAATAACAGAGAGATATCAACTTAAAAGTGTGCACATGAACCTTCCCCCTGCCCAAGTACACAGGTAAGACACATAGTTTAGCACGTGGCTTAAACCAAGTCCCAGATGGTAACACAAGCAGTACCTTGTTCACTAGCGAAGATTCAGTGAGAGACAGCACAGTCTTCATAGACAGAAATATGAGGCAGCAGCCCCTGACAACTGAGAAATATTTTTATCTCCCAGCCCAGACACACTTTAAAAGGGAATAAAAGCAGAAAGAAGACTTCCAGGGGTCTCTTGCCTACAGCTTCCACTTCACTTCTGGGCTGTTCAGGATGCACTGAGATCTACAAGGCAGAGATCACCATGGCAGGAGTCACCAGCTTCCTCAAAGGGCTGGATCCAGCCTCCATGACCTACAGGAGCACAACCACAGGGAAAAGCCTGCCTTAGAGAGCTTTACTGTGGTTAATACAACAGATTTTGGCCCAAAAACTGTAACATGCTCTTAAGTGGACCAGGTTTACAGACTGCCATGTTTCAAGAACCTGGAAGGAGAAGGAAATGGTTCTTTAAAAAAAAAAAAAAAAAAAAAAAGGTTTTTCTGCTATCTGCTTCCCCTGGGAGATAAGCACTACATTGTGGAGAAAGAGGAAAGTTGCCAGGAAAGAAGCAGGACATGAGCATATTTTTCCAAAGCCACACTGAACAGACCTGTTATATTTCGCAGAGACTAAAACTTAGCAAATGCTCATGCCCATAAAAATTTGTATTAGGCAGTAAATAACACGTAAGGACAGGAAACAACAGTTCTCTGTTGTTTTATAGGGATTTAAAATCTTGACATGCATTACAAGATTCCTTTAACTCCATGGTGCCACAGCCACCCCTAACTTGGGATGATCAGGTGGCAGGCAGGAACTGGGTTAAATGAAATGGCAAAGAAGAGCAGCCACATGAGCAGGGTTGGCAGCACCATCTCGGAGTCAGAGCAGTAATTTCACAAAAATGTGGAATTAAAATTGTACTTAGTATTGATTATGGAGTACACAGCCACAGCACAAATAGGGCTGATCAGAGAGAGGTGCATATTAATGGGTTTCAAAGGCTACTAAAACCAGCCAAAGCAGAGAAGCAAACTGTGGGGTGTGCTAAGCACCAGGATGGTTTGTCAGCTTGTTTTACAGATATCCTGGGAAACAGCAGATATTCCTCAACCACAGAACAAGCCATGAAATTAGCCCCAGCATGCCACAAGGCAATGAAGTGACTGCGGAGGGCAGAGTGTCAAGAAAAAACAAAGCTTCAGAAACATTTTTGAAAGGAAACATACTTATCTCCATAGCAGGAGTAAGAGAAAAGCAGCAGAGGTCCTGTGCACAGCACATGCTCAGGCTGGAGAGGTTTCTACCCCCAGACTGGACCTAAAATGAAATGCACACTGCATAACTGAAAGCACATAAATCAGTATCAATGTTTTTCAATATAGCAAATTATGCTGGTTTTATAACCCATGAAGAACAATTATGGATCTAGAAAAGACATTATGATTAGAGAAATAATGGAAAGTGGAACAGAGATTTCGTTCCAGGTGATTGACAAGTTGCCAAGGATAAAATGGTCCCCAAAGAAAACATATCCTGTGTTTAGAACAACTGCATGCCCACTGCAGTAATGCTCAGATGGAAGTGCAGCATGAATAATTGGGGACACTACAGTTCCTCTTGTTTCTGGAAGCAATTCATTTGAATTATTCTGCTTGTTAAGGGGAAAGAACAAGTCACTTGATAACAGCCAGCCTGTCATATGACCCAGATAACCAGGGAACAACATCCTATTATTTAATTAATTTACACTAAATGCTTCGCCCAGAGCTGGCTACTAATAAACAAATTAATATAGTCATGGAAAGCTGAACCACCACATTGCTTTGTGCTGCCAGATTAAAGGCTGGAACCATGAAAGACCTACTCTTGCACCTTAGCTCTGGCTTTGCCACTGTTCTTTCCTGTCAGTGCTGCACCAGATGTCTGCACTGAACAAGGTCCAGGGGAAGCTGAGGATGAAAAGCTTGTGCTTTGCACCTTGGTGAAAGCACAAGCTAAAACAAGTCCCTGTATCTTTCTGGAGCATCACAGGAGATGGGTGCCACAGAGGAGGGAAGATTGGTGAATGCACTGTTGGACAGACTGGTGTTACTGGTATAACTGGCATTTGGAAAGACTGGTAAGAGGGGGCTCTGGCTAAGCTGAAATAAAAGTAAGAATTACATCAGTACATCCCTTTTCTTAACAAAATCATCATGACACATTCTCTGCCTCTGAGGACATGTACAGAAATGCCACTATAACCAACACAAGGGCAAGTAGTGCCTGGCTGCAGCGTGCATGCTGGAGAGGAGATGGAGTAATGAGGGCATTATCCAGCTCAGTTTGTGGCTGCTGGAAGGCTCCAGGCAGGAGGTACAGGAACTCACTGGCATGAATCTGAATTGCCTGTGACTCTCCCTTGAGGTACTCTGCTACCTTTCATGCAGTACAATAGGCTTTAAGGACAATCTAGGCTGAAGACTCAAACGAAACTCCCTGGGCAAACATTACAGTCAAGAGCTTTCTTGTGCATTCCCAGAGCATTTTAATGAAATGTTTGACTACAGCTTGGAGTTCTGAGGAAACCATTACACAAAAAAGTTTGACCAAATATGTTTTGGCTTCTGAAGTCTTCTTGTGTTCACAGCTGAGCCCCAGGCTCAAGTGATGAATATGTCCATCCTTAAAATGGATGCTGTGGTTTTCAACAGACCTTCCTGCTTCATGCCAAAGGGGAAAATAATATAATTTGTGAGGACTAATGGCTGGGTTAAAAATCACCAAGGTTAAGTATAGGAGGAGACAGTCTCTTCCTTGGTACTATACTTCAGGAAACTGTTCCTGACAATGCCATCCATTATGCAAAGCAGTGGAAAGGGCTGGGAGTGGAAAAGACTGCAGATAGCGCTGGCCTGGTTGGGACTGCTGACAGCCTGTGGAGAGAAACCCCTGCCACCAGTCTCCTGTAAAACACAAGTCTGATTATCCTTTGAGGCACAGTAAAATAATTTTGTATAGAGAGAGCCAAGTTTCTCTTTACTGTGCAATAAATGGTTTCTTTCTTGTTCCCAGCGGTAAATGGTTTTGTCAGAAGAAGTGTAAAGGGCCAGAACCTTCTGGTCACCCGAGGATAAACGAGAACAGGAGGGATCCTGAGCACATACAGGCAAGTAAGGGCACAAGTTGGACTAACCTGGAATTCCCTGAGTTCTGTCGCATGCTCAGTCCTGAATCCACATTGCCTCAACAGCTTTAGATACATCGGGGGAAGGTTTGACTCCAAACTGTGGTATGGATCTCTTGAGAGCTGGTTTGTGGCACTACTACTGCTGGAAAGCAGCTGCTACAGACTGGTCACTTGCCATCAGAGACTGCAGGCTAAGTTCATTTCTTCTTCACTCTGAACAACTTCCCTTATTCCATCAGGAAAAGGTGTGTCTCACAGTTGTCTTTCTACCTGCCCTCCCTTTTGTGCTGTCCTAACATTGTGTTTCCCTGCTCACTGCACCTCCTGCAGGAATCCCACCCAGCTGCAGTGGGGCTGGCATCCGTGCTCCTCGACTAGAGGAGTGTGTAGGGAAGAGCAGAGTTGCCTCCTTAACCTTCTAGAGGTTATAGCTCACAACGCTTCAACCACAGACAGCCAAGAAAACCAGACCTCATGGTGGTCCTGGGCTCAGTCACCTGCAAGGAAAACAGAGAATTCTGCCAGAGGTCTCTAAAGAGACCTTCGGAGTCTTCTGCTGCCAACACACAGATATTGGGACGCCCAGAAGAAAATACTGGAAAAACATCATTGCCCTGTCTGGAGCCTGGTTTTTTTTCAAGATTGGAAAAACCAAGAATGCTCCACTTCAGATAATACAGACATCCCACAAGTTTCAATGCCAGCTCTGCCCCAACTAATTTCCTGACGGGGAAATTAGAGCTGGCATGGATTACTCAGTCTCAACTCTTTCCCAGTATCTTTTACATACATAATGAGTTACATAAATGGTGTGTACTCTCGGAGAGCAAAATAAAAGAAAATTACTGAGTATTTCAAGAAGCTGGATTATGGACTGGGTTTACATCCATCTAGTCAAAGAAAGGAAACTTTCTTTGTTGCTGAGGGTAAGTCAAGTCACTGGGTTTTCCATTTCTATTATTTCGCATTTCTTTCTTTTGCATTTCCTGTAGACATAAAACAATAACCACGCATTTGACACATTACTTGAAGCTTTTAATTTCTGTTATTGATATGACTTCGCAGATTTAAAAACTGTGAAAAAAAAATTTTGGCAATGATAAATCACATGCCAAGGCTCAATCCAGCTCAAATGAAATATATTCATTTTCCCCAGCCAACAAATGGGAAGTTGTTCTGACTTTCAGAGTAATCATGAAAGTCAGGCAACCTTTAGTTACTGGAAATGATGCACTGGCCCTGAATGCATGCATGTGCATGATCATATGAGAATTTTTATTCACTAGTCAGACAGAAAGTCATTCCATCTTTCTTTATGATCACAAAATCTCTGAATGAGAAGTTTAAGAAAGCCATCAATAAAAACTGCTAAAAATACTTAGCCTTAAATTCTATAATAGTTGAAAGACTGGCTATAGTCACTGAGTGCAACAGCCCAAGAGTATTATATTTGACACATAACTTTTAACCTCCTCTGCACTAAAGAATTTCAGAGAGCAGGTCCATCAGTACAACTAGATTTATCTCCTTTAAACAGGGCAGACTGCCCATTTTTATCCCTTTGCACTGTGCTTTCAGTCCCAAGTGTTATATAAGGATGAGTATTAATTACTAAGTGGAAAAAGTCCTAAAAAAGGAATCCAAATGCAAGTGTTCCCAAGCATTCAAGGGAGATAGTATATTTACAAGCAGTTTCTAATGAGGAGAGGCACTCTCTCAAATCATTTAATCCTGACTTTGAGGGAATCTAGTGTTCAGAATTTACACCTTTCAAAAAAGGGAGATAAAATTAATTTCTTTCTGGTTGAGGTGGGTGTGGGGTCTGTTATTCTTAATCCCCTAGCCATTCCACAGAATCTGAGCAGAGATGGATGACAGCACAGAGCTGAGCTGAGAATGCAGAAGTTGAACAGGAATTTATTTTTTTAAATATGAAAAAGGAAGAATACAAATTTAGAGTCTTATGGGTCATTCTCAAACAAAGAGAGAAAATCCTGCAATATGCCAGATACTGGCAGGGTCACAAATTCTAAGCGGCTTAAGATAAATCCAGTTTACTAACATTTTTTAAAAGTAGATAAAAGCTAATTCCCTGCCAGGAAATTAATCACCAAATTTATATTGCAAAAGCACTTCTGTGTTGCTTTTTGCTTGACTATGTTTTCTGTATCTTACAGGACAAAGTCTGAGGTTTCTACTGTTTGCCCTCACTTCTTATGTGTGCATTAGTAGCTGAGCTTTGCACTAGAAATCCATTACTCTATAGCTCAAGAATGCAAGAGAGAAAACACTGAATTTCCTCCCATCTTTAATATCTTTAATGCTATTTCATGCCATCTATTTTATGTTATGTCTAGAGGTCTGGGTAATAGAAATGACTCATGTATCCCATGCTTAGAAAAAAAGCATGCTTGCTCTGGGTGGATAACCTGAACCATAGCAAAGCTATCTGACCCTTGCACTACACTATAAACAGAAATTTCTCTGCACACCCTGTTAGTGTTGGGTGGTCTTTGTACAGGGATAAGTTTTATAGACTCAGCTTTGAATCTGAAAATACACTAGATCAAGTGCTGCTTTGGGAGGAGACTGGTAGTTTCAGAAAGCTTTTACAGACTTCTCAAGTGACTGAGTAGTAGTTAAGATACAGCCTCACTCCCGTAAAACCTGTCTCTTTTTTCTTAGTAATGCATCTACTCCACAATAGTCAAATCCTACGGGGTCCTGCCTTGGCAAACACAGCTCTGAGCAAAGGCATGGCGAAAGCTGAGTTGGCTCCATCCCTCTCTGTGGCCAAGCTTGCAGGAAGAAGTAAAGGTGAGGAAAGTTTTCTAGAGATGCTTTTTAATAGTATTTCCCTTCAATATGTCCACAGGGGACAAGAAGAAGGGGGATGGGGGGACAGGCTTTGCCTCCCTGTTCAGGTCCTCCAAACTAGAGGAGCTAATGAGATATACAGAAGGCTAAAGCCACCTAGGCCAGCAGCACAGCTTCATTCAACCAGGGACAAGTTTCACACCAGAGTTCCTCAGAAATGACCCACACAACTACAAATGTCACCACTTTCTCTGCCAAATGCAAAACCAAAACCACTTCTGAAGATAAACATTCAATGCTGTGTTTACATAACAAATTCTAAGTGCTCCTTTTCATATGCATGAGGAAGAAGAGAAGCCAAGCCACTGATCACCTGATATGTTACTCCCACACAATTTAATGTGCTGCTGCCAGCGACTCAGACACCACAGTGATGATGAGTGCAAGCCAAAGGCCAACATGAAATACAAGAGAAGAGATCTATGTATTAATGCAATGGTGACTTCATTGTTTTCTCATTGGAGCAACCTTAGTTTTAATATTAACCATCTAAATGTTCACTTGGGATTCAAGGGACACAAAATGAACACAAAGCTGACAAAAGCCCTAAAGACTGTAAGTGCTGCTGCAGCAGAGAGGGGACAATAAATCCAGCTCTGCAGACCTCCAGAAGGAGCTGGGTCATCCTGCTACAACAGTGTTTACAGGGGGTTGCATTATGATATCTGGAAGGAGAGAAGTCTGTTTTTTTTAGTGATCCCAGACTTAAGCACAGCAGATGGATCTTTGCTTAAGATCCCAGACTTAAGCAAAGCAGTTCTTTCCAAACTTTCCTACCAAATCTAGATTTCCTAAACTGCAAGCCAATACTATTTCCTTATATCAGCTACTGTTCATGAAAACAAACAGCAAAAAAAAATCTCTAACTGACCAAGCTATTTTCACAGCTTGCAGAAACACTCAGTCTCCAAGAGTCATGCTTCACAGTCAGGGGAGCAAGTTTATTTATACATTGTGTAGGTAACTGCAATTGCCTCACAACTCAGCAGGCCACCATGAGAGGGGGTGGCTGTAGCAAACTCCATTTCTACAAATTAAACCTCAGTGTCAGAGCATTTGAAGCCACAACCGTTTTATACAGTAGAACTAAAATGAACCAGGTCCATTCTGCATGTTTGCAACCACACTGAAATACCTTCACACTTAAACCTGCTTACAGACAGTTTATTTTGTCCAGAGGGATTCTCTGCTGAAGCCAGGTTCCATTTACAAGCTTCCCTGGTTTTGCTTGGCCACATCAAGCTGGAGCCAGGGTCACAGGGAACGTTTCCCAAAGATCCTGAATTTTGGGGAATACCAGAGGAATTGCACAGTAACACAGCCAGCAGGCTAATGTAAAGCATGCAAGAAGACAGTCACAAAAACACAGCTTAGGGACTGTAAATGTTATAAAAAGGCAAAATAGATGTTTGCCCACAACGTATCCATGCCAAGCAGTTCACTAACTTTTAAGACTAGTGAGTCTTAAGACTTTTAAGTACTTTCTCCATTGGGTCATCTTACATTTCTGGCCTCTCTGAAGCACCCTAGACATAGCTGCAAGAAAAAACCCTCTCATGTATAGGACTGATAGACAAGCTTAGAAATAACCCCTGCGCATGAGATGTGTGGATGCCAATGCTGCTCTGCTGTCCCCTCAGAGGACAGCCAAACAACCATGCTGGGGTCAGCTGGTTTGAAGGCCTTTTCTTCACTGTAAAAACATGTTAACACAGAAGAATTCATGAAAAGTTCAGAAGGCCACTTCTGTCTCCACCCCAGATGTGTTGAGACGAGGCATGCTCATGGCATGAAGGTGCAATAACCTTTAATTTAGGGATTAGTGATAATGGCCAAGTCCTGAGCATCAAACCAGTCTCACCTCACAGAATCATAGAACTGTTTGGGTTGGAAGGGACCTTAAAAATCGTCTAATTACAAACCCCCTGCCATGGGCAGGAGCACCTTCCACCACAAGCAATGCAGGTTGCTCAAAGACCCAACCAACCTGACCTAATCTGTGTCTCATCTGTTTCTTTACCCTCATTTTTTCACCTGTTGGGCTCTGTATTTCTTCTCCTTTAGGTTAGTCTTCACTGCTTGCCTTTTAAAGCAGCTCCCTCCCTCTTCCTTCTGTGCCCTCCATTCCTCAAGCAATGTCACATCAACCTCCCAGCCCTGCTTCAGCAGCACTCCCTTGGCACTGTCCACCATGCTTTGGAACACAGGAGAAAGTTATCTTGTTAAACAGTCACGGAAATCATCTTCTACAAATATGATTTACATTCTGCAAATGGCTCAAATGTCCCTCCTGAACCCCATCAGGTGTAAACTGGTGTAGCTCAATTGACTCCGGTGTTGCTGCCCCATTCCCAGCAAGGTGAGAAGGTGAGGCCATTACTCAAAGCTTGTAAGTGGGAAGCAGGTTGGCTTCCACATGGCCACCCACAAAGACAGGATTTGAGTGACAGCATTTGATTCCCCGAGTCCAATGCACTTTTTTTTCAATAACCCCCTATAGATTTGTTTTATGTCAGCTGGGAAGCTGGCTCCAAGGTTTTCTTTTGCACTGGATAACAGCCATAAGAATCTACTTGACTTTAATTATGGGGTGTTTCACATGTCCAGCACGCTGAGGCCATATGTACTTGTAAGTGCTTACAGTGTTCTCAGCAAAAAACACTTCTGCACATGGTAACTTTGGCTGCTCTGATTTTGGACTGCACAGCAGCAACTCTCCCTTTTTTCCAGGCCTCCAACTCGCTGCTGTTTTGCTTCCATTTCCTGTGGGATATGATGTTGTTACTGCCAGCTTGCTGCCACAGGCTGGAGTGCTTCAAGTCCACCTCAACAGCTGTTGACTCATTTGTGAAGTATCAATCCCAGGTCTGAAAAAGCAAAATGCTCTCGTGGAAGGGCTTTTTATTGACAGAGAATGCTACTCCAAGGAGCTGCACCAGTCCCCTGGGCACAGCCTTACGGCCCCATTGGGTTGCCCATCAGCAGATCTGAGGCTGCTAATTGCTCCCCCAAGCTTAGATAGTGCATGGTAACAGGTCCTGAGGTCAGGCAGCTGCAGTCCCTGAGTTACATCACAGCAAAGACTGGTCTACGATACCCTGACATATTTCTTCAGTGATAGTACAGAGAAGATCTGTTTGAAACTCCAGTTAACGACTGGGCATCTTACATCATCTCTGTCAGCTTTAGCACAGATGGTTAAGTAATAACAGCATCATAAAACACATCACAAACACATTCAGAAATTAAAACTGGAGCAAACTGCTCCTCTCTGCTATAACATGCTGGACTGAAGATGACCTGAACATTTCCTTGCAGGAGTTTTCTGATGTACCCATAATCCAAGTTCCTTTGCCTCTCCTTTAAGCCATGAGCAGTAAACCAGCGAGTCTTCTGGCCCACCTTTGTCAGGAACTTATCCAACACAGTATAACTATTTCATCACCAAATCCAGGCTTTCAGGTCCCAAAAGACATTGCACTTTGCAGGGAGATGATGCACTGAGAAATTCATCCATGGTTTCCCCCTGGCTCATTAAGGCACCAATAAAACAGCTGTATTCAATTACTTAAACTGTTGAACAGTGAGGTAGAAGGAAGTGACTTATACCCATACTTAGAAACATGAAGTCTGCTCAACAGATCAATTAGGGAGATGAATTTACAGCTGACAATATCATCATAACAGGGGTTATTTAGCTCCTATTAACAGCTCAGAAGCTCTAGCATGTCAAAGTATGAGGCAGAGCTTTCTTTCTACCTTCTCCACTGACTGACACTCATTCAGCAAATCAATCCAACTCTTTGCCAACTCATCCAGCTGTTTGACACAAGTGTGACCCCCCTCATTAGAGGGGACTCTGCCAAGATATACTGCAGTAAGAATCAGGGGGTTGGAATTGCCATTCCCTCTTGCAGAGGAAGGCAGAAGTCTTTGGGTGAAAGCAAACAGTGTAGCCATATACTTAAACCAGGGCAAAGAGCTTCCACTAAACACAGGATTTCATGAAATCAATGTATTATTAAAAAGGGTCTATCTACTCCACACAATTTCAAATATCAGAAGTCTTTCCACAGTGCTTTATTGATTACTTAGAGCCAGACTGATATATTTAACAAAAAATCAATGGAAAAAATAAAGGACTGCCTATCTGACTCAGAGGAAGAATTTAATTCACGGGATAAGAGACCCTAATGAGGCAATTCAGTATTCAAAGGGAGCTATTAGCAGTGAAGGAATGAAGTGGTTGCATAACAAAATGATGAGCACTGAGTGCAGATGGAGGAAATGGTGTTTTGTAAATTCAGAATCCGGGATTTTTTTTTTTAATCTTTAAATACTTCATACAGATATGCTGTCTGCAATATTTAGCATGATTTAGGGTCTCATTCGTGGCCATTTCTTCCCCCAGATGGGGCAGCTGCAAAAATGTGCTTGAAGCCAGTAGAAGCACTTGCACACAATTACAGATCACTTATTCATACGGGCATGCCCAGTACTTCCTCTTGTAAGAGTCAACACTTTTGAGACTCCAGTGCTTCCCCCAGCAAAATAAACAGCTGAAAGAGCCTGTGGACTGACACAGCTATTATTTGTAGCTCCATCTGGACAAGAAATGCTGCCTGATGGTCATGTTTTTAGCCTGAGGGTGGAGATCAGGACGGGAAGTGAGCAGGGCAGAAGTCTGTCCTACCAGCAAACTCCAGTTGGCTGCAGATCTGCAGGGCTGTACCTGAATGGAGAGAGCTTGGTGCCCACAGCCAGCCTGACCAGAGGTGAGGCATGGGTGAAGCAGCCTGGCTGCCACTTCCAGCTCTGCCACATCCATGTCCCAGTAATCCAACTAAAATCAGGCCACACATCCACCTTCTGCTCTACCCAGCCCAATTCTTGAGCAAGAACACAGCACAGCTCTGCTAAATAGAAGCCAGATTGAGTTTTACCGGGAAGCACTTAAACAGGGAGGGAATAGCTTTTGTCTACATCTGCTAAAGCTTGCAAAACACACCTTGTCAGGCTCAAATCTTCACATTTACTTGGGCAACCAACAAACTGCAAGCAATGTATGGTCTAGGCACAGTTACTCTGAAGGTCTATGCACAGGAATCACACTCTTCTTCCATGTCATGAGTGCAAAAAGCTCCCCCAGACCCTTCCCAGCCCTCCACTGCAGACTGTGGCCACTACTCCCGTTCACCACACCACTCTGCTTTGGGCTTTTATTACAACACCAGCATATTTAGCACAACTCCTTATTTTACATTGTCTTCAGCATCCTTCTGCTTGATGAATTCTATAGGATTAGCAGCTATTCAAACACTTTGCAGGAATTCAACACAAACCATTTTTTCCTGGACAGCAGAACATAGGTTTTATGGTTGAGAAAACTGGAAATCTCTCCAGCTTTTATCTCCTTCATTATAGACACTCCACTAGATCTTACCTGCTGAATAGATCCTAAGGTTTATAGCTAGACCCAATGCCAAATTAAATTACTAAATTTCTTATTAAATTAATTAAAACTCTGTGAGTGACATTGTGTAAATGACTGAAACATCTGGATTAGTAAGTCTCCCTGATCAGTATGGAAAAAATAGTTGCTAGAACAGGAGAGGAAACAGGATGTAGCAAGGGGGCAGGTTGCTGGAAGAGACAAAAGGCAATTAAGAAATACCCTCTGAACTATAAAAAGAGGAGGCAGCAGAATTTTTGTGTTTCAAAATCAGGATCAGACTTTGGCATTTTCCTCCTGAGACATCTGAAGCAGAGAGATTGTTTTGGGAAATTAAAAAACAGCAACCCCTCCCTCCTCACAAAAAAAAAAAAAAAAAAAAAAAAAAAAACTAAAAACCCCAAAAACCAAACAACAACAACAACAAACCAACAAAACAAAACAAACCTAAAAAACTCACTGAATGAACAAACAAACAAACAAATCCAAACTACACAAACTTCCCCCCCAAAACTGCTCAACAACCCCCATACATTTCTCTTCTCTGCAACTGGGTAGTTGTGCCCCTTTACAGATGCCTGGCAGTTTATTCCATGGCCCAGTGGATGCCCTGTGTGGAGTACTGGATGACAAATCACATCTTGAGATCAGGCTGTGTGAATTTCAATTATTCTGTTGGGAGGACATTGATTACAACTGCTGTGCAACTGCACCTATTGTTTGGGCTCAGCTTGGAGGGTTTTTTTGATCTGCAGAAGTTTTGCTTCTGGTGATGATTTATTCTGATTTTTCTCTTTTTAATCATAGCTATGCAAATGTTGCACAGCTATGGAGTAAAAGAAACTCCTTCCAAAGAAAAATAACTGGTTAAAAGACAAAAAACAAAGGCTAAGCATTCACAGTGGAGAGAGAGATCATCAGCTGATTTCCTCAGGGAACTGTGCTGAGATTCAATTCACTCATAAATAAATGGCAAAAGGTGAGAAAGTTTTCTGCTGATAAAAAAAATTATTCAAGACAGTAACTATGAGGGCAGACTAGGCAGAATTGCTAAGGGGCTATGCAAAATTTGGTGATAGAACAATACGAGAAATAATGACAATTTAGGTAATAATGCACATGGGGGAAAAAAACCCCACAGTTTTAACTTCACATAGGAAACAACAAACTCAAATTCACAATCATCATCCAGGAACAGTATTTTAGTATATCCTAATTTTGGTTCCATTCAAACATAACTCAACAGGAGTCAAAGTATCAAAAATAAAACAGAAGGAAAAATACGTATTACCAAGAAGAAATGAAAAACACAGAAAACCTAATTATGTGATTGTATGAATCTATGTCTCTTCCACATCTTCCATATAGCCTGTGGTTCTTGTTTCTCCACCTGAGGAAGGCTGGATCACAACCAAAAACATTCAGAAAAAGCCAACTACAATGACCTCAGCTACAGAACAGCTTCCACACATGGAAGGATATTCCTGTGTTCCCTTTGATTTGGAAAGGAGTTATTTTAGTGGAAGTAGGACACTGATCCACTAATCAAAAGTGGCCAGGATCAGACAGATAGGCATCAATTACCCACCATCTCTTCTAATGTAAGGCCATAAAATGAAAGAAGAAGGAGGCCAGGCTCAAGGTGAGGTAAAGGCAATGGTTCTTAATGCAACAGGTAGTCAGTGTGTGGAAAGCCTTGCCAAGGAATTGCTATTGTTGCAATAGTTGAGTTAGGGGTCCAAGAAAAGACCAGACACTTACTTTGAGAGATGCACTGAAGAAAAAAAGGATGTGAAAAAATAAAAAAGTCGGCAGAAAATCTTACATTTGCCTGTCCTTCAACCATCTGCCAGTGGGTGCTGTTGGCAGAGGATCCTGGGGCAGGTGACCCTTGCTCTGAAGCTGTGTGGCTCTGCTGCCTTGCATCTCTGCCCTTTTGTCCTGTACTCCTGCTGGGTGACACAGGACACTCAGGCTGTTGGCTTTGGGATGGATCAAATGTCCTATTTTTATACACGTTAATGAATAAAAATTGAATTGTTTTCAAAAGCTCATCTTCCCCCACTGTGAGGGCTGCAGCACAGGCCCAGGAGGGACTTTACCTCATGCTTGAAATGTCTGGCAAACCATTTTGTACAGAGCTGACGATAATGAATCCAGCAGCTCATTTTCCTGAGAAACAGGAGCTCACCATTCCTTTGTCCAGTAGGAAATTCATGGATAAAATGTTCAGCTTTGCAAGGACTGCAAAATGAAAGGATTTCTACTTAGATATAAAAGCCATCTGAGTCAATAAGCACAAAGCCTTTTAACTCTTCCACTGCAGGAAGCCATGAAGAAGTTTTACCTCACCCTCTAGAACTTCCTTGGTAGAAGAATCACCCATTCTGCTTCCTCAGGGATATGAATAAAGTCTTTACCTGTGAGGAAGCTGGACATACACAGGGATGCCACACAGATTTTCAAGACTAAATAACATGAAAATGATGCATAAAGCAGAGTCAGTGCCAGTTTTCCAACTCTCTCTTTGAGGGTGAAAGGGCTGCTATTGGAAAGAAATTAATGACTGAACACCAGCGAGGCAACTTTCAGAAGGGTTCTGCAATGCAAAATTAAAGTGAAAATGTTGGCAGAGCTTCACTTGGACAGGGCTCTATCAGAATACATCAAATAAAATATGTCTTACCTTCTCCTTCAAACCCTGACTGCACCTGGTCTGACATGGAATTAGTGAGACATTTCTATCTGCTGACTTCTATATTACTGAAACGGTCTTGTTATAATTTTTGAAATGTTGTACAGAGTTTTAGACAGTTTCTGACTTAAACTCAGTGACAGTCCTACACAACTATTCAGAACCAAATGGCCATAATATGTTCTGCAGACATATAAAATACCCTGAGGAGAGAATTAATGGGAATGAACATAATAAGGCCTTTTGAGGAGAGTGAGATGTGGTATATATCTTATCTTAGCAGATTTTAACTAATTCCCTGAAGGTTTTTTATGTTGGAAAAGTTTTTGTTTAGGTAAAAGTCTAGTTGAATTCAAAAGGACACTCTAATTTTGTTCTGCTCCTCTAAGATGAGTATTGATAGATACTGCTATTTGGGGGGGGGTTATCTCTCCTGCCCTAGCAGAGATTCTCTAGATGGTGGATAATCTTCAATAGCAAAGGTTACTGCAGAAAAGAGGGACTAGAGTATTTAGATTTTGAGCAAAGATTAGGAAGGCCTTCTTTTCAGGTCACTGCTTCTGTTTCCACACTACCACTCTTTTCATTTGTACAGTTAGACGTCACTAAAAACCTGATTGTCAGGGAAACAAGTGGAATATATCTCCAAATAAAGGGTCCCAGGAAAGGTAGAACTGTCAAAATACAGCATCTCATCTACCCACAACAGGAGCCCAGCAGAGTCTTCCAACCCAAGGAAGATCTAGGAACCCCCAATGATGTTTTACAAAAACCAAAACCACCTTTTTCAGGAACACTGTGGTCTCAGATCAGCTTAGACCAGCGCTGAAATACCACCTTTCTGAAGTTAGCAAGTCTTTATCACTCTAATCCTCTGAGACATTTAAAAGCCATCTTTGAAACACTCCTCTGCCTTTTTATAGAAGACAGTAACACATGAGCAGGTGTGAGAATGGCACAGGGATCCAGAGCTCCCCACCAAGTTAATGTGGCCATGCAGGAGTCACATTGAGCAGGGCCACCGGGAATTCTTGCTTAAGACAACTTGGACATCTCTTTTAAGCTCATTTATAAGATGCACTGCAAAAAGTTTCAGTATCTACTTTAAACCTTGCATTTTTTATCAGTCTTTTCATAGATGTGCCCATAGCCTGACTTCAAAATCAAATCCAGGGAAATTCAAGACTCTCAGGAGTGCTGCCTGTGTGTCTTACCTACTCCTCTACCCACTGTGCATCAGATGAGCTCTGCTGTTCATGGCCATCATCATTCAAGGGGTAGCCAAACTGGTTTAGGTTCCATGGTTTTAGGTGCATGCTCCAAGTACTTCTTGCACCACCACAGTTTGGGAAATGCTGACAAGAAACAAGAAGCTGCAGGTTTCAGTCTTGGATGTGTGATCTGCCAAGTAGATTTCACTGGCTTTTTTTCAGGCATGTAATATTATAAAAGTATACACATTTTAGTTCAGTCAATGATTTCAACATCCTGACCCCAGGAGGTTTCCAGAGCGAAAATACTGAAGTTCAAAAGAAGTATCTGGATTAGAAATGTTCTGAGCAGGCAGCAAGGGGAACACTCAGTGCTGTCCACGCAAATATAGGAGTGAAACAGAGAGAAAATCCATGCTCTGAACTGGCCTCTGTACTCTGGAGCCTGACTGTACCCAAGCAAATCCCTCCTTTGAGCAGTGGATCACTTTGACACTACTAGAGAAAGGATATTATATTCCAAGTCTTATACTCCATAGGGTTCTGGAAGGGCAGCTTCCTTTCACTCTTCATGTGCATGACTCACAGTATAAGACAATTCCAGCTGTTAAATAAACCTCAGCATGCAAGCTCACCATGCTGAGATCTTTCCTCAGCATCTTCTTGTCCCTGCCACACTAGCTGGCACACAGATACAAAAAGGGTGAGAGGAAGGGAAAAAACTTCTATAGAATTCTTTTCAGTTATATACTAGGGAGAATACATGAAAACTTTAGTTTTGTGCAGGAACTACACCTCAGGAAGAGCAGCATCCTGAGTCTTGCACCAAGTGTGCTTCATCCAGCTCCAATTAAAATGCTGGGAGTTTATCATCCACTGAACTCAGTGCTTCAGGCAAAACCTCTCATGAGGCTGCAAAATAAATTCACTAGGTGAATGATACATTGCAAAACTCCTTTATGGATCTTTTCACAGTCATGTCTTGGCTACCTATGTCTTGGACTGTGAAAAGTCGCTGTATTTTTTTCTGTGATCAGCTGTCAGTCAGGTGGATGAAAGGTGAAACTTATCAGCACCTTAACATAAATTATTTCTCAAATTTTGCAGAGGGCTGTGAAGAATTTGAACCTACTCACACATCTATTCTGGGCTGTTTGAAAAAGTGGATGATGGGATGACTTCTCCATCCATGATGGGTGTCTGCAGCAGTACTACAGGATTACTTTGCTCTAGAGGAGCTGTTTCCTACCTTGCACATTCCAAGCCTCTCAAACGGTTTCACTGCTCAATGTCACAGATGAAGAACTCATCATGTGGAAATAGTTTATCAAGACAATTTTTATTTTAGGAATAAACCATAGAAATTTAATATTAGATTTATAGTTTTGATTGTTAACTTCTTTTTAGCATTTCCCAGTAATTTGGGTATTTTCCACATATTTTTTTCCATTCTTCAGAGCATAGTCATTGTGCATCATAGTAATAAACTGATGATTACTTGTACAGGAAGGGGAAATCAAGAAGAAGAGGATGGAGAAAGGGGGAGGGAGAGAGGAAGAGAAGAAAAGAGGAAAAGGGGGGGGAAGGGGGGGAAAAGGGGAGGAAGGGAAAAGGAGAGGGAAAAAAGGGGAAAAAAGAGGGAAAAGGGAGGAAAAAGGGAGGGAAATGGGAAAATGAGTAAGAAAGGGGAAAGAAAAGGGGAAAGAAAGGGGGAAAGAAAGGGAGAAAGGGCCCCACTGGGTCCCTTAATCCCAGTCCTGAAACAACCTTGTGACTCTAGGAGGGAAGTGTCTCAGATAAAATCACCTCAGCAACATGCTAGGAAAAGAAACCAGACCATGTTCAAAAACTACTTCAGCACGTTTCCTTAAATGAGGTTCTACACATGCTGAACATGTTTCCAGCTCTCTCCTTCTGCAGCATTGGCACAGGTGGGATTCACCTGACTCCACAGTCCCCTTCTGCACAGGGAGCTTCCCTCTCAGCCTTTGCACACCTGCAAGTCCTGGCAAGTACAGTGCAATAAATGAAAGCAGGCAACCACTGGAAAGTTTGTTTATCCTTTCGTATTAATTAAAGGAACATAACAGAATAAATGATAGGAGAAAAAGCTATGCAGAATTTAAAAAACCATCAGGACTGAAGATGTCAAAGTCAATAGGAATGAAGCACATGATCTGTGCTCAGAATTGCTATTTCCTTCACTGACTGCAAGCTTTTAGCTTTTAAGCCCTTCTCCAGCTGCCTGGTAACAGAATAGCAGACTCCAGGTACTGCAGCTTGCCTTGCCATGATTAAGCTGGAGGCCCTGCCAAGCAGTTTGGTGTGGTAATAAACAGCCTGACTGCACCTGTGGAAACAACACAACTGCCCAGCCATGTGCTGCAGCCACAAGCAGAGAATTTACACCAATGGGTCAGGTCATGAGTAAGTTAGAAGCTGGGCTTGTTCCTACTGTTGTTTTATGGCCACTTTGATTGTTTAATTTAATGGTTGTATAGAGGACTCCTCTGTCAGCCTCTCAACCCTATCTATTTCACTCTTTCTGACCAAGCTTTTCACTTTTTTACTCTTTTGGCAGCTGTTAAAAACTACAAGGTGCTGATGAGAAGGAGAGAGAGATGCCAGATCTGCACTAACTACCCCATCTGCTTCCTGCAAGCAAGATGAATGAGAAGCACTGACAGTATTTTCAGCATGGAATATTTATCACTCAATTGGCACTACCAGAGAGGCAGCCTGAAAGGTTTCCTGCATCTGGAAGTGCAATATAATCATTCCCAGAGTACAGTGGCAGGTGCTGAATGCCAAAGAAGTACAAGACTGGGATCCACACTTGCAGGGCATCTGCTGCTTTCACAAAGCACAGACACGGCTCTTCAGGTTTTGTTTTGCTCTGACACATTGGCATTTCACCCTTCTTATTTATGAGTTGAGTTTCTCCTCATATGGGGTGCTGAGAGGGGAAAAATTACACCAGCTTCTTTGATAAAAAATCCAGAAAAATAAGGCAAGTGAAATTCTGGGTAATTCTGAGTCTTTGATGAACAGATTAAACTCTGCTCTACAGCTTGCATAGGTGTTTCACAATCCAGACCTCTAACTCACATCCATAAAGATCTCCCTGACCTTAAACTTTACTTGAACAGCTGACAAAGCTCACAGGAGAAGGGTGAGACAAACTTTGGAATATAAGATTAAAGGACTTAAATTTGGTTTCTCAAATGACTCAATCAAGCTCTTTAGTGCACATTCACAGCTCCAAATGAAGGCCTGTACAAAAGTAAACGATGAACATTTCTGAGAAGCTGGCCATTAGATTAGTTAGGAAGCTCTGTACAGGATAAAGAAGGGTTGAGCTGCAAAATTCAACTCTATGTCCATGTACAAGCCTTTCCTAGAGTTCAGCAACACCCAGTTTCAGGATCAGGCACTTGCTGTTTCTTCCCATCAAAAGAGGCATCTGCTCCACCCTTTAAATTTCAAACTGACTCTGGTACGCAAATGTAAGGATCTCATATCTACTGCTTTCATTTAGAGATAACCATAGCATTCTTCCCTTGGCAAAACTATTCCAGATATGTATTAGACGGCAAAGAAACTATTTTGGTTAACACTTAATAGCTCCTTCAGGACAGAAGGACTGCTAAAGTAATTGCATTTACTTTATTGCAGCAGCAAAGGAAGAGTAATGCAAGTAGGGTCTGTAAATATTCATCTTTAGCAAGCCTGTCCAGCACATGCAAGTGCTGCATCAGATTGCATTAATGAGAGTGTAATGTGTGAATCAAGAGAGATCATTCAGTGCTGTTTGAGCCTCATTTGCAGTGCTAGATCCACTTTAGGACACCACATTTCATTCTGACAGTACGAAATAACCGAAGAGGAACAAGACATGGTGGGAAGGTGGTTTCTTTGTGGGTTATATGTTGCCTGCCAAACTGGGAACTCCCTGGCCAAACACTTAATGTACTCCCAAACACACAGGACACCTTATCTTTGCAGCGCAGGGCTCAGTGAACACTGCTGCTACAAGCCATGAGAACCATCAGAACAAGGAAAAATTCCCAGTGACCCTGTAAATTTCTGCAGAGATGATGATTTTGACACTTGGGTCCAAAACTCTTCCAGACAATGAGCACATGAATAGCACTGAGCATTGGCACAAGGCACATGAGATTCACCTTTATTCACTTCCCAGAGCACAGAAGGAGGAATCAGAAATTTCCCAGAGTATTTTTCAGATGACCATATTTGAAAAGCAGTCAAGTGTGATGCAAGTCATGCTAAATACAAAGCTACTCCAATAACAATACACTCTCTATTGCTTTTAACCTCACTGGAGTCTCACAGAATTTAGCAATAATCAAAGTGTTTAAAAGCGATCAGTCAGCCGAATTTCCAAACCCTTTCGACTACAAAACACTCACCTGCATTTTGTCAGGGAGACCTATAAAAAGGGCAGTTAAAAGCAGCATCACTGTGGATCCCATAATTCTTAAAACTGACCCATCCATCAAGCTATAAGATAAGACACAGAGCAGGAGAGACAGTGACATAAATCCACTGACAGCATTGTCTGAAGAATGGGAGAAGAATGTCAGCACTTCTCGAGTTGGACATAACAGCCATGAGAAACTGGCCACAGACAAAAACAGAAGTGGACAACCAAATTAATATTAACATGGGGAAAGTGTCCAGTGCCTTTTACCTTGCAGCTCTTTATGATGGTGTAAAAACAGGAGGAAAGGTTACACTGGGACTGGAATGCTTTGACAGCCAGCTGTGAGTATACTTATTTTAGGCCAGGGTGAAGGCCAGGCGAGCTGGAGTGTGCCTTCAATCTGAAAAGGAAGATAGAAGAATTGATATCTGTATTTTTGCAATGTATTTGAATGTCTTTCAAAATTTCCCCTCCTCATTTTTCTGTTTTTCACTAATTCCTGACGACCCAGCGTGCTTTCTACCTTAATTTGTCAGATTACAGTGTCAATTTTGCCTTGGTTTGAAAAATCATATTACACCTCCGTTTCTCATACTGCATTGATTGCTTGTAACCCAGTATTTGGCACAGAGGCCAATATCTGCAGCAGGATGCTTTCCTGACTGAAACAAGGATTTTATCCATAATGCAGGCAGGATTAAAAACCAATCTTGCAAGGAACAGCAGATATTCTTTGCATGTTCATGGAAATACTTGTAAGAACATACTCAACACCAAATAAAGAAATTACAAAAAAATACACTACATAGGGGGTTGATGGTTGTTTTTTAAAAACACTGTATCAATATCTGAATTATAAAACATGTTAAGGGAGTGTAAGTAGAATCCAGAGACACAGATGCTAATCCATACACAATTCAGGATACATTGTGAATTCTTCTGCATTTCTAGATGGAGAATTTAGGTATTAAATGGCAGGAGCCAGTCAAGAAACTACATGTCTGCAAGTTCACCTGAGGTGAAGAATTTTGCCAGAGACCATTCTCACATGAAGGCAGCAAGTAGATTGTATCTGCTTGGCCTCTGAATTCAAAGGGAAAAGACAGTTAAATGAGTCCTTCAACTCTCTGAAATGGCTCAAATTAATTCATGTTTCTACTTGCTTCTAGTGCATGATAAGATGCATGCAGTGAGGGATGAATTAAATGAGAAAAATGCGAAGGACTAATTATAACACTGCGCTGACGAACAGCAAAGGAAGAGATTATCTAAGCACCACAATCATCTGACAGACCTACATTTTTCTCTCTTATTAACAGAAAACCCAAACACTCTGATTTGTCAAGTGGTCCAAATCAGCATCATAATGCTTCTCACACAGCCTCTTGGCCATTATAAAAAAGAATTAAAGTTTGTTGGGAAAGAACTCACTCATCACTAGTACAATGTGTCCCAAATACCAGTGTTTAACATGCTCCAGAAATCTAAATCATGTTGCTATCCCCATAAGTAAGATAGGGCACACACCCCAAAAATATCACTTGGTCCAGGTCACCCAGAAAAGAGTTTATAACAGCCAGTGAAACCAACGTCCTGCATCTCTAAGTCCTGTGCTTTTTTGCAAGGGAGTTTAATTACTTTCTATGCATTACTGAATTCAGGAGGGAAAAAAAAATTAAAAGGTGAGGGGGGCACATGATATAAACCAAAGCAAACCCACCAGAAAAATCCAAACAGGTTTCTTTGTGTCTAAAGAGACACAGCACCTATACTTGCAGCTCCCTGGAGTTTCTGTCCTGGATGTGCCCCCTGGCAGCTCCTGTCACTTGGGCTGTGCTCAAACAGCTCATGCAAGTCACTCACTCCCTGTCTCAAAGCTCACAACTTGCAGCTCCTTTTTACCTTCCTCAAGCTGCCCACCTCCCAACACACCTCCAGCTGCATTCCTTCCTTGAAATCTTATTTGCTCTTGTTTTCCATGACTGCTTCCTCTAGGTTTAACTTTACACAGCTGCCTGGGCACCTCTGATGCAGCCATCAGCTCTCATGCTCCTTTTGTTCTCCACTGGATCAGGCCTATAATCCTGAAGCTGAAAAATGTGAGTGAAACATGATCAGACTGATGAACTGTTCAGACTTCTTCAGAATTTTTGGCAATTCATCTGCACTCCCCAGTGTACTGCACAAGAAAACTACATGTCCTGCTTACATCTCCACTCTGTAGCTAGCATGGCATCAGCTCCCTTTAATCCATTGGCAAGCCTGTCAACAGTGTTGTGCAGGTGCTGCTAGAAGGTTATAGCCAGTGCACCAGTATTTAATAGAAATTAAAAGTTATAACCCTTTCCACTAGCACCACCTCACTTAAAAATAAAATTTTACAGTGTCAATTGCATGAGCATCACTAAAAGTGTCTCCTTCCTGACCTTGAGAGACAGCAAAACAAACCTCTGAGAAAAGTTAGGAATAATCAACATGTATTTCTGGGGAGAGGGTCTCCATGAATACTGCACATAAAGCACAGACACACCCTCTCCACTAATATAAGCTTAATCTTTAATGAATTCTTTGGCTGCAGCAGAACTCCTTTGTATTATTAATAAGGTTTATTTTTATTGCAGCATGTTCTCCAGCCTCCAGACCACGTCCAGGGCACTAAAATCACATAAGAGTAGCCTTGACAAACATCTTCTGTGAGATGGTCCCTGCCTGCCCTGAGGCATGACTAAGCTAAATAATGTGGAAGGACAGCATTACTCTCACATTAACTCCAAGCAATGAGGGTCTGGATTCTCCTACTTATTTTTATGGAAATTCATATGAAATTATTCATTTGGGGTCATGTAGAAAGGCAGCAGCAGAAGCAGAACCCAGAATTAATTCCCAGCTCATTTTTCTAATCTCCCTTCCCTTTACAGTCATCCTTTAAGATTCATATTATATCTATCAAAAACATGTGACAAGAACATGCCAAAACAATGTGCATCTTTCCCTTTGTTAAACAGAAGGTAAACAAGACACTGAGTAGGTCTAGTAATTTGCAAAACTTTGCAAACTGGAGATTTTCTAAGCTCTTCCCAAAAACCTTTCCCCCTTGGAACACCATGGATGTTCTCTACAGGGCTCTCTGCAGGAGGTGGTCTGCGGAGCACTGCTGCTTCTTCATCCTGTAGGGTGGCTTCTGTCCTTGGTCACACCTTGCCAGCCCATGGTCACTGTCTATTAGTGCTGCCAGAGCCACACGGCACTGGAAGAGACCCTGGTGCTCTGTGCCACCCTCCTTGGGGCATTCTCCTGGCATTTGAAATAAACCAGGATCATTTCCCACACCTCTCACTCTGCTGCCCAAAGTTTGGGTACTTTTTCTGCGTACCCTTTGTGATGTCTTTACCCTTAAATGACAAGATCAGGACTCCACCATTCCCACTTATCTTGTGGATTAAGTTTGCTTAGACTGGAGTATTTGATATTGCATATGCGGTTGTTTTAGCCTTTCTTGGGGTACTGTGACCACCTTGCTCTCTGGAGACAATTCATTGGGGTTGCCTTTTTATCTTCCTAAAACCTCTCCAGTGCTCCAAGCCCATCAGAGGCAATCCCAGAGCTCCCAGCTCTCTGGGGAAGTTAGTTATCTGCTTCAGCAGCCAAGTCAAAACCACAGGAACACCACCTTATATGCACACAGTCTTGTTTTGGTCAGGATCACAAAAATCACACAGAATCACAGAATGGTCAGATTGGAGAGGACCACAGTGGGTCATCTGGCTGAACTTCCCTGCTCAAGTAGGGTCACCCCAGAGCATGTGGCTCTGGATCCAGGATTTTGAATATCTTCAGCCAGGGAGACTCCACGGCCTCTCTGGACAACCTGTTCCAGTGCATGGTCACCTGCACAGTGAAAAAGCTCTTCCTCATATTCAAGTGGAACTTCCTGGGTATCAATTTCTGCCTGTTGCCTCCTGTTCTGTTGCTTGGTAAGAAAACCGCCTGGATCCTTCCTCTTGGCACTCTTTCTTCAGATACTGATAGAAATTGATGAGGTCCTCCTCCATCATCTCTTCTTGAGGCAGAACAGGCCCAGCTCCCTCAGCCTTTCCTTGTAAGAGAGATGCTCCAGACCCTTGATCATCTTCATAGTCCTCTGCTGGACCTGCTCCAACAGCTCCGTGTCTCTCTCGTGCTGAGGAGCCCAGAACAGGACACAGCACTCCAGATGTGACTCAGCAGGGCTGAGCAGAGGGGCAGGATCACCTCCCTCGACCTGCTGGCAATGCTCTTCCTAATGCACCCCAGGATACCTTTGGTTTTCTTGGCCACCTGGGCACTGCTGGCTCTTGTCCACCAGGACCCCCATGTCCTTCTCTGCAGAGCTGCTCCCCAGCAGGTTGGCCCCCACCCTGTGCTGGTGCCTGGGGTTGCTCCTCCACAGGTGCAGGACCCTGCATTTGCCTCTGTTGAATTTCAGTTCCTGCTCCACTGCTTCAGACACCAATCTCATGCAGTATTACCCTCTGATCCACCTTCTGAGAAAGAGAATCAAGGATACTTCTTGTTTAGTTCTTCATTTTGATTTGTATGGTCAGATCACTACTCAGCCCAGCAATTACCTCCCCTGACGCCTTGCTTAGGCAAAAGTCTCTGTCAGGAGTTACGGCTCTACATGCACCACTTAAACAAATGCACTCGCAAACCACAAGAACCATGTTACAGTCTAAAATAATGCATTTATCTGAGCAATAAAGCATATCATATATGTTGATGATTTTCAATCCAAACATGGACATCTTTTCTTTATATGATTTATGGCATAAGAATACTCTCTCTTACCAGCATCTTATAGGACTAATCCCAAACTGGTAATCTGAAAAAAAATCATCAAGCAGCTGACCATTTTTATTATGTTGCTGAGTTAAAGAACAACCCACCAAAATCAAAATGAGGAGAGTTCAAGCCATCAAGTCCTGATGAACATTTGTAAGAATAAAGCAATTTGAAACCTGCATTGACTATCTAAACCTCTGGTACTCAAGATAAAAATAAATTTTCTCCAACTCTGAGTGCATTGGGTTACATCTGGAAAAACTGAGACTGGAATGTCCTTGAAGCTAAATATCAGAGACTCGCCATTCCAATCCCAAAACCAGTTCCTATTTCATAGGAAAATCAGTGAGTTGCCTCCTAAATATAGATAATTATTCTCAGGAATAACTAAAGAAGTGCCCTGCATAGACTGCAAGTCTAAATGAGAAATGCTATTTCAAATTTAGGCGAGACAAGTTCACAAGGGTTTAGATAGTGTTAGCTTCATGATTCTGCTTCAAATGTTTTTTTGCTGTTTTAGACAATAAATGATTCTAGTCTACACATTAACAACATAAAAAACTGTAACAGCATTTTACATTGTGCTCTTCAACATGTAAAGAGTACCTCTGACTAAGAGTCAAAGGTACCAAGCCCAGAAGGAAGAAAGGGGTTTTTGGTCTCAGGAGTTCTCAGCACATGGACCTGTTCCCACTGACAGAGGACAGTAACATTTCCAACCTGCTCGGAGCCGGCTTTACACCTCTTCCACTGTTCATGGGGTTGCCCTCAGCTGTCTTGACTAAAGTTTCCTCTTAGCTCTTAAGCTGAGACAGGTCTTGCCTATCAGCCCCTTGCCATTCCAAGGAGTGACACCCTGCACTTCCCTGGCACAGTGTTTAACACAACATGCTGCCCATGATGAGCAATACATTGCATTTTCTGTTAGGTTTTACCTTGAAATACAGGAAATCTCTAGATTTGGAAAATACATCAATCTAATTCAGCTAGTGGACAAGAAACAAATCATACAAATATAGTACCCATCTTTTACTCTCAGAAGCCTCGAAAATCTCCCTGGCCACAGTTCTCAAAGGATACTGCTAGATAGATTTCCAGAATGCACACTGGGGACAAGAAAAGCACACTGCAAAACCCATGTGTTATTTTTATTATCAGAATTGATAAAATCTCACTGCTAGTTTTATAGTAGACTGTTAAAGCCATAAAAAACCAGGGAGACAGCTGTGTGTCAGTGCTTGGGCATCGAGTTCACAGTATGGGATATGCAAGCAAGCACACTACTACTCTGGTCTCAAAGCTCACTGCAAAATAGCATCCTACAGTCTTATCTGTCAAGCTGCAAATATTTCTTTTACAGCTACTCTGAACTTTTTCTAGTGTATTGAACTTTTGGATGGGGCTGCTCCTAAAAATATTGGCTAATGACTTCTAGGACCTTCTTTTAAGTAAATGCCATTAAGCAAAGAGACAGATGCTTTACCAGGCACAATATTGTCTTTTTAAAGGCACATAGATCTGTTTCTGAATTTTCAATGTGCTTTGTAGATTAAGGACAGAAAATGCCATCTGCTAATCTGCTTCTGCTGCACACAAAGAACCACTGACTGGGCTGTTCCTGATGGTTTGGGGTTACAGCCTTTCTGCACCGCTTGGGAAAAATACGCAACACATGTCATAAAATCAGTTCCACTGAGTTCTTTGTAGCTTATCCCACAGTGGCACTGTCTGCCAGGGGGTTTCCTGCTCACCCACAGCCAGTGAAATGGTTCTCCAGTTACATACAGCATGGTAACCTAACCAGCTGTAATGGTTTGACCAGACACTGGTATTTAGCTACGCCTGCCACGTGCCCAGCACCCTGCTGTGCTGCCAGAAGCAAGAGCTTATGCAATTCCCCTCCCTTCCTGGCCTTGTCCTTTCGGTCTGGGACACAGAGAGGTGAGAAGGTACAAAACCTCAGCACTGGCAGCGCTGTCTGTGGGCAGTCACCCGTTTGTGAGGGAGCACATGGACACACACACAGTTCTGGAAGAACAACACAAGCCTTGGCCACCCTGCACAAGGCTTGGGAGACCCTGGTCTTCGGCACAACTCACGTCAAGTGGACACAGCTAAAAAAAAAAAAATAGATAGCACTGCCTTAGGACAGCCAGGCAGAAGTGACAAATGGCAGCAGAAGAGATGTAAGTGTGACCTCCATTTATTTTATACAAAGGTTCAAATATTATTCCAAGGAGTACTCACATTCTGATTTTAGGCCTTTTATTTCTTAATGAGAAGTAAATCAAGCCACCCATCTCGAGCTTCTGGTCATCATCAAGAAGTAAAAGAGGAAGAAAAAATAGAACACAGTTATGAATACTCCAGAAATTTAACTAGAGCAGCTGCATCTGAAAATGGGATGGGCAGAGAGGGAGGATTATTTTTCTCATTAGTGACCACCTGAAAACCAGGCCTCTGAATTGTCTCCTGCTGAGTATTGCACATCACTACTTCAAAAATCTTGACCTAAAAAGCAAATGTGTATTTTTAAATAATTAATAGCATTCTCTAAATGGAATTTTCCAGCCCCAAACGAGATGTGCAGCTGAGTTCCCCTGAGAAGAGGTATTTATAATGGAAACATTGACACAACTGAAATGATGATGCACTGAGTAGCATTAAAGCTCAGCACATGCTTAGTCATCTCATTCCTCTTATCAAATTGGACCTGGTCCAACAAAACTGCCATTGCACTTCCCTTGTTTGCTTGGCCTCAGTTTAAACATCTCCACAGCTTACAAAAACACATTGCCAGACCAAGTGTTTTCAAAGTCTAACCCCACAACTTGATACATACACAAAGAGCATGGCCTGCACCCAGCAGAAAAGGCTGTCATACAAAGGCCTCTGCCCTAATATTGGTACAGGAATCTCGGAATCTTCCTCCATGTCCAAATGACTTTGGAAGCAAGGCAAGATCCCTCAGCCTAGCCAGCAGCTCCTCTGCTTTGTCCCTCCTGTGTCGGCTCATGCCTGCATTTCCAAAAGGAGTTAACACCATACCTTTGGTAAATAACCTTTACATATTTAGGGCCAAAACCTGCCTTTTGCCATACATACATATATATATACATACACACATACATATATGTATGTATGTATGTATATGGCATTATTTTACAGTGTCAAAAGCAATACAAACTATGTTTTTGAAGGCCTTGAGAGGTCAGACCCAAACCTGGACAGTATCATTACTTTTTTTCAGCTCTATGTGTCTCAGTAAGATTTTTCCTCCCTGCATTTTGGAACATGTATAGCCTGGACTTTTACTAATTGAGGTTGGTTTTGAAATTGGATCTCCTACCTAAATTTTATTCTATCTGGGACAAAGCTGGACTAGAATATCCCTGAAAAGACACAGGATATGCCGTAAAATACATAAACCTACTTTTAGGACAGACCAAATGGGCAGAATTAAAAAGAAACAGCAAAAATCCAGGGACAAAAAAACTACAGGAAATAGCTGAACAAAACGTGTGATTACTTGGTGTAAGAAATAGAGATCCATACAAGTGAAACATCTGTATCCTTGCAGACAACAGGATGCTTCCATTGATTTCCTTAAGATCAGAAGCTCGTTCTCTGAATTTTGTGTTGCCTTAGACACAACCAAAGAGAAGTCAAGTGGACCTGGCGAAAAAATTTAGACAGCACAAGAGAGAAAATTTCCACCAAAAACTTTACAAATCTTCAGCCAAAAATGAAAATGCTGTAACCCAAACCATTAACAACATATATACTTCCTGCATTCAGGAACCAGAGGAGATTCCATCTGACATTGGCCCTCATTAAAACATGTATCAACTATCTACCAGCTTCATCACCCTGCTCTCAAATAGGGACTAAGGCCTTTGGGTCAGTCTACCTTTGTCATGATGAACCATGTTTTGCTTTTGTTGACAAGAACAAGCACATCCTAAGAAACTCATTGTGATTCATTTGTCACATCAGAGATACAATGGTAATAAAATGGTAATAAAAACTCTCTCCTGAATTACAGTGTTCAGCATTTCAAAGCCTAGGAGCACAGACTCAATCTGACAGAGACCATGAGTTATCTAACCAAAAAGCATCACTGGTTTCTAATAATGTATTTCTATAATCTCATACATTGTAACAGTAACTCTTTAAAGTTTATCACACTGGCTGCAGGCAAGAAATTTCTTGAGCGTCAGAGAAATGGTGGAAGATGAATCAGGGAACTTCTACGTCAGCATCATCCTGAATAATAAAATACATGCTGTAATATTTCCCTGTGGTATCCAGGAGCCAGTCAATAAGGGGGGAAAAAACAAACCTTCCTAACACCAGTCTTTAACACAACATTTAAATTCTATTAGTGACGCATGTCGCAGATAAGAAAATAAATAAGCAGAGGATTAAAAAAGCACAGCCAGGCAGGTTTTACAGTGACGTCAGGCCATGATGTTTTATTCATCTGCTGAGAGGAGTTTGCAGCTACCCAGGGAGAGTTGTTTCAGATGCATAGGGAAGGGGAAGGACAGGATGCAGCTTGGTGATGCTGTCAAGCAGCAGGGATGCAGGTGGGGAAGTGCAAAAAAGATATTCCCCCTAAATGTTCAGGTGGCTTCACTGCATGTTTATTAATCAGGGCAAGAGCTATTTTTTTCAGAAAGGAGAAGAGACAGATGTTCTGTCAAAAGCAAAATAAGGGACACTCAGGACACTGCAGGCTGCTGTTTGTGCCCGATGGCAGGCGTGTGGTGTCCCTGGACTGTGCTGCTACTCAGGGATCAGATGGGCAGCACTGGGACCTGCTGCCTTTCAGTACTGTTGGACATTCTGCTCTCCAAGATGCTTCCCTTGTTATTTGGCCATGGCAGGATGGAGCAGGATCTAAGCATAGCAGTGACCCTGCAATGGATCCTGACAGTAACAATTAGAACAGGCCCAAATGCTGTGGGGTAAGAGAGATGAATTTACCCTACCTGTACATTATGCATCCTTTCCCATGACATTTCTTTTTACAGAGCCATTTTCCCATACTTTCTCCAAAATACAGATGTATCCTTCAAACTGAGGGAAAATCAAGACATTTCCCAGATTTGTAACATGGGCCTGAGTGGATGTGAGAACAGCACCCTTCAACCAGACCACTGAAGCAATAAATGATGTCCACTACACCATGAGATGGAGCTTTGTGGGTAACTGCTACCTACATTCCCTGTGGGAAAAATGCTGTTTAAAAAACAGAGCATGCTGCAGTGGCAGAAGGCAGCACAATTTCTGGGAAGTAACATAATTTCAGAAATGATGGGCAACAAAACCTCCCACTGGGCTCAAGAGCAGCTTCTAAATCTCAGCACTTCTGAGAGGCAGGCCATGCACCAAAAGCAGTCATGGACCTTTGAAGATTCCAAGTCATAAGTTGAAAAATGCAGATAATAATAACAAAAAGAGAAATAAATGCAAGGAGGAGCTCACTGCTGATTACAGCACAAACCAATCTCCCTTGTGAACCAGAGGCAATCATATCTGTAAAACACAGAAAAAATACCTCTGTCTCTGTTGACCTTATGTTCCACCTCAGTGACCTTCCACTTTTTTTACACTGGCCACATACAGGTGTAATTGCCTGCAGGGACTTATCAGCACAATTTAATACAAAAAAAGGAAAAGAACTGGCAGGGAAAAAAGCAAATGGTCATGTTGTCTCCAGACACGTCTACAATTCATATCCATAACCTCCCTGTCTGAGCAGCCGGAGAACAAGCCGTAACAGCAGGAGCCTTGCACTTTTACAGGAGTTCTGCAAACACAGGAACTGGACTCCAGCTGCTATAGCATCTAAGCACTACTTCAGGGTTTCCTGTGGCACCTCAGTACAGAGAAGAAATCAATCAATCAATCAAGTCCCTACTTCAGCCAGGGCTGGCAGATTCTGTCTTCATGTACCACCAGCAGGACCCAGGCAACCTAGCCAGTTACCCAGCCATTATGTACCTATTTCTTCTCTCTTCCACACTGAAAAGACACAGTCTTCTGAGTCACTCCTTGCACAGAAGCTATTTCATATCTACTTTCATACTTGCTGCCCTTCTCTGAACCTTTTCTAGCTTTAATATATCCTTTAGAAATGAGGGGAACAGCACACTGTAATCAAAGCGTGTGTGAATCACAGATCTATACACTGGCATAGTGACATTTTCAATTTTGCTCTCTGTGCCTTTCTCAATCACTGCAAACATTTGATTTTCCTCTTCAAGTGCTGCTGAGACACAAGTATTCCCAAATGAGTATCCTGAAAAGTTTTATTCTATGCCGCCCTTAATAGAGTGCACCGCGGGCAACTGCAGAAGAATGTTATTATTTCAAAATAGGCATTTCCAGACAGATAGTCTCCTACTTCTCTTTGGTTTTGTGTATAAAGTGACAATAAACATACTAATTAGAGCATCCCAAGTGCAACAAGGAAAAATACCAGATCACACTCTGCTCTCTAGCCCTAAGGTAAAAACTGTGAGGACAGAGGGGTGGTGTGAATAGGCAGCTTTAACTTGCACCACTAGCAAAAGTGAAAGCAAAAAGATGAGGCGCAATGGGGCTTCATTCTGTGCATTCTGTCTGCCTTGTCCTTTCCCCTTCTCTGTGCCCACAGCCCCAGTCCCTTACAGGGCCCTTGCATCCCAGGCAGGGCAGAGCAGCACTGTGGCACACAGGCAATGTGGGCATGGAGGCACTCCCCAGCCAAGGTGAGCTGGCTGCAACCTGGGATGCTTCAGAGCTGGCATCCAGCTTCTTAAAACAAACAACAAAAATGCTCACACTGCTGTTCCCCAGTCCCCTTACTGTGCTCTCCTGTGTGAAGCATTGCAGACATGACACAGAGTGATCCATCAGCAGCATCACAGGGATTCTCCATGTGGGTGCACAGTTAACTGTAAATGTTTCTACACCACTGATGTCATCCCCTAAGAGTCACAGTCACCACGGTGTGTGACAATCTCCAAACACACCAATGCTATGTCAAAGCATTTCATTTACAACCTTCCTGCCTCAGTGCCGTGGGGACTTGGTTCCCTGCAGCTCAGTGATATGATGGAGTGGTGATCAGCGAGTGCTAAAATTTGGCAATTTTGCTCCAACAACCTAATAAAGCAGATAAAGAAGCTTCTGACAGGAAAAAAAAAAACAAAACAGTTATCTCTTGAAACATTTCCCCTCAGTGCATGTAGGAGCCAAAAGCAAGAGAGACAGAGAGAAGAGGACTCTTGAGTGAATAAGTCCAGGAAGTGAGTGCTGAGCGCAGCACCAATAGGATAATTTGAGAAACTTCTCATTTTATCAGATTTCAGCAAATTAATGAATCTTTTGCAGAAGTAGGCATGTTTTGCCGAAGCAGCCATAGTTAACAGGTAATTTCCATTCAAAGATTCAAAAACCTGGTTTGCTAGGAAATTTCTGACAGCCCCTACACCTCCTGCTGTTTGGGAATTCAGGCTTCAGGACCCCAGCATTTCCAGAGCAAACACTCATGCAGAATGTCCCTCATTCCCAAGACATCAAGGGCTGCAGTGCCAGGGAATCAGCAAGAGGATTCTCCTACAGCATTCCACAACTCTGTCCTCTGATGGTCCATAGTGCACTCTGATCAGATTTACTTCCCTCTGAAGGGAATTCAGTGGGAAAAAAAAAAAAAAATCTGCTTTCTGATCAAAAAATCCTTCATTCTGCACATGTGCCTTGGTCCTCAATGATATAAATCTTTCTGCTTGGTTCTGGTGACAGAGCTCAGGTTCTGCTGCACACTGCAGGCACATCACCTATTCCCTCTGTGTGCTGAGTTCCTCGTCTGCAAGGCAGGCAAGAGAGATTACAAATTTAAGGGCCGGTGTTGACAGTAGACCAGTGCATTACTATTAATATTCTACAGCGATCTTTTGTCCACCTTGCAGCTGAACATGACCAGGTTCCCAGTGACCTCATTTTCATTTATGCTGGGGTCCTTTACACAATGCAGAAGTACAGATGGGCCATAAAGCAGAAATAGATCATAGTAATTGCAGCTCAGAGTCCCTTTAAACCAGACAGAGTGACAAAAAGGGGCTTTTCTGTACAGGAGGATCTGGTCCATCGGTCTTTTTAATGCCCATAAGCAGGTGATAACAAGCTGCAGCGCACTTTACAGATGGCTGGCAGCACCTAATTCAGAGTAACACACTGTAAATAGAGCCACTACACTGTGAAACTATCGGTGATGTAAATCGTCACAGGAATAATGCTTTTAGCAGCGAACTTTAACACGGGTTTAGGATCAGCTCTGGGCTTTCACATACTAAATTCTTCCTAACAAATGCAAGAGCGTACTTGGCCTTAACTGAGCAGTGAGATCAGATGGCAAATATGAAGAAAAATGTGTTATTTACTGTCCTTTAAAATTATATATAGCGATCATTTTGCTAAAATCCTTCAGTTTTTAAACTGTTCAGGACATGAATATGACCACCATAAAGAAAAATTATTCAACAACAGACAATCCCAATACTGTTTCATCGGCATCTGCATGCCATCTTTTGATGGGTTGTGTCTGGGATCTGATCCAATGAGACCATCAGATCATCCAGTGTCTTCTTCTTTTTTTCATATCTTTCAAGATAGAATTACATTCCTCTTAGGCAAAATCTGAGAAAAATATCCAAAGAGAACCCCTGTATGAAAGTCCCACCCACACCTGCTATCAGCAACAGTCCTGGTGCATCAGGGACAGCTCTCTCCCTCCCATGCAACCCACCCCAACCTGACATGGCNCCTCTTATGCAAAATCTGAGAAAAATATCCAAAGAGAACCCCTGTATGAAAGTCCCACCCACACCTGCTATCAGCAACAGTCCTGGTGCATCAGGGACAGCTCTCTCCCTCCCATGCAACCCACCCCAACCTGACATGGCAAAGCACTGCGGTTTCTGATTGTCCACATGTTTCACCAGGAATAGTAAATGCTTTAGAAATACTTCAGCTACTTCAGGTTAACCAGTTATCTGGTGTTTAACCTGAGCAACAGCACAACTTCATCAGAAAAAATCAAGTCTAAACATAATGAGAGAGATAAACCAGATCAGATGGGGAAAAGGGTCCATCCTGAATGTTCCCTAAAGGGGCCACTGGTACCTTCAGCAAATGCCAGAGCAGCTTTTTATGCTTCTTTTTATGCCTCTCTGTAGCCTCCCCATTGAAACATGAATCTTCGTTTCACAAGCACAGTTTCCCTGTTGTCATAGCAGAAAGTGACCTTCAAAAATCAACCATGACAAGTTTTTACAGTAACAGGACCTTTGTTTTATGAGCTTAAATTAATCAGGTAATCTTATCTACTGTGGAGATGTGTTTGTGCTCTAAAGCTGTTCCTGCCTGCAGCAAGATTTGTTAAGGCTCCAGGATTTGGGTTCAAAGCTCATGAAAAGGGCATCCTCAATTTGAAAAGCCTCTTATCTGATTAATCCCACTATAAATGACAAGAAGTATTTTACATTATTTGCTTATTGGAAGTCTTCTGCCCATGACATCATACCATAGTGTCAGCATCAGTAAAATTTGCTCAGAAAATCTTCTCCATGTGTGTGCACCTACAGCCTCTCCTCCTGTAATCCGTGTTTTCCATTTGGCACTCTCTGATGGATGAAGACACAAAGCAAATTTGTCTTTAACAAACAGCCACAACATCTCAACCAAAGCAACCGAGACTGGATTGCAGGAAGTAATGAGAACTGGTCTGCAGCTCATCCCTAAAGCCATAATCACAGAATCATTTTGCACCGTAAAAGCTCTCTGAGATCACAGGGTCCAGCCTTTGACCACCACCATGACAACTAGACCATAGCACTAAGTGCCATATCCAATCATTTCTTGAATTTTTCCAGGAATGGTGACTCCACCACCTCCCTGGGCAGCCTGTTCCAGTGTTCAACAACCATTTCTGTGAAAAAAATCTTTCTGATGCCCCATTCTCCATCTTGAGGCTGTGTCCTCTTGTCCTGTAGCAGGCTGCCTGGAGAAAAGAGACCAAGCCCCACCTGGCTACAAGCTCCTTTCATGCAGTTGTAGAGAGCAATAAGGTCAACCCTGAGCTATCTCTTCTCCAGGATAAACACCCCCAGCTCCCTCAGCTGCTCCTCACAGCACCTGTGCTTCAGACCCTTCACCAGCTCCATTTGCCTTCTCTGGACGCTCTCCAGCCCCTCAGTGTCCCTTCTGCAGTGAGGGGTCCAGAACTGGACACAGCACTGGAGGTGTGGCCTCAGCAGTGCTGAGCACAGGAAAACAATCACTGCCTTGGTCCTGCTGGCCCCACCATTGCTGGTACAGGCCAGGACACCACTGGCCACCTGGGCACACGTTAGCTCACGTTCAACCACTGTCCCCCAGCACCCCCAGGCCACTCTGTCCCCAGCCCATAGCTCTGCATGGGGTTGTGGCCAAAGTGCAGGACCTGGCACTTGGCCTTGTGGAACCTCATACCCCTGCCCTCAGCCCATTGATCCAACTCCCTCTGCAGAGCCTTCCTGCCCTCCAAGCAGATCAACACTCCCACCCAAACTGGTGCTGAGCATTAACTTACTGAGAGCACCCTTGATCCCCTCATGCAAATAATCAGTAACTGTGATTTACATTTGAATACAACAGTAATGACAAAAGGGTTGCTGTGGTTCTTGGGGAATTTCTGATGGTGAACAAAGGCCCACTGATCTGCAGAAAAATGTGATCTGAGAAAATGCACGATCAAACTGGCCTTCCTCACTGACTAAAATAAGACTTCACTGAAAATGAAAACCAAATTTTGACTGGATGTTCACATTTCATCCTCATGTGTGAAACCTGGTAACAGATGAGGTCTGGTGTGACTTCTGATCTTCTTAGAGCAAAACCAGGCTGACAAGTAAGCCACAGCTTCCTGAATACAGGAAGCAGTAATGTGTCATTTTCAGAAGGTACTTTGCCTTTGGCAATTCTAAATCCTGTTGACTTTCAGTGGGAATTATCATCGTATCTCCTTAAACACTTAGGAGTGTATGTACCATTTTCAGAAGTCAAACTATTATGAGCTTAAAATTATGTGCACTGATGTAAGTCCATAAAACTAAGTTCCTTTAGCTCTGATGAGAATGGATCTAAAGGATCTTAAGGCATCTCAATAGCTGTGGAAAAAATTACACAGGAACCTACTATGCTAATGAACTCAACCAACTGAAATATTTTATTCTCCTAATTGGCCTGTATAAATCTGACCACGCTGGCCAGGTCATCACAAAGAAATTAACCTAGAAACCAGAATGTAGGAAGACAGATAATGGTAAAAAATCAACCCTCTGTCTTCCAGCTCCACCTCATCACGCTAATCTATTAGATCCATATGTCATCCTGGCACTGCTCTCCTAGTGATGGCTTATAAAGCATTGGGGAGCAGCAGAAAGAAACCCCAGGGAAGCTGTTTCCTTTTGATATAATTATTTTTCAACGTTATAGATTAAGTATTTAATTAAAACAGAAGAACACAGTTTGGAGAACCACAAGAGAAGGACATGAATTAAAACTTGGTCCATACTCTCAGAGGCTTGCAGAACTGAGGTGCCTCAAGCTGATGATGAAAAATTAAGACAGTGAAGAAATGTTTTCCCAGATTTTACCATGAACAAAGTCTCAAATGCGCCAGGTATTTGCAACTCCCATTTAAGCTACCTGTCCACTCAGCAGTAGTTGAGGGGACACCTGAGGTGCACAAATGGTGTGAATAACTGAAGGCACTGTCAGTAGCAGCACCTCCCTCAGCCACAGCCATGTGCAAACAGAGCTTTTCTGACACTCCACAGTACATCAGTGACCAGACTGATTTTCTGGCAATCAATTCACAAAGTTAAAAATATCTTAAGCCACAGTTTCAGATTAAACCGTGTTCTTGCCTTGCATTAGCCCTTCAGCTGTTCTGATAAGATAGCAAATTGGGTCAAAGTATAAATATGCAATAACGAAACATAAGCTGTTGGTAACAAGAATACTTTCATTTTCACTCCTACAAAACTGTTTTTCTAGTTCACATGGTGGCAAAACCAATCTTCTGAGGAAGGTGTGGTTGTAACATGGATCTTGTTTAAATCTGGGAACAAAAAGCTTTTTGGTTATCAGTACAGTAAACATCAGTGCTTGCCAAGCCATTAATCTTACAGCGGATCTGTTTTCTATTACTTCATTTCTCTACATCATGATTTTCCCCAACCTGATTAACCAATGAAACTGATCTTATCAAGAGATCAAAGCAACGCTGTGAAAAAGGTGCCCATGCTGAAAAAAACCTCATATTTCAGAGTGTACTTGGGAGGAAAAACAAGTATATTAAAACACACAGATCTCCAGGGACAAGGAAGAGAAATATGCTCTGAACCAACTCACCACATAGATGATAAAAATAAAATAAGGTTTGACAGGACTTGTCACTTCAACCCCAGATGGGATTAAAACCATTTAATCAATAGTACACACGTTCTATCAGAAAAAAAATCAGAAAATGCAGTTAGAACTTGCAAGCATTGCTCCTCATCTCTATTTCAGAGATCTCGGTTTAAAATCTAGGCTTTCTTAAAAGCACTGGTCACTCCTGGCTTACTTAGCAAGTTCTGTCCATTTTTTACCTATTGTCTTGAGCCTTCTTTAACCTCAAGCTTGATTCTTTTTCCTTTATAATGAACCTTCCTTAATTTTCTTAAATTTTGACTGTTTATTTTCACAATCATGTGTCCAATGGCAGACTCTCGAATTCCTACCTAGATCCCTAAAAAAGGACAGATTTTTAAAGAGCAAATCATTCAGCAGTATAATTCCTAGAAGAACCCAACTGTGTCAAGAGAACTTTTCAAATCTTAAACTGTGGATAGATTTTGCATAGGAGCTCATAACATACCACTAAGCTTGTGATGAATCTATAAATCCATACAAACCTCACCCACCAACCTGAAAGATGAAAGAGTGGATACACTGTAAATTCATCCACATTTAGAAGACTACAACATTTTGGCCCAAGTGGCAGCAAAAGAAAGAGATTGTGATCACAACATCCTTTATTGTTTGGTCCCACAATAACAGAAACTGAGGAGGCAGGAAACCTCACAAGCCACAGATTTGCTACAAAGCCTCAGTCTGTTTTGGGCAGCTTGGATTAGTGCCTTCACTAATCCCTCTGTGGAATGGCAAACCATTACCTCCCAAGGATGCAAAAGCATCACTTTTTAAATTTCAATTATCCATCCAAGAGTAGGCTGCTATAATTCCTCACTAATGTAGGATCAACAGGGTCATCAACATTTCAAAGCATCAAAGGCTGAGCCTGTCAAAAATACTCACTTTATCAGGGCTTTTTTTTTTTCTTTAAACATAAGAACAGCGATCAGAGAGAACCTCTAAAGTAGCTAATCCTCCAGACTCATTTAAATAAATTCATTAACTTTATTCATAAATTTGACTGGTTAATACCAAGTCATAAAACTGAATCCAAACAAACACAAGACACTGAAAAAAAGAAAAAAGTTATCAATTATTACCTAGCCATATTGGATTGGGTCAGGCATGTATCTGGATAATATCATTGGATTTATCCAAAGCCTCTTCTTGATAAATCTGGCACGACAACTTCAAGCTAATCAAGGCAGAGTTACAAAGTAACACATAAATAATTTAATAATGCATAAAGAAAGAAGTACTGTTTCAAGACTAATATTAATTAATATTTGAAAAAGACAATCATTATTTGAGTGAGAGTACAGATGATTCATGGACAGAGACTAAGCTACTACAAGCTCTGTAATGAGAAATCCTCTTCTTTCTTAGACTACCTGATATTTGTAATCAAGAAAGTGTCTTGTTGGGCAGAGAACACAATCATGTTCCAACCTCCTGTAGTTAAAACAACAGCAATCTTTTCCTAATCATCTTTAACTGCTGCTGCTGAAACAGCTTGGCCTTGGCCCTATTATTTAATCCAGTATGAGCAGTGACAGTGTGCAGGCGGATTTAGGTTGTCCATGCAGTCAAGCCAGAATATTTACATTAAAATGACTGCATCTGATGGACATTCACATTCAAGATCTTGGATAGGGCTGGGAAACAGAAATATCAAAGCATCGAAATTGGCACTCATATTTACCACTGTCCTCCAAAATTTCTCAGTGTTCTGGAGTCGGAGTGGCATTTACTCTCTAGCCATTACCAACAGTCAGCCCAAGTTCACTTTTGTCCCTTTTCCTCAGATAGCACCAAGTTCTGGCTGCTTACTTGGATGGTATAGGATAACCAAAAGTGTCATTCACTGGAAAATCATTTTGCATGTCATACTTCCAAATAGTCCAAAACACTCAGTTGGATGAATTCCAGACACACTGATTATTGTCATCATTTATTCTCCAAACTATCTGTGCATTCAGAGGCCTCATAAGAGGAGGCCCCACTGTGCCCCTCACCAAAACCCTTGCACTGGGTCTTGGTGCCTACACCAAGGAGCACAAAGTCAGAATGAAGAGTGAAATCCATGAGCGAGTTAGGAAGTGATTTGCCACGCAGCCAATGTGCAGCAGAGCCAGGACCCAAACCCAGACCTCCAGTCCCAGCTTCTAACCACTTCCTCATTTAAACCATTCCTTTTGGAATAGACCCCATCACATTCTTTCCATGTTACAATTTAAATTTCAAATCCTTTGCCGCATTTTCATTTGAAATAGTCCAGTTTAGATAACATTTCCAAGCCGCACTTGAACACACATGCAATTAGCAACTCTTTTATCTCACTCTGATAGCACAGTTTAAATAGAAAGACAGACCCATAGAAATGTATAGAAAGATGGTTCTGCTTCTCACTCCCTTGTGAGGGAGACATTTCTTGCAAATAGCACATTATAAAGACAGCTCTGTGTTTCCTGACACTGTGCCATTTGCTCATATGGACATTCAAAATAGCACAGAAAACTGCGGGTGCATGCAGGAATAACTGAGAGCAAACTAAAAATGACAGTTTGGGGGTTCATAAATGTAGTTGAATTTTTTTCATATTTCCATGCTGCCCTTTTCCCCATCACTTGTATACCTTTCATATCCTGGTCATAAGTAGCACTCTGATAAAGTCTGTGGTACAACTCCCTTTGACTTACCATGCCAGAAGCCAATTTTCTGAAATACTGTAAGAAAATCATCTCTTACAGCACATCCTTCATAACCAGAGAAATACTCACAATCTATAAACTGTTCCAGTGGGAACCATACATGAAGTCTACCCTTGTGTCCTTGATTTTTGTAACTTACAGCTTCACTCTGTAATTACAGACTCATCCTTCAAAACAAAGCCCTCTGCTTCCATACTCTTTCTTAGCATCATCAGAAACAATGTAATCCTTTAGACTGATGGACTAGTATGAGAAGAAGAGGGATTAATATCAGAAGAGGGACTTGATTACATTTAAAAGGGCTACTTGGCAATATCTTTAGCATGGAAGTAAATGAGTTTTCATAAACTCATACGATAGATTAAACAAAATGTCCACCATGATTTTCTTTACCTAACACTGCACAAGGGTTATTTTTCTCTAGCAAGCCACTATAAAATACAGAAGACTAATCCAAGATGATGGCCTCATCTTAAAAAACATCTTTAGTCAGTTCCTTGAAGTGGAAATCATTCTCCATTTTAGCAGGCCATCTACCTTAGATACCCACATATCATTTTTCTGCCCCTTCAGACAGATATAGAAAAGGTGAGGCAGAATGGTACTGCCCACAAACCAGGAGGAAGAAAACTGGCTTCCATAGCTTCCACAGCATTTTTAATACAAGATTCTCAGACTACTCCAATTATTAAATATACTCAACTTCCACTTAGCTATAAATTTACCATTTCGACTGTTTGTACCTCATTTTCCAAACAGAAAAAAAATTTAAAAAAAAAAAGGAAAAAAAAAGAAAGACAGATTACTTTTGAAAGCACACAGAATAACAAACTACTGGTAGAGTCCAGCAACACACAGGGCTGTCACTCTCAACTACTCTCTCCAAGTTGATTAAACTCTCTCAACACAGAAACAAAGTACAACGCATAATCTGTAAAAAGGTATAGCCACACTGGAATATGTCATTACAATCAGTTAAATTACTATTTACATTTGTTAGAGCTTTGTGATTGTTAGCATCTTACCTACACAGATCATAAAGAACTATTTGATTAGTCTAATTTTGATTCATGTAATTACAATCAAGGTGATCTCTATTGCATAACTACTGAATACCTTGTATTTTTAAAAATAATGGTGAATTTAGGTCTGTTTGGAATTTGTTGTGATTTCAAGCAGAAGATCCTACTTTTCCAAGATCTATGAATCCAGCACAGAGGCATGTTTTGACTTGAAGTATCACAACTTGCTTACTGGATATTTGGTTTTGGCTTGCTTTGTCACATGCCATGCAGAGCGCCCCGCAGAACTTTGGAGCTGACCTTGCAAGACAGCACCTGGATTTAAGATCCTCTTCAAAAAAAAAACCAACCACCATGACTAGAGCAGCAAAAGACTAGCAGAATCACTTGGTTCTTGCACAGGCCAACTATCAGCAGGAGAAAAATCTCATTCTCTTGTTTTTCTCATCACCCCTTCATTAGAATAAGTTTCACAGGGGGGCTGAATGTCTTCCACCAGCTTAGAGACAGCAGGAGCTTCCCCTTTTCTGGTTGCTACTGCTTTTTTGACCAAAACAAAGCACAAGAACTGGGTATTTTCATGTGTCTGTGGTGCCCAGACAGGTGCCTGTGGCTCTTTTTTGGGACACCTAAAGGAAACAAATTTAGGAAAAGCATCAAGGGCAGCGTTACTCATTGTCTGTCCCATTCCAATAGCAATAGTATAGTACTCATAATTCTTTTTCTCAGAAATTTATTTACCCTGTCCATAAAATCCTCTGTGCCAGTAGTTTATGCAGCCCTGCTGATGGAAAGCTTTTCCCATTAATATAATATTCCTCCAGTGGAGTTTAAGCCCACCAGTTCTTGTGCTATGTGTGCCACACACTTCTCTGAGGCAGCCATTTTATTTTATTTTACTTTATGAACTCTCACAGCTACAAAGCTATCTTATCTCTAGATTAAATGTATTCATTCTTCCAGCCTTTCCTCACTGCTTGTGTTCTCCAGATCTCTGATCTCCACTCCCTCCACACCTCCATGTGGGGTCTGGAATGCTGCAGCCTTACTGTGCCAATCACAGCAGCAAAGCTGTTTCTGGTGCTTTGCAGGCTCTGCTCTTGTTTATGTTACCTTGCACCACTGTGATGTCCTCAGCTGCTGCTCAGTTTGTCATTCACCATAACCCCTTGTCCTCCCTTGAGAGACTCCCCCAGTTCTTCATTCATCTGCTCATCTCACACATAATTTATACCTCATCACAGGACTCTGTGCCTGTCCTTGAGCTGAATCCCACTTAATTCAAATGAATTCTTCTAATTGTCAGGACTCTTTTGACTGTTAATCCTTTCATCCAAGTGCCTGCAGCCCTTCCAGCTGTGCATGGCCTAGAAATGCAGTATGCACCTTCTAGTTCCTCACTGCTCTGTGAACCGACAGGCACCAGACCCACCACACCCTCCCAAGGAATCCCACACACTGCATCCTCCCCATTTCACAGAAACTCACACCTAACTGCTCTTAGAGTCTCTTTCCTCAAGACTTCTCTCATTAGGTGTCTTTGTTTTGCTTAGGAAAAGCAAATACTATTCTAAATAGTATCAAGCAGCTCTCCTGCAGAGAAAATACAAATTGCCAGTTCCTTATTGACACTGTCTGCTAGTCTAATGTGGAAGGAAATGGAGATTGTTGTCATGGTGTAACACACTGGGTTGCATTTACTTCATTATATTCATGGTGGTTTGTTTTAAACTTTTCATCCCACTGCTCTAAAAAGTGAAGATGTCTGCTTGTCTCCCCATCCCACAGCTTCCATTTTCAATGCTGTTTCAAATGTTGACCCTCTCTGAAACATCATCCATCCTTCAGCAGCACTAAGGAGCAATCCTTGATGGATTTTCACTGAGTCAGCCATTCCCTTTTCAGTTCTAACTTCCCCAACTTATTCCCCTATTTTAATCTGAGCTGTTACCCATTCTTACCAAGGATGGCTATAGCACCTGCCTGATCATTGCTATTTTTTTAAAATGAAATCAAAGGAAGGAAAAAGAAAAAAAAACAAACAACCTTCAAAACATTAACTGGTTGTCCCTGATATCAGCTTGCTGTTCAGACAGAAGCTTTGTGCTGACTGGAGAACACAGCACGACCTTTCTTGTTTACCCTGAAACTTCCTGCTGGCCCAGCTCCCACCACACTGTGCTGTGTGAATAACCCCACGGGCTCCCAAACCCTCCACCTGCACAGCATCATTCAGCCATGTGATTTATCCCACTCAGCCTCTGCTATGGCTAATTAAGCCATCCTTCTGATTGCACATAAAAATGCTCAGGTCATCCTGCTAGAGGCAAATATCTTTATTGCAAGAAGAAAAAAAGTGCATCTAGAACATAATCTCTGAATAAGCCGTCTACTCCAGGAGTCCAAAGTAGGATTTTTAGAGACAGAATCTAATTCAAGTGCTTTAATTTACCTCAAGAATAAGTGCATTAAGTCCTCCTATTATTCTACTCCAGATATACTCAATGAAATTTCCTATAAAACAGTACATAAGCTGCTTTCTTCCTTGTTATGTTTACCTGTAGTTCAAGTCATTTATATTATTTTTTTCACTAATAAGCAGATTCATCAAAAATATGTTGACAAGTAATTTTAGTTAGAAGAGCAACTTTTTTTTTCAATTAAACCTTTCTCTCCACTCCATTTTAACCCTTCAAATGTGAGAACCAAAAGCTTTAAAAGCTTCATTGTAATAAACATCTCATGTAACCAACAATCACAACACCACTGACCAAAAATGCAAATAAAATTCTTGAGACAAACTATGCAAATGGCTGATAAATTTTAAAGCAGAAAGGAGCTAAAGAAATTAAACATCTGGCTGCTTGGTGTAATTATCTTTGCCCTCCTTCCCCACTATTATTTAATCTTATTTTAAATGAACTCTTCTTTACATGACTTCACACCTGGGTGTCAGCTTTCAGGAGCACTCAGCCAGGAGAAGACACAAGGACTGCCACAGTTACTAATCCTTGGGTATAGAGTATTAGTAGCACACTCATTTGGGAAAGAAAAAGGTGGTGCTCATCTTGGGCAGAGGGAAGGGCTTTAACTCCCATCAAAAAAACAACCAGTGAGGTGTGCTGTCACCTCACAGGAGACATGGCACACCTCAAAGGACCACCAAGGTCTCATAAACCTCCAACACCTTTGACACAGCACCTGTATTAAGTGAATCTCCCATGCCTAGCCTCTCAGCAAACTGTACAGCTAATACCAGCATTATGAGGAAAAAACCTGCACAAATGGACATGGGAACACTGCTGGACTAAGGCACAGCAGAGCCTGCGTGTCCCTGCAGCAGCTGCTGGGAGAGGGAGCCCAGCCTGGCTGCCCTCACCCATGAGCAGGGAGCCGCAGGGAGGGTCACGCAGCGAGCAATAAGCCCTGGCATTAACCACACTGCAGGACCCAAGGGCAGGAAATCTTGGAGCACTCACTAGCTCCCGGCCAGCCTGGAGAGAATTTCCTAGCTCCATCTGGTGGGCAAACAAGCTGCTTCTGGCTCGCAAACAGCCATTCCCTTTAAATAGTCCGTGTCTTTATGAGAAGAGATTATTAAGAAAGACCATCTTCATTAACAGCAATTTTTGCTTCTCCTGGGAAGAATTCTATTTATAAAGATTAAAACACATCACTACTGGCTGGAGTTATTTCCTGTGTATCTCTTTCTATTCATATTTCAGCTACAGACCTGTGGTTACCTTCACAAGACCCAGACAATTGAAACGACAGTCCCAAAGAACAATCACCTCTCCTGAGACCCTGAGTAGCCCGGTGACAGCAATCACAAAGCAATCCATGAACAGCTCCCAGGCAGAAACGGAGCAAACACAACACCTGCAAGAGAACTCTCTGCTGTCACTACTGAGCACAACCACGGCACTCCCTGGGTTCACTTCCTGTGCTCATCACCCAGGGATGTGCTTCTGCTTGGAAGAGTGGAAGGAGTTATAAATTGCCCTCCCACTGTGCATGTTTCCTCAATAAAGACCTTACCTAGCTCTTCCCCAGCGAGATGGATGAGAAGTAAATGAACTACAGTAGGAGCTTGTGACAAAGAATTCAGCAACTCCTTGAATTTGCCCTTGCCCCCACGTTTCAAAAAAAAAAAAAAAAATAGCATTTACATAGGAAAAAGGCCCAGTGAAAAGCAAGAGGTTATAATACATGGCTGCATTTAAATTCATGATGGATTTCATTTGTTTATCCCACTGACAGGCTTTGGAATAATTCTTCATCCTCTGTTGTCAGATTTTTTTATACTTGAGAAACAATAGAGATCTAATAATTGAACTAAGGAGCAAGACAGCCCCAGCCATTTCGTTTATGCACCCCAGCTAATGACAGAAGCAAAAAGAAAATATTTAGTTAATTTTGTCTGCAAGCTGGATGCAAACCAACAGCATTAATAACCCTCTTTAAGACAGACATATGGACCAAAGCCTAAGATCACATCTCTGTAATTGTGATTACTATAGGTTTCTAGTCACTGAAATATGTGTCCCAGTTTAACAAGATCCCTGCTGTCACTGTATTTTTGCTGAAGTTATAGCAATAAATAGTTCTGCACTCTCGATTTCTGGTTTAAAAAAGAAACAATCCTAATGGTATTGCTACAGCTTTCCAACATCAGAGTTCCCTTCTGTCCTTGTCCTTTTTATTACATTTGAGATAATTTATTACAAGACAAAAGTATTTCTCCAATTCACAAGCATTCATTTTCAATAGCAACTGTATTTGATTACATTTAATAATATCAAATTATTTCATTTAGAGCTGAGTAAAAATGGTTTCCTGTCAAGCAAATCTACTCCTTCTTAAACTACACAGAGTAGTTATCATGACCAAAGTGCAATTTTTTAATTCCTGAAGATGCAGACTTAGCTCATCTAAGACTTGTCATAGCAAATAATTTTACAAAGGGAGATACAGATACTGTCCTTATTGTACAAGTGACAGCATAGCAGAGGCATAAAGAGATGAAGTATTTCACCTCTGGAGGTGAAAATAGGAACACAGCCCTTCTGATGGACTTTTGATGCAGTACCATACCCCACAATGTGAATATGGATCCATCACATACTCTATTGCTAAAGCTGCTTGCTGTGTAAAAGCTTCTCAGTTTGCAAAGGTTTCTACTGGCAGCTCTGAAAAAAAAAGAAGAGATTCTGTTTAAATTCAGCTACAATTTCTGCTTGAGCTCACATGGTGTACACCCTCCTGGAAAAGCAGGGCTGTGCCTCTCACTTGCTCATTAAATGACACACAGCTGTTTATTATCCACAGTATCTGTGTTTCTCAGAGGACACAAGCTGCCTAACTATGCAGATATGAACTCATATGTGAACAGCAGTGATGAGTCAAATCATGAAATTTTACTTGTCTAACCTAATTGAATCTACCCCAGACAGTAATAACACTTCCAGAAAAAACAGGAATTTCACAGCCTCTGTTCCCTTTTTCATAAAAAGCTCAGCTCTGACTGTAATACACCAGGGCAATATTTGAATGCTACAGTGCACAGATGCAGTCACACAGAAAATTAGAACTCTCCATATTAAAAAAAAGAAAAAAAAAAGAAAAAAAAAAAAGAAGCTATAATACATAGCTGCATCAGTACCAGCTCAAGAGTGGAAAAGTACTTCATCTGCTTAGCCCCTTTCTACTCTGCTGGTGACGTCAGCCAGGCACTAATGAAAGCCCAATTAGCATATCGCCTTGTGTGTTTGAATGTACAATTGGAGCAGCTGATGATTCTCTTCTGAGATTTTAAATAACCACCAAAGCTGAGCCAGAGCTGCTGCTTGGTAGGGAAGATTTAGCTTCACAACATGCCCAGTTCCCTGTGCAACACAAACAAATGAGCCAATGGTGGAAAAAACCCCAACCCAGAGCAGATGCATTTCCCTGAGGAAAGCAACACAAAGCAGCTCCAATTTTGAACAGCATTCATTTGGCCTTCATTGTAGAATAAAGGCTGTAATTCCTAACTGAGTTTGAAAACAGCATTGACTATTTGCTCCCCAAAACCAGGGTACAGACCTTGGTGAGCTTTAGGAAAGCAGCACCCTTGTCAATTCCCTGCCAGTTTTCCAGCTGACAGTGCCTCAAGAGCAAGCAGCCATGAGACAGAAAGCACATCCTTCTGCTCTAAAACTGCTGCAATCAGCCAACACAGAAAAGAAAGGCAATTTGCAGACCATTCAACTTCAGGCATTGACTGGACTCAAGCTGGTGGGGAGGGTTCTGTGATTACAGGGCTCTGTGACTCCCTTTGGTCCCCATTTAGCCACCAGCATCCAAGGGAGGACAACAATGGATGGCTCTCAGCCCATCTCCTTACCCGAACATCTGCACCAGCTGTTTGCTCCATGAGCACAGATGTCAGTGCTGCCATCCAGGGAGCCACAAGTCATTCCCAGCACAGCAATGCACCAACTGGCACGGGATTTGAAATGGCCAAAATGAACAGTAGGGGTGGAGCTGAGACATGAGGTCAAAGAGAAACCTATTGAAGCATTGCAATATTGACAGAAAGGAGTGAAAAAATGAAAGGCCTAAGTCTGTAGCAAGAATTTGTCTATTCAACTTCCTTTACAGGGACTGAAAGCAGGACCTGAGGCTCCTGCCAGACCTTAGAGAAATCCTAAAGGGCACCACTGGTTTGCAGCATTTGAGGGCTAGAAACAGAAAACTGTCCCTGTCAATCCAACAGCAGTGACAGGGAAGTGCAGTGCTCTGAGCAAGAACTTCAACTCTGACCTAGATAAAGACTATCTAAAAGAAACAAGAATTCAAGCCCAGCAGGACTTCCTTAGAGTCTCCCTTGAAGTGCCAAGATTACTTATGAGGGTCAACTGGATTGGTAAAGTGCTGGTGTTGATCATCCTGCCTAAATGGACAGAAATCAAACCCCAAGCACAAAAAATACACCAAGAGCAACCCCTCAATTCCCATACACCCCAAAGAGCTTCTGCCCACTCCCTACTGCCTTTAAATACTGAGCCTTCCTGTCTGACCATGGCAGTCATAGGACACAAAAGAGTCTGTGACCATCAGAGAATGCCTCACAAGCAGACAGAACCACAACAGATTTTGAAGGGCTCTGTAAAATGAGAACGTGTCCTTGAGTGATTTTCAGCCTCAAACCATCCTCTTACTCATAGCTGATCACATCAACGTGTGCCAAGTTTTGCACAAAAAAGGCAAAATGCTAACAAGTCAAATAGCTAAATAATAGTGCATTTAAGTCTTTATTAAACATAGCTACAGTGTATGGAGATGTAATAAAAGCTTGGGCTTTGATTTGGCAAGCATCCCCTATAAATAATCTTTGTTTCACTGTTCTTTCTCCTCAGTGCTTCATCAAACTCAAGAGGTGTCCTTCAGTTTCTCCCCCACCCTTGGGATTATCAAATGTTTTATAGCTCTGCAAACCTTAGAACAGCCAAACACTGCAGCTGTAGATGAAAGGGAATTATCTTCAAGGTGCTTTCTCTCAGCAGCATCCTCATTTTCTTGCCTGGGGTGGGGAGACTTACCAGAGAGCCAGGATGAAGGAGCAGGGCCCCATTCCAGAGTGCAGAATAAGAACACAGACTCGATGTCACAGCTCCTTCCAAGTGCTGATCAGTCTTCTAAATGATCTATGGGAAAAGGAGACAGTATTGAAAAACTTTAACACTGGCGTGAGCTACTTCTTGCCAAATTATATATTTTATCTTATCATTTCTCATGAGAGATATTATTTTGCTAATTATGTCTAATGATTTTTTATGGTAGAAATTTTCCAAAAGATTTTACATTCATTCTCGCAGTACTAAAAAGAAACTGTCATGTTGATCTAAGCCCATATTTAACCTTTGAAGCAAATAAAAGGGCACAAACAGGTTGTGATTTAAAACCCCCACACTTTAATAGAAATACATTTTATTTTCTGTACTGCAAAAAACCTCTAATTCTTGTTTTGTCTCAAAACTTCCTTTCATTAAATCATAAATTAAAGCAGACCAGAAATATGAGTTGAGCTGGCCCCATTTAGCATTCAATAAACTCAGTAAACAGCAGAAATTAGGAAAAGGAACACCAGATGCATAAAGAACATAAAGTAGGATTAACATCTAATGGTATTGATTTCAATACTTTGAATAGCGTCTGAGATCAGCTTTTTTAAACAATCACTCTATGAACTAGAATACAAGGGTGTTTCTTTCTGACCAGTTGGCAAATCAACTCTGACAAAGTGATATTTGAACAGTGCAGCAATCCCAACTGGATCTGGTCTTTGGAAAAGTTTTCTTCCCAGTCTTACAACCTCAAAATCCCCAGAAATACCTAGACAAGATCCAAAACGACAGCAGTAACACAACCGAGACAAACACCACGAGATCTTCTACCCAGAGTGATTTCGAGACATGGGGTGTAAGAGATTTAAAGGTGCTCTTGTCCATCTTTAGGCCATTAACACCTGCTCGGAGTGGCAGTGAACTGTCACCACATCCAAAGGTTTGCATTCCTTATGCATCAGCAGCTCCAACTAAACTTCCAGAATGTCCCCAATGAGCCTTGCAAAAACACACAGCCAGCTACACCCTCCCTTATTCTAGAGGAAACAGAATTTAAATGCAGTACAGTCAGCAGTTTCATCCAAGTAAAATGAAAGGAGAACTGAGCTTTCTCTTTCAAAATTGACAAAGCGATTTGCAAGCTGTAATGGAGAGTTCCTGCTTCCCCTTCCTGGGGGCTGGATAATGCATCTGCACGGGGAGTATCTGAGAATCTAGAAGTATCCACTTCTCAAAGACTGCTACTTGAAATGACTAATTTGAACCAATGTAACTCCACAATTGATTCTTTATTTGCTTCCAGTGGTTGCCCTTATCGACTTACATTTCTAAAAATCATAGGTTTCTTTGTTTGCTTCCAGAAAAAAAACCCACTTATTTCAGATAATCTTGGCTCCACAAAGTTATTTTTCAATTTTCTTCAGTCACTGCTGCATGTTCAGGAATGTCTGATTACCCATAAAATGCCTTCTGACAGCTCAGATTCATTACTAAATTACCACATTTAAATTTTTCATGTGCACAGGGCAATTACTTTTATGAATGACTGTCAGCAATGTTTCACTAAATCTGAATGAATTTTTAAAGGATTCTAATTGCCACTTAGATGCCCCTATAACTCTTGTTTTAAAGGCTTTCATGTCTTTTGGTAACAGTTACCTGTGTTCAACACAAACATATTCCCTCTCACATTTTATATCATTGAAAATTATTTACATCAGAAACAAAGAAATATGAAGCTGGTGGTGCTACATAAGCAGATAGACTGCACAGTAGAAATGATTCATAGCCAAAGTCTTGAGAATGAATAATTATCTGTAACCCTCACTTGGAGCTCTTGCATCAAGTTACATTATTCATTTAGGTTTTGGCAGGAGAAATTAATGAATTCCAACTTGACAGACACCTTAAAAAATTATAAATTGTTCAAGTAGTTGGGCCAAACTAAACCTTTAATATGTCCAGGCAAAGAAAAAATAGAGGTACAAAAGGAGTGAACCACCTTCCCACTGAAATTTTAAAAAGCACAGATACAAATATGTATTCAGAAAGGGCAGGTGAGTTTTAAATTACACTACTAAGACAGGCTGCAGTTTTGACTTGTCTCCCAGTGGAATGTCATCAGGAAATTTCATTAGCACAATCTATTTTTTATGCCAAGGTTGCTAATGAAAATGATAAACAAGATCAGAAATAAACTAATCATTGATGTACTCCCCCAACAAACTCCAGCTAGACATTTCTCTTTCAAGTGCCACACCTTGTGCATGTTTTTCATCCAACTGCTTGCCCACTTTGGAGATTTTTCTATTTTTCTTTTAATTTTCACTGTTCACTATCACTTTGTAAAGAGGCATCAAATGAAATATTCCTTTGAAAACCAAATGGATTAATGCTTCTTTAATTCTTTTGTCTAGAAAGTCAAAGATCAGCATAACAAGAAAGAAAAAGAAAATTATGTCTACCATGTTTTCTTGTGTACAAAGAATGAAGTTTTCACCACTGAGGTTTAAGGGAGACATTTGAAGAAGGTCCCATCAAGACAGTGATGTTGAAAAATAGCCTATAAAACTGGCTTGCATTTCTTAAATTATATGTGAAGCAAATACCCCATTAAAATCTAAGACTCTGATTACTTTGCTGGTTTTCTCACTGGCTGACTGCAGAAATGTGGCCAATCCAGTGAACTTCATCTCTGCCCCCTTTTTCAGTGGAGAGGGGAGGGGGGAAAACATGTGGCAAGCCCACTTCTGTAAAGATTTTGAAATCTTCCAATGAAATCTGCTGCAAGCCATTTTTAAGCAATATTAATCTTCTGCAACAGCAAACCTATTTCGCTGTGACCTTCAACAAAGGCCAAAGCCTGAGGGATGGTTGCCAGCAGCAAGTTATGCTTCAATATCCAACCTTGCATAGGATCCAAAAGGGGCTTTCATCTGCATCTGAACTCTAATTAGCAGGTCTCAAAGCTGTGTTTGATAACTTTATTCCAACAGTCAATATCAGCCCTTAATACTTGCTCATGTTAATGTCCAAAATACACAGCTATGGATGAAGAACTGCTTAAAAAAGGTGAGTCCAGCAAAAAGCTGCCACCTGTTAGAAATATTCCATCGTATCAGAGAGGCAAGGACAGGTCAAACCAGGCTGAAGCTGAACCAAGGGAGCAGTAAATTGCCAATGTTATTCCCTGGTTCCCAGTGCTCCCACTGACCTAAGCAGCTTAATGAATCCTGGTCTCCTGATCAGATCCAATACAGCTGAGCTGGGCTCTGGCTGCAGCTTTATTGGCATGCTTAGATACAGAGAAATGGTAATTAAGTGTTGTGGAGTGATGTAAAAGAATTCCAGGTTGCTAAGAAAACTGCCTATGTGCAGGAAGAGTTGGGGTTTTCCCCCTCATACAGGGGGTACATCTTAGCATTTCTAAAGATCCTCAACATTTTGCAAATCAGAATCCTACCCTAAAAACTGAAAGGGTTTGAAGAAGCTACCTCAACACATTCTCTTGCCTTCTCTCTTCTCCAGCTTCCCACTTTAAATTCCTGCCAGATGAGTCATACTGAACGTCTCTCCAAAAACTTTGAGGGTTCTGTCCGGCTTGTTCTGAGAACAGTTTTTCATCGCAAAGAACACCATTCATACCAATTAACACCTTGTTAACCATCCTAACAGAAAGTTAATTCCACAGATTTTGCTAGGTTTTCCCAATTACAATGGTAATTATGTGAAAAACAGAGGCTGTTCCCTTTGAACTGTCAATCGCATTGCCCAGACATTAAAATTAACTGTAGACATTTATTTCTTAAAAACATTACAGTGACAAGAGCAAATGCCAAACCCGAATGGTGCCTGTGCTCATTCCCTGAGGGAACCACTTCTTCCCCACGACACATGGAGTGTAGCAGACTGTCCTTGGCACAACAGTGAACACGAACAAGCAGTGGATACCGTGAATTATTTAAGAGCTTTTACCCAGACTGATTTTATCACATGCATCCATTGCTCTCCTCCAAGCTTTAAAAGTTCACTAAGAGCTGACTTCCCCTCCCCAGAGGAAGATCCTTGCTAGCCTGAGCAAGGTAGGCAGAAAGTTCTTTCAGTTCTTGCTATGCAGCTGTTTGCAGCCACCAGCCTCAGGCACGGCTGGCCAGGGTCCCTGCACATCCCCAAGCATTCGTCTCCAGTGTCAGCTCAGTGATTTCCAGGATCTATGCACATCTCCAGGATCTGTGCTGCAGCCAGATTCTCCACCGCTGTCTTTTCATGTAATCTTCTTTTCAAGATCACTTCTTCTTTTTGGGACACCACCTTTCCGGCTTCCTCTTCTTTCCAGCATCAAAGCCTGTGCTCCTCCCAGACTAAACCAGGACACAGTCCAAGGCAGAAGCACAACATCTGATCAGCCTCCTCATTCTTTATCAGGTCTGCTTATTAATAGTAGGGTTTGGGTTGTTAACTGGAGGATTTGGGATGTGCCACTGCATTTTAGCCCGCACGCTATCAGAATTTACAAGTGAGCAATACCAACTGCAGCCAGCAAGCAGCAGGCTGCTGCTTCAGAGTTCAAAAGTTCAGATTCAGACACTCACATGCAGGCCCAGTTATCTGCCAGCTGTGTGCGCTCACAGTTCAGGCTATTTCTTCACCTAAGGCACAGACAGATCAGTTCTAGCCATGCTGAGACAAAGCGGAATCTGCAGATCATTTCCACGTAAGAGCCACCTCTCTCAGGAGACGCACATGGTAACTGGATTAGGTCATGTGTCATCCCCTAGTCTCAGTTAACTCCCCACACGTGCTCTGGAGTCAGTTCAAAAGAAAGCAAATTGCCTTCATCCAAAAGGCACTGCAGCCCCTGGATGGATTTCTCTACTGAGAACAACTGGATCAGGCCCCAGTCTGGGCCTGTCACAGTGTCTGGGTGTTTGTCAGGGCTGCTCCACGTGCAGCCACAGCAAAGCATTGGCAAGGCAGCACAAAACCACAAGCTCAGATTCATTATGATTTTTCAGATCTCAGTAGGAATGAAGCAATTAAAAGTATCATAAGAATATTCCCTAGTGGATTTTAAAAGGTTTTGAAGCTGGTTAAAGCTTTTACTCAACACTGACAATGGTTATTCTGAACAGCTCAGCATAGGGAGATTTAAAGGTTTACATAAGGCCAAATGACATTCAGGAAAACCCAGAAAAGCTTTAGGCCTTCTACAGGATCTATTTTGTTCTAGCTGGATCAGTGGACCTAATAAAACTTTATCTGCCTCATATCCTTAGGCTATCAAAGCTACAAAAACACTATCTTCTTATTAACTTAATGTTTTACCAACACTGAGAGTCTGACTTCATGAATGTGTTTCCTGTTAGAGAGGAGAACAAAACAGATGGAACCACACTCTGGGAGACTCACCATGGTATTTATACTTCAGAAAAGATATTTGCTTTCCATGGGAACTCAGCACTATCCATTGATTTTAAGTTCAGGAGTTAAGTGTCTTTTTAGAGGTTTCAATTAAGACAACATACAATGTGTCTGTTTTAACTCCTTTTCCCCCAACAGATAAAGAGTCCATCTGCTAAGTTTATCAGTGGCAGAAACTTTCATTAACACCCAAATAACTGCATATTATACCTACACTCAGAAAAGAGGCCGCTTTATCCTGCAGCTTCCATCTGTCAAGCTGTGCTTCCTGGACTGCAATACCCAGACAGCTCAGCAATCTCACAACAGAACTCATCTCCTTGAGACTGGGGATATTCCATCATTCTTCATTTACAAGTAAGGCACTTAGGCAGCATAACATGACTGAACAACCTAAAGGCCCCTGAGGTCTACAAACCACTGTAATTTTAACATGATTCACCTGTGCCCAAGGTGATGGTCCTCAGCTCAGAGCAGCCCCTCCTGGGGGATGATTGTTACCCTCCACGGTTCACTTCGGATAGCCCTGTTCCTGCACTGCTGACAGAACTATTATCCATCACTTTATTAGTCCTCTGTTCACTAAGAACTGAGGAAGAAGCTTTGAGAGCTAAAAATCCCCCAAACATGGCTCTATACATCATGGATTTTCACAGCTAATGGCCTTGACACTAAGACTAACAAGAGACAGCACTAACAACACTGGGAAAAAAATTACCCTCAGTCCAGCCATGCACTACCATCTCCTCTTTTTTCAAGTAGCATATCCCTGACTCTTTGATTACAGCAGGCAGGATGTGAACAGATGCTTACTGCACCCAGCAGCCCAATGATTCAGGCAAACTTTTAGCTATTAGCAAATCCTTTAGGTAGCTGACTCAGGTAAATAAGATGTGCAGATTCCCTCCAACCGATTAACCACTGGGCTTGCACAAGCTTGGCTCATTGACAACAGCTGTTGGGAATACAAATGTCCTCAGCTGACAGCCCTGTTCTCGGTTTCATCATCATTTGGGGTTGAAAACAAAAATGTCAGCATTCGCTGACATCTTGTCTGGAGTCGGGACAAAATACCCCAAATCAGTAGGAGGTGAGGAATTCTTCCACGAAATGAATCACAGTTTGAAGTTATTCAAATAATAAAAAAGAAAAGCAGAGATCAAGATACAGGCTACAGGGATAGTCAGCCTGCAGTTCTCCAGATAAATCCTATGGATTTATGTACTGCTTACAGACGCCTCAGTTACGAGGCCTGGCTCTCAAAGTACCTCCCAAGGAAACAAAATCCACACAGATCCTCAATGATATACAAGCAGCATGTGAATTCAATTTCTTTAATAATCAAACTTAAGTCCCTAACAGTTCCAGCTGTCATGTCCATTTCTAGCTTCTACAGGCACTTTATCAGCCTTTACTTCCAGAGCTGATGTAACACAACACATCTGCTGGTTACTGCTGTGAAAACGTCCCCAATTTCACACCTTCCCAAAGGCAGATCCTCCAAAATCCTGTGCTACAACACGCAAGTGCCTCTTGACAGCCTCTCCAGCAATAAGTGGGCACAGTTCTAGAAAAATTGAATGAATCTTGCAAGCCTTCCTCTCTCGTCACATCTGTGTCTTTTCCTGCCAAATATTTCACCATGCCCTCCCCTCTACAGCCTCTCTTGCCCATACAAACAACCTCTCTTTACCAAAAAGATGAGGCTTTCATAATCCACTTGCTGATGAAGGAAAACAGAAATAGAAGTAAGCACACATGCCTTTTTCCTTCCTTACTTTCAGGATGCCATAGAATTTTTCTTCAGCTCTGACTGGATGGATCTGAACACTGGAAAGATACAGACAAGCATTTGGGTTGCCTGCTGTAACAAAACAAGCATTGATGTTTAGTGTGGAAATGATGGAAGAAGTTAAGTCAGGTTGATTGCCAAAGCTCAAATTCCCTGGAGTTTTATAGGTTTTTAAAGTATCGCAGCAGATTATATCCACCACCCAGATTTTCTGTGATGGATGCCACAGTTTAATTATATTGGTTTGTAAAGTTTCTTCCCCTTTCAGCTTCATGGGTCCATATTGTAAGTGTAGATTCCCCACCAACAAGAAGCAACCAGCTGCTCATTAAGAGTCCTGGGAAGCAAAGTGCTGAGCATCTCTGCAAACTTCAGTCACCTGGGAACAGCCAGTGAAAGTGACAGGGAACATAATTTGTGGGATTAGGCCCTGAGAATGGTAGCACAATGCAGACTGCCAGACCCAAAGGCTGTCCAAGGCAGGAAGTCTCCTCCTTCAGGCACAGTAAATAGGCTTTGGCACAGGCTGAGATGCCAAGGAGTGCCATCAAAACACACACTTGCCCTTCAGTGTTTTACACATCTCACTGTTGCCGTCCAATATTTTGCTCCTGTCAAGCAAAAAATCACATGACTTTAAAGGCATTTGTGAGCCATTTAAGTTAATGAGTCCAGGTAGTCCAGTTGCTTGAAAGACAAATATTTGCTGGTGCAAAGGAAGGAAAGGGAAGCAGGGGAAGCTATGGGACGATCATTCTGGATTAGTAATGAGTGTTCAAAGAGAAAACTGCATTGCTAGTCAGCCTCTCTGGAAAAAATAAAAATGCACATTCTCATCTTGCATCTGCAAATGCAGAGCCTGAAGTGACTTTTTGTGTTAGCAGATTGCAGCATCACCATATCCTCACCAATTAGCCTCCAAATGATTTCCCAGGTCCCAAGGAACCAGAGCAGAGTTATCATTAGTGCCCAGCACTAATACAGCATTTCAGCACTCTAAACATCTAACAGGAAAAATGACATAAGCAATTGTAAGAACAACTCTACTGATTCTTAGCCTCGCTAAAATAAACAGTACTATTTGTTATCCTATTATAATACAAATACTTTGCTTTTCCTCTTTTATTCTGATGCCTTTTTTTCTTCTTCCAAATGATCATGAGGTTGGGCTGGAAGGAGAGAAAAGAATCTTGCAAAATGCTAGATCTACTAAGGAACTGAGGTTGCTTAGCACTCCAGAGAGTGCAGACAAATGACAGGAAAACAAATAGACACAAAGGAAGAAACTGGAGTTGTTATGCAGTCCTTACTCAGCCTTACTGGCTTCTACTGGGTTTTCATCACTGAAAGATTGAAAAAGGCATTAAAGGATTTGCTCCTGAAAAGTCACAGAATTTGGAGGGTACCAACCAAAATGATTCTCTTAACACTGCTGCTTCCCAAGCGTTTGGCCACACTGAGGCTGAGCAGAGGCAATTCTGCTCACAAATCCCGCTGATAGATAAAAGGGCAGCGCCCTGCAGAGGGGTCCAACCCAATTTGGGTGACAAAAACTGCAGTTTAGAGAAGATGAGTGCAGAGGAAGGTCTGTGAAAGCAGAAATCTCACTATTTATGAAATATGTTACTTTTTGGCTACATGTGGGTATAAAAGAAAAAGAGGGGGAGAGAGCAGACAACTATGGGACTTGCCCAGAAAGGCAGAGTGGCAGAAAAACCCATTCACATCATCCTATGACTACAGCTCAACAGAAATCTGTAGAGAAGATGGAGATGTGTCCAAGAAACAGCAATTTTGCACAACCAAAAAGCACTAACCCAGAAACAAACAAGGTTTGAAACATTCTTCTTTCTTTTATGACTCACCAGTGCACTCCAGACCGTGTATCAACATTACGTGTAGCAGTCTGAAATTACTCTTAAAACTTACCAGCTTTGACCGCAGCATCATCCCTTAAAAAAAAAAAAGCTCAATAGATTAAGAATCTGAACCCAGTCACCTTTTCCCTGGTCACACAGCTGCCTCCACAAAGGCCACAGAGAGTCCAGACCAGTCTCTGCACCCCAGTCTCATCCTGAACACCTCCAACATGCCTGAGCATCCAGACACAGGCACAATCACAATAGCAGAGAAAGTGAAAATCACTGAGTAAAGAAAAGAAATGAAAAATGAAGTTTGAGTTGTTCCTATAACAAATGTGATGCTTTTAAGGGGAGTTTTTTGTTGGTCTTTGGTATTGATGTGGACTGTTCTATTTGATCATGGTTTTATAAATGGTTTCTATCAGTACATATGAGTGACTGATTGCAATATGCAACTGCACTGAAACAGGCTATTGCCCACAACACACAGATAGAAATTACTTTCTGGTGAGATTTATGAGGTTTTTCCCACTACCTTTGTTTGACAAAAAAATAAGTTTTAAAGCCTATCAGCTTGTGACACTACTGAAAACATACCTCCAAAGATATTAATAAAATAACCAAGAGTTTAAAAAAATATAAAAATTAGACAGTTATGAGAAAGAGCAGCACTCAGTTATCCAAAAGGGCATATGGTAATCACCAGCTCAAGTCAACTAGGAGTTTTATCACACACATATTTTCAACATTTTGCAACAGCAAGTACCTAGAAAGCTGTTCCTTCAAGGCTTTACATTCCCTTGCCTTGCACTGGACTAAGTGATAGCTATAAACCTTTCACTCACACATGGTCCTTGGCCACATACACTCATAACATTTTAAAAGTGAAGTTTAACTAAATGTTTTCATGATTTTAAACTCAGTAAGAATTAATTGCTTACTCCATTTCTTACTCAGTATTTCTGAATTTGGAGTTTCTTACTGGGTTTGGAGTCCTGAATCACTGAATGCTCCCAAATATGTCAAAGATAAACATATTAAAAAAACATGTTAAAAGCCTACACTGCCCAGGCAAACTGCCTGTGAAATAAATTTATTCTAAATGGGTACACTGCTCTCAGGCTTATATACAAGAACTAGCTCAAAGTAGACAGACAGGATGTAACTCCAAATAATTTTCTCATCCAACTCTACTCACCACTCAAGCAGAGAATAGTAGGTTTTGTACAGATCTGTTTCTATCTTCTTATCTAATATCCTGCAGGGGAAATAAGCCTTCTATTTTCTTTAGGGTATGGCCACAGTGAAGAGATTTCAAAATATATCTCATGAAAGGATCTCACAGAGTCATGAGAGCTTTGAAGCTGTCTACAATTATGCATCAACATTTTATTTCTTCATGGCAGATGGGCTGAAAATACCTATATGCAGGTTCAAATGTGGATCCACTGCTTGAATTATAGTCAGGCATGACAGTTATTATCACATGCTGGGATTTTTCCCTAGGAAAGGACCGTGCAGAGTCCTCAAAGTGTAGGAAGGAAAAAGCATTATTTGCAAAACAGCTGATGCAGGCTAATATGCATTTATTTTATAGCATATTCCTACACTAGAAACAGAATTACAAAAAAAATGCAGCAGAAAACATCTTCAAAAAATAATATAATCCATTTTCTGCCCCCTGGAGGCATCAACTGTACCTTTATCCTTTCTGACAAATTCTAGTAGGTCTTTATTGTATTCCAATGGCCTCACTGCCTTCTCATGAAATATCTCAATTAGCTCTATTTTCTTGATTATCCAGTATCTGTCCTAAATCTTTCTTGTTGCCAATTAAAGCCACTCATCTAGAGAGATTATTCCCTTCTTCTTTTAAGAGTGTCATTATTTCCTCATTACATGGATGGCTCATACTCTCCCTTCATTTCTTATCCAAACAGATGTCTGGATAGCTCTGATTCCCTCAAATTCCCTTACCAGCAACCTCGTGCTTCAACCAATTCTCCTCATTTTTCAAAAAGCTCCACAAATCTTCAGCTATCTCATCTTGCTGGTGTGCTAAGCTGGAGAAGGTCCTCATCACAAAGCTGTCCATGTTCTTCTCCCATGCATAACCATGAGTCTCACTCATATTTTGGATTCCAAAGCAAGTATACATATGTTGATAAAAGGGGAAACCCCACTTCTCAGATCTCACTTCTCTGAGCAAGTGATGTTCTCTTTCATCCCCATTCACATATACCTCTCCAAAGAGGTTTCAGATAGGCAGGTAAATCTTACTGTTTATCACATATCAAAACTTCCAGTTCCTTTTATTTATTCCCTCACTTCAGTATATTATTCACCTAAGAAACCATTTGTTCCAGGCTTTATTCCTAGCATGTGTCATACTGATAGAAATTTTCCCTTGGGATGTTCAATATTCCATCTTTTAAAGAGCTTTAATTTTATGTGACTTGGTTCAGAGAAACAAAAAGGTTTTACAAATCTGCCTTGTTATAACACACTCACCTCCAGTCCGTCCTACATAAACAGAAAGTTTATAAAAAGCTTGATTTACACACAGTACGTTTTGCCTGTCTGTTCAATGTCTGTACAGAGTTAACATTTATAATGCTGTTGAAAGGCAGGTGTTGCCAGCAACGGGCTAAGTGGAAACATTAATGTGACAGTTTATTAATCAATTCCATCTCACAAACCCTAATGTAACAAAAAGAAGCATAAATAAATGCCTGATCTGTTAAAGTAATATATGGCCTTCACACTGAGACCCACTTTAGGAGTGGGCTCACACTGGACCCACTTTAAATTTCTTGGCAATTTGAAGTTCAGGCTGCTAACACTTTGAAGGATATTGTACTAGCTGAAGGGATTAATGGTTCAAGGATGGTTTGTATTTGCATTTAATTTTCAGTGAAGTTCAGTACTGTTGAAAGGTGCTGGATCAATAGTGCTGGTTTGAGCATATTTATCTTGAAATTTTCCCTATGGTCTTACCCACATGAAATGGGATTCAGCTTAGCTAGTACCTAGTTAGCCCCTCTGGTTTCTCAGCTTGTGAGGACCAATCCTAATTAAAAAGTAATATGGAAGACAGTAGGAATAAGTCTATTGACCTACAGGGAAAGCTCAAAAGTAATCCTCCAACTTTAAGCTGGAATATCCACAGCTCTGTGCCCCCTTGATCATTCTCAGTGTCCCTTCCCTTGTGCTGACAGACCTAATGTCCATGTATTGCCTAAAATCAGCCAGGATGAATCCATCTCCCTCATTTCCTCTCTCCTGTGCATACACAGACTGAAGAGGAACTGCACAGTTCAGCTTGGACAACATTTTTGCATGGGGTGAAAGAGAACTGAGTGAGATAAAGTCTGTCACATTCCTTGTCATAATCATGCACAGATGTTCCATATTAAAAACTAATATTTACTGAAATAGTTTCAAAGTTGCATCAGAGCTCCTCAGAGTGCGTTAAAAATAAGCACATGCAAAATATTACATTTAGCTGGGAGCCAGATTCCTTCACCGAAACTACAGACAACTACACAACTGTTTCTCTGCTAACACAGTGAGCCAAATCAATCCCCTTCATCTAAACACCTCTGAACTCTGGGACTGGTTTTATCTGAGCCTGTATTTGGCCAAGTGATTGTTACCCTCCAGTGAGTACATGACCACATACAAAAAGTTCACGGCATGATCAGTTTATTACATGAAGAAATGTAATAAACTGTGATTTAAATTTAATAGCCTCAGACAAATTTGCCTGTTTGTTCAACAGAGTGAACTCTCAACCTCCGCTCATTTACAGAGATCCAAGATTCCTGCACTGCACACAGCAATCCAAATCGCCTCAGCAATTCACAGAATTACAATATGGTTTGGGTTGCAAGGGGCCTTAAAGACTATCTAATTACAATCCTCTGCCACGGGCAGGGACACTTTCCACTAGGCCAGGTCGCTCAAAGCCCCATCCAACCTGGCCTTGAACACTTCCAGGGACGGGGCATCCACAGCTCCTCTGGACAACCTGTGCCACTGACTCACCAGCCTATAAGAAGTATTTGTTTCCCCTAATAATTGTAAGTCACAAAAACAACAACAACAACAATACAGCACATGTGGTTCTGATAAGACTGAGCCTCAAATTCCTATTTGATTAAGAGGCCATCATATGACAAATCCAGTGAAATCAAGTATCTGTCTGAAACCCAGGGAAAATGCTTGATTTACAGCCCTAAGTGGATGTCTGCCATGATTTTCGCACACTTTGCTATCTTGGCTGACCTCTCCCAGACGTATTTTCTGCAAACCAACAGATTTCACATGTTTTTAAATACGGTGACAGCCGGGAATTCATAAATAATAAATCTCCACTGAAATATAACTGCCATGTCTGAGCAGTTCCGGCTCCAGGCTGGATCTGCAGCAAAGCCAGACAGCTCAAGTTTATAGCAGCTCTCCCCATTCTGCAGCTATGCTACTAAAACAGCTCCACGTGTACTCAGCTGCCCAGATGTGGGCAGCTCAAGCTAATGGTACCTCAATACAAGCATGAAATATTGCCTCTTGTCAGCAAAAGTTACAGTCATGCATGACAAATTTAGGTAGGGAAAAGTGCACAAAGTACATCAGACAAAGCGTGTACGTGAACACTTTGTTACAAAAAACAAAGATGAACTTGTGGGATTTGTGTTTGTTTTGCTAATTTGTCTTCAGTGTCATTCCTGCCCATCAGATGGGAATGTCAAATAGCATCCATAGACTAGAATAACACTTCACTCCTGGAACCCAGGCCATGCCCCCTGCACCCATTACACAGTACTTTAGGAACTACTCATTTTCTGTTTGGGCGCTAAATATAAAAGTCAAGCTTGCTGGAAATCCCTCTACTCCTTCTTGCTTCTCAAATTGTCTGAACTGTTATCCTGGATCAGAAATCATGCAAAACACAAGATTTTCTCTAGACTCCAAATTTGCCATTCTAGCCTTCAGCATGAAAAAGGAGAGGTAAGAAACAACATATAGGGGGCTTTTCACAAGGCAAGTACATATTATTAGATACTTTGGTCACCATCTCCCTAAACTGTTTTCATTTTCCTTCTGAAGGTTTTTCCTATGTTTCCTGCAGACTAAAGATACTGTATGCTGCTTGGGACACCTCAAACTTCTGATCTGAAATCACCAGTCCCAGACTGACTCATGCTAAAAACCTTTTTCCCTACACATACAGGCACACACACACACACCCACACACACACACCCTGCACTGAAAATTATCAGAATCCACCATGTTCTGCCTGGTTATAGCCACCCAAGACAGCAACTGAGACCAGACTCCATTGTTACCCATCTCATATTCACCAGATTTGCAAATAAAAATGTTCCATCTCTCTGCCCTGTAAGATACATCATAGCTCATGCAAGAAAAACTGCTCAAAATCCTAAATCATGCCCCAAACAGCCACGTGAGATAAGATTTCTCAGTATGCATGGAAAACCTTATCATCTTGAGTATCTTGGGAGCTTGGAGCAACTTCTAAACTTGCTTTAAACATTCCATGTAGGCACACACACACAGAGATTTATAACTGTCCTAAAAGTGTTTTAAATACTTAGAGAAAAGTTACAGCAGCCACCAGGGTACCTTCACCACAAGCAAGGGCCTGGTATTCTGTGGGTGTGAGAAGCACAGAAGGCAGCCAAGACCTTTTGGCACCAAGAAAGGGAGTCCTGGGCTTCACTTCACTCAAACATACAACCCTTGAAATCAGAGATGGCAAAGTCCAAGACATCTCCCAGCCTAACAAGAAGGATCATTTCCCTGGCTTTATCCACTCATCAGTTCCCAACTACTCAAGAGATGTATTCTTCTACCTCCCATCCTGGGAGAGTATCTGTTGGTGTAATGAATCTCACAGCTATGCAAATTTTCTACTTGCTCAGCTGAAATCTGCGCTTCCTTTGACCAAAAAACCATTCTCAGAACATCCTTCCATTGGAAACTATATAACTTTCCCCATTAACTTTATTAATTAATTGTTTAAATTAACTCTTCTAATTAATTGGTTTTATTAATCATAATAATAAGCTGTGTAATCTTCCACTTGAGCTAGCACATAGCAAAGTTTTTTTTTACAGACTGCTGTGGTTAGAACAGTTTGGGAAAAGCACTGAAACTTTAAGTTTTGTTAAATCAACCTTGATGTGCCTTCATGAACAAAGCCTGAGGGAGAGATGTACTGCTGAAAACTGGACACCAGGAATGCAGAATTTATAGACCACAAGGACATGGTGCACAAAACAGAGAAAAAGAAGAAACTGAAGAAGACAGTTCAGCATTTATATTGAAAACTCTCTCAGGGAAAAAGATAGTAAAAAGGCTGAAAATGTGGATTAATTAGCATGAGAAGTGACAAATCGATAACCAAGAGAAGAGAGAATACTAATTAAGAGAATTATGTACTTTGTAACCAATGAACATTGATTTCTTTGTTTGCTAAAGATATATAAATAGTGAAAAAGTTTTGTAAGTGGGTGTACGTGGAGCCACCACCATGGTTCTGTGAATAAAGTAACGTTTAATTTCTAATGCCAAAAAGTAGTGTTGGAGAGTTTGATTTATGCCAATATCTCCAACAACACTTCTAGGAGGAATTGTTAATCCCCCTTCTAAACATTACATTTGCATTTCTAATGAATCACATGGTCCTTTTCCACAATGATGTTGCACTTTGGCCATTTCAACCTTTCACTGCTGTTACCAATGATGTCATTTCCCACTCCAGCTAGGTGGAACTAGGGGAGAAAACTTTGTTAAGGTAGAGAGAGCAGGTTGCTGCTGCACTGACAACATGAATAGTTCTGCCTTCTGAGAACATTGTAATGAAAGGAGAGTATAGTTTTCTAAGCATTAGAGAATTTCTAGTTACTTCTCTCTCCTGTGGTGTGTCCCTCCATCTCTGTTACAGAAAGAACCACAATATAGGAGGCAGCAATGTGTTTGAAGGGCTCATGGTCTTGCTTGCTGCCATGGATATGGAAGAGCCAAGGAAATACATCTTGGAGTAGAGAGCAAGCTGGTCTATAAGAATCATGCCAAAGCCCAGGGTCATCATCAGATACACAGTTAGGGCAGATCTGTGAAATCCAGGGCAAGGCCAGGCACGGGGAGTGAGTTACAAAACCTCCACCTCCTGCAGGGAGGGCAGAACAGCTCTGAGGCTCAGCCCCGTGCCTGGCTGAGAGCAGTTAAGTGCTTGCTCATACCCTATGCACGCACTGGGAGCTGTAATGGCTCTTGGTGAGACGTTTTCCAGACACTGCCTGGCTCTTCCACATTCAGCAGCTCCTATTAAAATTTTAATAAATTGGGTCAATAATTGCAGCAAAAGCCCCAATGCTCTGACACAGGGCTAGGCTGAAAAAGGACAGGGAACAGCACTTGTCTGGAGCACATCTTAGTGCTACACAGGGCCACCTCTGCACTTGCAAATCCAGTCAAATTCAGTCTAAACATAATAGCTATCCTTCTGAGAAATCCCACTACAGTCAGACCTGCCATTCACCAGGGCAGGAATGTTTTATGGTGTGCTCCTAGCCAACAGTCAGTGAGCTGCTCCAGAGCAGCAAAGGCAGGCAGAAATCCTGGGAGCACGGCAGGCACGTCCAGCCCATCAGCACATCCACACAGCAGGCAGCTCTCAGGGAGGCTCAAAAACCCAGTGTGCAGGTGGGCACACGGGTCTGAAAGGGCAAGGTCCTGCTCTCTTCTCATCCACCGATGCCTTGCTCGTTCCTGTGACGGCTCCTAAGCCAGAAAGACACATCCTAAATCCCATCTTTATCTTGAGACGAACCAAACAAGCTAACTTAACACAATATACTCTTCCCAGAATTGAAACCCTTTTCTTCTGTAGGAGATAGACAAAATATGTATGTGTTTTGAAACAAAAAATAGTTCTTGCTGCTCTTTGAAACCAAACTTTTTCCCCTCCTTTACAGAGGTCTTTCAAAGGAGTCCCAGCTCAGGTTGAATGGCCAGATACTTCCACAGTACACATAATGGCAGCAGAACTGGCTATGAACCTGTTGGTAACTATTTGCCCTGTGCTGCGCACCTCCCAACAGCTGTATTTTGCCTTTTTGATGGCAAAACTGATGCCTTCTTTTGCCTGTAAATTACCATGTACAGCCCTCTCTTGTGTAGCTTCTTCCCTCACTGGCTCTGAAAACAGATCCTGAGGAACAGAGAAGTCTTGAATGTCCAGCCTATATGGATGACTGTCTGCACTAGCAAACATCTCTTCCACAGAGACACTCTTCTTTGACTGAGGGTACAGTATCAGAGGAAAGCTAATGTTCTTACAAACAATTTGACGGGTGAAGGTGTGGGTGTTACCATCTTTGAAATGGGGCTTAATGTCTCTACTAACTCTGGGCAGCAGGTTTGCTGCAGAGCCCAGACAGCTCGGCTCCTACAATAGACAAGGCTCAGCACAAGCCTGAACTTCAGAGCTTTAGGGGAAAATTGGAGATTCAAGAGGGGAATATGTGGTAGGCATTTAGGGAAGGCTGTACCTTCCTAGTACCTTGGCCAATGGGGAAAGGAAGAGGTCAAAGTGCAGCCAGAAGTTTAGGATAAAAGGAGGCTGGGCCCTCCTAAACACCAAGAGAGAAAACACAACGGGTTTGTGCCCCAGTGGACTCTCTCCCTTTATTCAAATAAAGTTGCAGGACTCCCCTGTCTCCTTTTTGGACATAAACCCCTAGCACCTGTGGATTTTCCTGACAAGTTTGTCCAATCAAATCTGCTGTCATTATGAAGAGCTAATTGAGAAAATTATGCTTTTACACAATGCAGCATTCCACAGAATATTTTTCTTCTTTTTTAAATATAGGTAAACATTAAAAAAAATTTAATCTGTTCTCCATATGCAAATCTCTGTCACTGGTTTGTTTCTTCCGTTTTCTTTCTTGTTTTGGGGTTTAAATCATTCTGTAAGAAAAATAACTGTTGGTGGGTTTTTCAAAGCTAGAGTAGTTTGTTTTTATGGGAGTCCATTCTAGAAGTGTACAAAGGAGGACGTAATCATTTAAAAATGCAAATAGCTGAGATTTAGACTTGTACCTTCAAAGTCCCCTATTAAACTACAAATCAGTTTAAACGATTGCTCAGACTGTCAAACACCTCTTCTCTGAACAGTTCAGGTTGCAGAAATGGTCAGTCATCTTCTGCTGAATATTTGTAAAATTTCCATTGTTATCTCACTGTAAAAGGAAGCAGAGTTCAAACTCTTCAAAGCAACAACTAAAGAACCTCACAAAGAACACCAAAAGTGTAGCTTTTCTAGGTGTTGCTTCTCTGCAGTGCAAAATACTTTGGAAAGAGTAGCAGCAATTGTGGTGTCTAAAAAGGTAATGCCTCCTGTCAGGTAAGCAGTTTTTTAAAAATTCATGCTGTCCAACATGTTGAGGTTTGTTTGGAGGTTTTTTTGCCAGAGAAAATTTTCTTTGCTTTAAAGCATCTGATGATGTCTGCTTTCCTTTTGTTTTCTGACATCTGTTCTGACAATTGTGTGCCAAAATTAGTTTCTGATAAAAGCAAAGGCATCCTTTAAGGAAATTCATTCATTCCATCAAGAATAAAACCAAGCTTCTACAGCTGCAGCTATAGTGGACTGTCACCTTCACAGACTAAGAAAAATGCCCTCAACTGAAATTCTGATGTGGAGGTTTAAAAACAGGCTTGTCTCTGCAACAAAAAATGGACATGTACAAATGTATAAAATTTATAGAATAAATGTATAGCAATGCTTTTTTGTTGTTGTTTTACTTTCACATAAGCTTCTTCTTTTCATATGACAAAACAGGAAATACAGGCTGAAGCCCCCTGAAAACATCAGTGACAAGGATAAACAACAATTCGGTTGCTGGTTGTGAAAAAGTCATACAAAAAAAGAGAAAAAACTAAACTAAATGTTTTCACTGGAGTAACATCATAATTTTTTTTGATAGCTTATCAGAAATGAGTCCAAATAGCAACTAAAACTGTGTTTTTATATGAAATCTTTTTAGTGATAAGGAGTAAATGGTAAAAAAAAGGTAATGTAAAAGAGGTTCATATTCATTCATCTTGGATCACAGCCAAACTCAGCTGCAGACTTGGACTCCAAATATGCCAAAGTTTAGATGTAGAAAAAACAACATTATTCATTCTAATTTTAATAAAATTATTTCTAATTCACTTTTCTGGCTTCTGCTGGGAACTGAACAAAGAAATCCCAAAAGTAGGCATTTGTTGTACCATCCATTTATACACTTGCACAGGAAGGGAAAATACTGAACTCTGCAATGTGCAGCAGGACTATAAGTCAGAACTGCAATTGGAATTCCAATTCCGTGCTTCCAGGACATTGAGCTATTTTATATGTGCAGTCTTCACACTAAGCTGGCACGAGATTTTGCATTTGTACTCAAACACAATGCTATTTTCAGGAGCTGGGTAAGGAAGCAAAAGGTCTCCTGGAGCCTTGCTACTATGCTTGCCTCTATTTCTTTTGTGGGTAGTTAAGGAAGGGATGCCTGACCTTGCTGGGCAGGATCCTTGCACATCCCAGCCTTGTTCTGCTCCTCCCCTGCCCCTGCTGCTCTCTGGCACTGCTCATGGGCTCCCAGGGCAGCCCCAGGGCTTTCCACCTGAGCTCTGATCCCAGCTCATCCCATACAACCGCAGGGCCTAACAGGGTCTTGCCATAACAGAAAGGTGGCTCAGGAGTCTTCTTTCCATCCATTACTGTTTTCCCAGGGATCCACTTTCTCTCCATAGAATGAGCAAGCAGGAAGAATGCAGCTGTTGCAAGCAAGGCTGTCAAATCCTGTAATCATCTAAATGACCACAGCACTGAGATCTAGGACTGAAATCCTCTCCACTGCTGCCTAGAACACAGCATCTTAGCATCTCCTCTTCTGCTGTTGCTTAACAGCTGCCATTAAAGATTAAGTACCTCAGAGAGCAAACCAACTACAAGCAAGGATGATGAAAACACATCCAGCAAGAACATTTCATACCACTTCCCTCTCCCTCTTGGCATTGAGGCAACTGTATGCTCTGTGTTTTAAGAGGGAAAAAATCAAACCCAAATCAAAAACCCCAAGCACATTATTTTCACATCTCATTTGCATAACAGATGAATAGTTTCTAAACTAAATCACATCAGTAAGCCCATCACCATCCACAGTAAGACATTGGGAGGACAGACTCTGCAATACAAAAGAGTAAAAACTCTTGCTTCTCAAAGATGTGTCCCTCCCTTGACCCTTGCCTACACTACAGTAAGGGTAAAAGGGGCCTGAACAGTGAGCTGGGAGGCCAAAGCCACCACACGTCTCATGGTATGGAGCAGACACCCATCTCTGTCCATAGAAATCCTTTATATCCACCAGAATGATGTCAAGATGACAAGGACCATCAAGAGGCAGCAAGAACAGTGACAACTAGAACTGGTGCAGAACACAAGACTTTATAGCCAGCACCAGCCTTGTGAGAGACCTGGTGGATACCAAAACACGCTGCCTCTGTAAGGAGCTGGCACTGCTCACGCTGCTGCACAGGCTGCAGGAGGACAAAAACTGATACAAGTCAGCATAAGAGCTCTGCTGATTTATACTGCCTGAAAACTGGCCCCAAAGATTTTGTTACCTAGACAACCAGAAGGGAACTAATTCTTCCAGTATCACAGGAATTGGGAAGATTGAGCTGTTTACAAAGTCTGCTCTTGAACAACAAACATTCTCCTTTTTTTTTGTTTTGTTTATAAATTATTTGGGCCCTTGCATAATAAGCTGAATTATATTTGTCATGGTTAGCACAGATATAATTCATCTCATTAAGGAGGGGTACAAAGTTATTTTCTGATGGATTCTCCAGGCTTGCTAAGCAAAATAAGGCATTTGGTGCTCAAAGCAGGTTACAAACAATGCCATGGCTAAAGCACTATCAGCATTGGTCTGTATCAGATTCCTCAGTCTATTTTCAGACAGACACAGCTCACGAGGTGCCTGTTCAAACCCATCCTGGAACATGTAGAGATGGGCCTTAGAGCTCTGAAGTGCTGTGACATCATGGTCACAGCCCAGGCTGCCCCTAGAACAGGGGTTTCTGCCTGTTGGTTCTGATGCAAGAAAGAGGGAGCTGGTTTCCTCTAACTGCCTTTATTTACTGGCTTTATAAAGGATGCCATGGCATTCCTGAAGCTCATAGCACACCTTGTCTCAAAAGGTTTGACCACACATTCTTTCTCAAAGTAAATGGTGTGACTGACTTCAGTTGTGCTTCAGAAACTGGAATGAGCTCCCTGAGCTCCCCTGAGCTCACAGAGAACTCACATCTGCAGACAGTGAAAGGAAAGACTGGGCTGGTTCAGCTCTCACCATTGCCTGACCTCCCCTTGTGCCCCTGTAAGGCACTGGCTTCAGCAGGGCCTGAACAGAACGGCAAAGAATTCAGCAGTTGCTCCAAAACTCACTGCAGCCTTTGGATGGGCAGAGGCCAGCTTACAGTCCTGTGGGATCTCAGTGAGAGTTCTGGAAGGCAATTCTCCATTTCAGCTACAAGGGACAAAATCCTGCTACCCTGGACAAAAGATGGGGAAAAATATTACCAAATTAGTTCCTTCTCATTCCCTTGCATGCTCATTTCTGTGGGAGAAAACAATTAGATTCTTGATACTTAGATCAGCAATCCATTTTCTTCCTCTTTCTCTTTCAGTTGAGAAAATGCATTATAAATATTTTAAAAAACCCAAAAGTCCTCATGAGGTTAAGGAAAAACTAGAAAATTCAATAATCAGAACAAAAAATATAGACTAATACAAGAAATAAATTTGTTTGTGGGTATGAGTGGAAAATGAGAAGTTTTCAGCCTTCTAGTTCAGCAATAGATCTGTCTGCTTTCTGTATTTATACAACAAAATTACAAAAAAGAAAATTAAAAATGGAGAGGCAATCACAGTAGCACAGTTCCTGCTGGAAACAACTTTTCCAAGCAGCAGCACGCTACCTTTGAGTGTTTACACCTTGGAAAAGCAGCTTCACTGTGGAGAAGGCACGAGCAATATGCAGCAGGAGAGACCTTGAACCTCCTGGGGAAGGTCTGTGCTAATTACCTGGGGCAAAGGGAGGCACATCTTTCTTCATCTTCATTGGGAAGAGGAAATCACGTTTGGTATGGACAATACACACCTCACTGAAGCACTGAGGCTACTAAAATAAAAGTTGTCTGGAGCACCAGCTCATCTTGCTGGCTGCTCTCACAATCCACCAGGGAATGTAGAAAAACCTTGAGGAGGCTTTTCATGACACCCCTCAGCTGAGGGACTGCAAGAGATCAGTTTTCACTGCCTTATGCCTGTGACACTCAGCAGACAACCAGGCCATGAAACGAGAGGGGTTCAGTGTTCTGCTGAAGCAGGTTAGTGTTGATGCTTCATGTTCAGGCAGGATGTTTTACTCAGAGACCCACATCACACCACATGAATATTAAATTCAAAACCCCATTACATGCCTCTGTAATGGAAAATTCATTTTATTGCACAGAACTATAGGGGCTTGAATGAAGGAAAGCCCAGTTAGTTATAAAGAATTCACCCAAATAATGAAGCAATGCTAAGACCTGAAAGGAATAGTTCATGTGCCATTCTTTCATGAAAAATGGTCTCTTTTTGTCTTTCTCTGCAATTTGGATTTCTTTTTTTTTTTTAAACAATGCCTATTTTCTGTGAAAATACACCATAAAATTATTGAATACCGAGTTTTCTTAGCCAACCAAAATGCTAATTTTTTTAACGGAATTGGTGCATATAAACATAATTTTTGGCTGACTTTCCCAAAAACCTTTGAAAAACCCATTTTGCTTTCCATATCATCCACTTAAGGAATGGGTGGGAAGCTGAGCAATGTATCTATTGCTTCTATCTCCAGCTTCCCACCACTGGTATTGCTACACTGGGACACACAGCAAGCTCTTGGTTATCAGCTGGGCTAGACAAACTCACAAGAATTCACATGGAGCTGGAATGTCTCCACCCTGATTTCTGTCTCTTTGGGACACAAGCTAAACTTGTCCCCAATATTTTAAAATCTGGGTTCTGTAACACCAAAGCTCATAGACTGCAACCTTTAAAACACCCTAAAGAAATAATACAAACATTTTAGAGAACAGAGACACATTTTGGCCTTCAGACACTGTTCCTGCAATACAGCAGCTGCTCTGGAGCATCACAAAGTCTGTATTTGTACAGTGCCACCATCTCTGTCCTTGGCACAGGGGCAAAGTCAGGGATAGGGGTGTGACTGAGGCATTCTGTGCTCCAGAAACAGGAGCAGCTGGGTACAGCGTCTGCAGGAGCACCCACGGGGGCTGCTCTAATTTAAACTGGCCCCTGAGCAGCTCAGAAGCTGAAGAACAGAAGCAGAGATGCCTCAAGCCACTGTTGTACTCCCTTCCTGAAGCGGCACCTTTGGAAGCACGGCACAAAATAACAGCAGATTGTAAGAGGGCCAGGAATAAAGCTGGGCACAACAAAGTCTCCTCACCCAAGAGTGTCTTTTATCCAGACACCAACAACCCTAAAATTGCACCCTGCTGCAATTGCACGCTGTGCCACCTAAGGGAAGAGGGAAATGTCTCAGCTTCTGTGTTTAAGAAGAAGCTTTAATGTTTATCCCGGCTCTAGTACTGACCAGTGTAAATTCATTTCCACAGCATTGCTTTGGAATTACCCTCCGGAAACCAGGAGCAATCAGCCTCTCTTAGCACACAGAACTGATCAAAATTTGAGTTTTGATCTTGGGATCATCCCAGATGTAGCAATCAGGCTTGAGGCTTTTTCTAATCAGAAGAAGAGGGTTAAACAGGTAACGAGCAAAGAATTCTGCTGTGTCATACAAATAATGAATCTTACTCAAGAACAGTGCACTGATAGCAGACTGTGTCTGAGGGATTACATTGGCTCTCAAAGAAACTGCTCTTCCCTAATAATACATCTTCTCAATGGGGAGAGCTGGGAATGGGGGAAGAGGGAGAGGGGAGCAAAAGGAATTTAAAAAGCAATTCGGCATTTATCCCACAGCACGGTGAACACACAGAAGCTGGAGCGGGAAGCTGGAAAAGTCTCTCATGATTCACACAAGCTGTAAGACAGACTCCTGGATGTTCAGCCCTGCAGGTGAAAGACTTTGGCAAGCCCAGAGAGGAGAAAAGCACTTATCTGCTGCTGCTGACTGCTTTTATCTGATGGCGGAGCACAAGTTCTAGCTGAGCAGACTTAGTTTCTCATCTGGGCTCACTCACTTCATATCTGGAACTGAAAGGAATGGGACGGCCTCCAAATATGTCTCCAGATACAATTCGGGTTCAAGTCCATGGAATGTTCAGGATTTCATTTCAAACCAGGTCGCTTCTCCTGTAAATTCAAAAGTGATTCTCTGGAGATACAGGTTTGCGGAGTCTTCTGTGATCCACAGCATTTCTGGGAAATACAATGTATTCTTGGGCCTACTTACTGACAGATTCAAGCACACAAATAGAGCCCTGGTCTTCAAATAATTTTAAACAGAAAATCTTTGTTTATTGGCCAAAAATATCTCAAAAACTGAGTCTGCAGTGGCTACAGCATGCAAATTAAAGCATTTCTCTAACCACCTCTCTTGCCCTTCAGTAGTGCCCACCCTACCTCTCCTTGCCATCTACAAAAGAGAATGAAAACCTATTACTGGGTTTTTAGATATGGAAAGACAGCATCCTCAGCCCCCCTGAGCTGGCCAGCACAGGGCACACGGACCACATGATGATTCTCTGTTGAAACAGGCGCTTTCCCGAGTCCACCACATACCATGTCTGCACACTTGGCCTGGGAACATCCATCTCACCTCAGGAATCTCTTAGCAAGTAATTTAGAGGGTTTCCTCTGCCTCAGGGGAAGAGAGTGAGCACACGGGAGCTAACAGGTGTGAAATCAGCACTAAAGGGGTTTTCATGCAGCTGGTGTAGTCCTCAGTGAAAGGCAGCTTCTCCTACATGACCTTATTTCTGTGGGTCACCCCGTTGCTGCTGTGAAGGTAGCCATACACCCTTACCTTGCGTGGGTGTTACAAGCGCATCAAAGTTTTCCAAGTGCTGTGTAATCAAGTAAACCAGTAAAACACAACAAGAATTTGTTTTGAAAGCAGACCAATTTGTGTATTTATAATAATGAATACAAAGAAACTAAAAAAATGCCAATTTTTATGGTTTGGTTTGGATTGGAGGGTAACTAGTCATTTTGCGAAGACAAGAATGGCAAGAAAGCTGTATTTTAGCCTAATTAATCAGAACTAATGAGCCCCTAAAACCTTGCTTCTCTCAATCAGCACACTATCAGCAGTGACACTACAGTAGCCTGTTCTCCATCAAAGAGCAGCCCAGGGGCCATCTAATGACACTCCAATGTGAGTGTCTCTGAGTTTTTCCATGAAGTAAAGCTTGCCTAAATTTCCAGACCAGATGGTGGAACTGTGAGACAAACTGTCAGATGGCTCCAAAGTGTTTAATACAATTAAGGATATGCAATCTGGAAATGCCCTGGGCTCAGACAATTTGTCCACAGACTTCTGTAAAGCTTTCGGAAACAAATCCACACAGTCTCCTTCTGAACAAGCTTAATGATTTTTTAGCCAACAGCAAGGGAGTTAGGGATCACAGGAAGCAAACAGAACCCCTTGCTGATGCCTTCTCACCCCTTTAATGGGCAGGTCAGAAAAAGAGCAGAACATCATCTCAGGAAGAACTCCATTGAAAGAGTTTTTAAGCATCTGAATGTGTTGCCCAGGATGGTGGTGAAGTTGCCATCCCTGGAGGTGTTCAAGAAACAGCTGGATGTGGCACTTTGTGCTGTGATCTAATTGATAAGGTGGTGATTGGTCAAAGGTTGGACTTGATCTTAGAGGCCTTTTCCAACTTAAATGATTCTGTGATCAACAGTTGACAAACATGATGAAATAGAATCAGTTTCTCAATAGCAAACATTTTTTGCTCATAGTGCTTTTTGTCCAAGCAAAGGAAACATTCATTCTCACTGTGCTGCTCAAAGACTTGCAATTACAACACCTGCACAGACAAGGAAACTGAGACACATTGCTCCACAGCTCATCTCCATCCAGCAGGCCAGTGGGAGCACAGCACATACTGGGCCTGCCTTCTCTTTACGCACCCTGTCCTTTTCTTTGCTCTCCATCTGCACCAGCATCAGCCTAAAGAAGCAGCTCCCAAACCCCCCAGCATTTTCACAAGCTCAGGAAGACAGCTTGCCTTTGACCAAGAGAGACAGAGGACACCCACAAAATGAGAAAAGCCCACACCTCGCACTTGAGAGCAGCAGAGCTGAGTGGAGAGTGACTGTGAACAGAATCACACAAATACATGGCCTCAGCTACCCTCTGTCAATCCTTTCACCAACACACATATCCCAGTACCAGGAACAGGAGCACCCAGCAGCAAACATCCCACATGTGACATTTCTCGCTGAAATATTTTGTCTATGCTGGAGTAAAGGGAGAGAGCTACTGGCTAAAACATACAGGTGAAAGAAGAAAGTAAAAGGTTGGAGTAAAGGCTGACCTGCTGTACCACAGAAAGCAAAAAATTAGTGCCCATAGCAGAGTTCAAGATCTCCCACTTCCAGGTATGTTTTGTGATCTGATAAAGAGCAACAGGAAAATGATCACAACACCACAGTGGGTGATGTAAATCACAGAATCACAGAATTGTTAGTGCTGGAAGGCACCTCTGGCGATCATCTAGTGCAACCCCCCTGCCAAAGCAGGGTTACCTCACATCAAATCCACTCTAGGCAGGAATTTGTTCTCTTTGATCTCCAAACAAAAATATATGAAGGGCTTGAGAGTGCTTAAAAAACTTGAGGTACACTGTACATAAGGCATATTACCTGTGTTTCCAAAACAAGCAGAGAAAACCCAAGATATTCAGTTTAAAGAAATTTGTGTCAGATCTGGAAAAAAACCCCTATATATAATTGCATGGCGAGAACTACAACTTGTGAGTGCCCAGAGCCATGAGCTCTTGTTCCATGACTACCTTAAGCCAATATAGCCACCAGCTGCTGCCAAAACCCAACTTTCCCACTTCACACTCCTGTCACTCCTTCCCATTCACACCAGCAACTGGGATCTGCACCAAGCTGTATTGTTTTATGAATGCCAGCAAGACTGAAGAAGCAGAGGTGGGAGTAAAACTCTGGAAGTATTTGTGGCTTTGTCATTCCAAATTAAATTCATCTGCCTTTAAAAGATAAAGTTACCTCTTTTCCTACCCCTCACACTAACCTTGCAGTACATGCCTGCCTCTTCCTGCCAAAATGGCCTGTGCCCCTCTCTGGGCTGGGCTTGACAACCCATAACATTTCCTTTGGACCCTGCAGCTCATGGAAGAGGCCACACAAGTCCCATACCTCCTACTGCTCAACAGCCAGATGGGAAAACATGTCACTGCACAGCTGAGAATTGTATTGAGAACTGTACTTGTTGCACATGCTCAGATGAACAAATAAAGGCCTTACAGGTAATCTTCAGCTCCTGCTCCACCAACTCCTGGGTGTTTGTTTTCACACACTTCTTTTCTGGTCCAGGTATTTTATTGGGATATTTTTATGCATACAGGGAACATCCTTTTCCACTGTGCAAGATTCCTTATGTAGCTATTCCTGCTTAAATGGCCACACTCAACACTTGACAGCACACCTAAAAAAGCCAGTGAAAACCTGCTACCACATATTTGAGTATGTCTAATAAATGGAAATTGTGCCTGCAAAAGCAGAGCGAGGAATCTGATGCTAGAGTACAACCAAAGAGCAAACAGGCTGCAAGATGGTATTTCAGGCTGGAAGGCCCCATCTACCTAACATGCCAGAAGAGGAGAACTCAGCCAGTAAGTGTATCTTTAATAAAAGGAGGAACAAACCCAAACCCTGCAAATGCCAGTCAAAGGCACCTTACAACCTTTAAAACCAGGTGGCTGTGGCCTTTACCAAAACTAAAAAGATCACATGTGTTCCTGCCTTCAATATCTTGGTTTATATCTCTCTCTGAAAGTTGGGAGGGTGACAATACAACTCTGAGTGTTTGGGATGTCAGGCTTGCTGCTGAATGCAAGACAAGTGCATAGGGAGGTAACGGGAGCAATTAATTACCTTCCCTGCTGCACTTGAACCCAATCAATCAGGAACTACTTGGGAGCCCCTACTGCTCAAAACAAGTTACAAGCTGCCTCATCCAAAGAGTGGGGGGAGCACGAGCTCCCTGCCACTCCCTACAGCTCAGGTTCACCACATCACTTGAGCTGGCAGATGCAGCACCAGACACAGGAACTGCAGGAACCAAACCGATTTGAAGCATCGCTGTTCCCAGAAGATTTTCCATGCTTCTCCTTGAATCATTGATGCACTCAGCTGACAGGCTTAAGGGGGTGAGAAGTGACCTGCTACGACCTTACGTGTGAGCACGTGATTCCATTATTTGGAGCTGTCATGCAGTGTTAAATTCACAGCTTTCATGCAGGTTATTTGTAAATGAGTTCAATAGATGCTGGAGCTTTCTTCAGTGTTACATGGGCAGTTGCACAAAGCCTGGCAGTGCTTGAGACACAGTCTCTAATTGCCCCAAGACATATTTGTCATCTTCTCACAGGACCTGTCTCACACATTGCTCATGAGCTCCCTGTGCTCCACCTGTCAATATCTCACCCTGTGTGTGACGTCTGTCAAAAACCCTCTGCACAGCTCCAGGCTCACTCTCAACCTGATATACCTCCTCTCTCCCCAAGCTCATGAAAAACACATTCCCTAGGCAGTTTCTTCAAAGAAACTCTTGTCTACAGATGCTTTGATAAACAGCCTGTATTAACAGAAGGACGTTATCTATTAGGTAGTGTAACTGGTAATTCTGAGATCAGGTCTCCTGGTACACTTCCATAATGTTTTCCTACTGCTATTATCCAGCAGAACTACTGATGAAAGATAACAAAGATAAATAGTAAAAGGCAAATAAAGTCTTTATGCATTGTGTCATCATGGTCTTTCTTCCAGAGACAGATGACAGCCTGCAAAATGCTGGGCTTCAAGCTGTATGTGACCCAGGGGGTCAGTGATGCTGTACATCATCAGCTGCTGGCCCTGGCACAGACAGGCAGGTGGGACTGCACACAGGAAAGACTGACTTGGCCTCTGGATGGATGGGGTAGTGTGGAGCTTGGCAAATCACTTCATCCTGCTCTAAATCTGCAAGGTGGGACATTCTGGCTGACAAAGACATCTCCCTTATTTGTTTTTGGACAAATTATCAAATATGTAGCTTTATATATGCCAAATATGACAGTTTCAGACAACGGCCTTTTCCTGCACAAGGACAATTTCAACCTCAGTGTGTAATTCAAATCTCGTAATTCCATTGGACAATTGCAGATTAGAGTTCTGAAAACATATCACTTTTTTCTCCCTGCTTCTGAGGCGAAAATGAAAACCAGAGGGGAGCACTTGATGAAGATTTTGCTGATAAGATCACCTACAGCTTTCCTTATTGGCACTGATCACAGCTTAAAGATTCAGACATAAAGAATTATTTTCATTAAATAGCACCCCACAAACCAAATGATTTTTCCATCCAGCAGCAGCTATGACAGACAAAATGGATGTTAAGCATAAGCAGTTTGAGATGTAAGCACTGCAAAAGAATGTCCAGTTCTGAATTACACAGCTCAAATCATCATTTAAAATCACTGGTTTAGATTGTTATAGGCTCAGGCTGTCATCTAGCACAGATCAGCATGGTATAAGGCAGGATCTGGGCTCTACAGCATGTACCATGAGTACACAACTTGCTCCTAGAAGGAAGAAACTCCATGTCCTTTACTTCTCCTCTGACCTGCTATGCAACTCTTGTAAACTGCTCATCTTCCACAAAGTACATCAGGGGGATGTACCACAGCTCTAACACAGGGACCAGCTGAACTCATGGTCAGCCAGAAGAGCTTTGTGAAGCTCAACCTATCCTGGTGCCAAGAGGACAAAGCACCTTCACCTGTGCCTGTCACAGGCACCCAGAATGTAGGGTACACCCACAGGGACATGCAAGACAGCCACTGTCACACCAAGGGATCATCCAAGGCCTGACAGATACATCCAAGCATAAGGAGCACTTAAGGAAGAAACTTTCTCAAGGACAGTGTGTTGTTGCCTTCCACTGGTGAGCAGTGATACCATGAGCCCAGGATTCCTTGCACCTGGCAGTGCCCATCAGCAAAATAAAACTGAAGAAGTGGATGTGGAGCATATGCTCTTGAAAACACTGCTGCCACCTCTGAGGTTGTACTTGGGTACCATGCACCAGAAACAACATCTACACGTCATTCCAGCCTGGCTGGGCCACACCATGCTGATCCTCAGGATGAGCTTGGCCTCACTCCTTCTCCTTCAGCAAAGGTCAACACAAGCTTTGAGCTTCCTTCATTTGCACTATAGAGGGATGCTAAAATGGGAACTGGGAAAATGAGCTTGGAGGAGGTATTTAAGGGAATAACCCTAGGTCAGGAGTATGAGACAAAGGTTTTCAGGCTCTGTCAATTCAGCTAAACAATGCTGTGGTCAGGACCCAAGGGCTTTGACATTTTCAACTACATAATCTTCAATTTTATTAGGCTTTCAGTTGTTTTTTTTTTCTCTTGGCAAAGGTGCATTTGTAAAAGAAGCAGCATTACAACTAAGCTGGAAAAGGCAGTCTCTCCCTGTTTCACCCAAAATAATGCACAAAGGACATTAAACACATGGCAACAGCCAATAGCTGTTGCTGTTATCAATATTTTCTAATCTGTCTTCCAGCAGGTCAGGTGGAAAGAAAGAGTCTCTCTGGGCTTTCTTCAGCTGAAGTTTGATTGATCAGCTCTAGCTGAACCAAATTGTTCCTGTAAGTGCTTCTGTAAACAAACTAATTACAAGCCCCTACTAGACTGTATTTAGTTTATGCATTTAGCAGTGACATCTGCACCAGCTAGATCAGGCTAGAACAAACAAACCAACCTCTGGCACAGTATCTAGTGGAGAAAGCATATTAGACTTCCTTCAGTTCACAGATTTTTCTCTCTTCTCCCCAGCCCAGTGACCCTTTGTGACAAAGATTTATAGAACTAGCAGTCTAAAGGGGGTCATTGCAGGGCAAGGAAGCGTAAAATGAAAATGCAAGAGGCCACTGGAGATTAGCTTAAACTGAGATTCATGTTCTACAATTATCACAGTAAATTCAGGAGTTCAGAGGAGACACCACTGTGCTTTTCTTCTCACTAAGCATGTCAGAGTGATTTAGAAGTGACCATTTGTCCTGCTACAAACAACAACTTAGTCTTGAAATCACCTTGACTTACTACCAGCTGCTTTAAACACGAGCTGCGACAATGCACCTTCCGCTCTGCACCTCTCAATTCTCATGAGGAAACACAGCAAGGTCTGAGTGTTTCAGCCAGATATCTGTAAAAACATCCCTCTGCTAGGACTGCTGAGGAACATTCACTCAGGAAAGAAAAAGGAGACATGAACACCAAAGAACAGAAAGTCTCTTTGCATTGATTTATTCTCCAGTTCACGTTCTTAGGCACTGAATTATCCACCTTCCACATAAAATTATGTATTTATTACTATCTATTTTCCAGACATCCCAGAATATATACCAAGAACTTTTTTTACAGAGAACTCTGAGCCCAAGGATACATCCAAGGGGCTGGGTACCAGCAAACCCACACTTCTCTGCATTTCCTTCTCAATTTTGAGCACTAAATATAATGTGGGTCTCTCAACTCTTGTTTCACAGCCATGTCCAAGGACTCCAGATGTTAAACAAGTATGTGAGGTAGAAGACCACATGGATTCCACACTAGTGCAAAAGTAGCTGGTGGACTGGAGATTAAACCAGTGCTTCTGCTTTGCTGCTGCTTCTTTTTCTGTTCTCCTGAGGACTCTAAAAGTGTTTGTATTTATTCTGGGAAGAATCCAAACACGTTTCATTCACTTGTTCTACAAAATTACAACAGCTGAGTCAGTCTTTAAAAGCATGTCTTTTTTTAGTGTTTATCCTTCATATGTACTTATTCATTTACCATAAATAGGAATGCATCACTTTTTGTTCGCTTGAAGATATGAACATTTCTATTTTCCAGAACTGTCTGAAAGAGAAATTTCCCAGGCATAATCTCCTGGAGCATATTAAGAGGCACTACTGACTTCAACCTTGAAGCAACTCTGCTTCAAATGTAAAACTAAATGCAAAGTTAATTTGTTGTTGTTATTTTGGGGTTTTTTACAGAGAAGCAACAATCCACCACTGGCCTGATTTATCCCACTCTGGAATTGCTTCCACCAAAAGAACAGCCACAATGAAGCAAAACGTACATGCAATTTTCAGTAAGTTTTTGCCTAGGGTTGCACCAGTAGAAAGGTCACCAGAGCTGGGTCCTCTGTGGGTAGGACACACATAATGGCAAAGTAGATGAGGACAAGCCTAACTCTAGGAGCATTAATGGATCAGTCACCTAAGTGAATTAAGACACTTAAGCTCCTTTCTTTACTCTATGGCAGGTTGAGGCATCCTTCAATTAAAGTTTAGTTAGGAGAAGGATTACCAGGCATGTATAAGCTTTGAAACAGACCTGCCATGTATGAAGAGCAGCTGCTGACATCGCTGCCCTACAGAGGGGCTCCCCTGGAGTTTGATTACAGCAATCCAACATTCCACTTTATGAATTACACTCAAGAACAGTTTATCCCCCCATGCAGATGTGATCTAATCACATCAGCCCCTTCTGAGATTCCCAGTGGAGCTTTTAACGCTTTTGGACACATTAGATCATGGACTCAGCTTGACAATTCTGCTTGAGGGGATTTGTCAAAGCCATTAGAGTGCAGACTGGATGTCTGCACTGAAGGATGTGGTATCACCTGCCTGAGTCTGCACTGGCTGGCTGAGACCTCAGTGATAGATAAAAGTGCCCTACTATACAGTGAGCTAATTTAACAGAGGCAAACCTCAAACCAACAGCTTTACACAAAGCTTAATCCAAATCCTCAAGATTCAAAACATTTTTATTTGTTCTCTTCTCATTCGTTTTCAGCACTGCATGATGTGCTAAATTTGGGAAAGCCAAAGAGAACAGACAGAACCCTCAGGAAGGCTGTACCTTCAGGATTTCCAAACCAATCGAGATCAGGAAACATGGCAAAAGAGACACAAACCCAATCACAAAGCTGAACTGTGGGTCCAAGGTTACTCTGAAGAAAGGATGTTCAAGGGTCTGTATACAGTTTGGGCCTTCAGAACCAAACAAGGGACTTGGAAACACTCAGTTACCACTTTGAAAACCTGACAATACTTTGTCAGTCAAAGCATACTTTGAAATGGTAACACTGCCTAAAACTCAAGGAGGTGAGATTTTCCATGCTCAATGGGATGCCACTGGAAATAATACCAAAGAGGAGCTGATCACTCAAAAGCTGGCCTCCAAAACCTTTCCAAACTCTGGTTGAGAAAAGCTTCACATCAGCAACCTTGGGAGGAGGGGCTTCTACCAATTACTAGGATAAGGCTGGGAGCAGAATCCCATTTTTCTATTCAGTTTGTTCTGTGGCACATGCTGGTCCAGCCCAGCAAGGGAAGATGAATGTGTTCTCCAGGGAGAGAAGAGCAGAGCTGCTGAGCACAAATCCTGCCCACAGAGTCACTGAAGGCCTGTACGCAGACAGGGCCTGCGAGTCCATCCAGCTCAACCCTGAAAACAGAGAAGGGAAGCTGTAAATTCCCATTCCCATTTGGTGTCCAGAAGCCACCAACCCTACCAGGGGGATTAAACACCTGGTGTCCGTCATTTCTCCAGCTGCCCATGGCAGGGTGCTGAGGGCAGCTCTCCGAGCACCTGGAGCTCAGGGCACGGCTCTTCCCAGGCACTTGAGGAAATGGAGCAGGATATTCTGAACTAACTGCACAGGAGAATAACACACACACAATTGTGCAACTCTAACCCACAAACTGCTGTCTGTAGCAGCAAACATATGGCAAAATCAGGAACAGAGCTGGGAACAAAACCACATTTTCAGCTCATATGCTTTTTCCAGGAGTCACAAATCACCCAGCTCCAGTTATCATGTCCAGCACTTCAGCTGCTGGCTTTTCACAGTTTATGTAATATTTATTATACAAGCATCTTTCCTCCATCTCTTAAGAGAGCTTCAGAACAAAACCCAATTTGTTCCTTGATTAGCACAGGGACTGTCTGCCTTTGGGACTCAGATGTGTTCCACAGGAAAGGGAATGTGAGCACTTGAGGAAGGTGCCTAACAGTCGTGGCAGATCTTTTATTTTGCCTTTCCCAGTAACTGAAGCCCAGAGCAGACCCTCACATTTGTGTCTGACCTGGGTGGCTGCATCCTCACTGGAGCCAAATATCCCAACCCTTGCAAACAGTCCATGGCTGAGACAGGGGCTTCCCATCCACAGCAGTGCTGACCGTGCTGGGACACATTCCCATTTCCCTACTGCCCACTGAGCTGCAAAAGGAACTCAGTACCTACAGCTTTACAGCTCCTTGGGAGAAACCATCCCAAAAAGTTTTCTTTTCAGCCATCCTGTTGCTACATTTTTATTCCATTACAGCCCACTTGAAATATCCCAAGTCTGTTTTTACACTGATGATAACAAGCCTTTGCATTTGTGCTACCAACAATCATCCTGCCATCCCTTTGGGAGGCTGTGAGGGAGGACACACAGTTAAGTAGCAGAATCCATACTGGAGTAAGGATGGGGATACCGGATCTCCCAGTTCCTCTGCCTCACACATTCCCAAACCATCTATTTTCCAAAAACTTTTAAAATCGTCTTTAAAATCTTCTTGGGAAATGTGATCAGTACATTTTTAGCCAGATTTTCTCCAGAAAGGGGGTTCCACATGTTCCGTGGAACACACCAATTGCCAACACCTCTCTCAAGTAACCTTCATATCTGCTAAGTGATTTTAGACAGATCTGAGAGGATTTACAGCCTCAGGGATAGTCCTTATATTCCTGCACTTTTTGGAAACCAACAACTGAGCAGAGACCTTCAGACTATCATCTCCAGAGAGGAAGAACACTGTTCACACTCTGCCCAACATCACAAACCTGTTTACATGTGTATATACATGTAACATTCAGACATGTTTAGTGACAGACTGACCAGCACATACACTGGGTCAGATATTTCCTGCTTTTTTCTTCCCCTTTAAATCTAAAAACTATGCATTTTGCTATTTCAAATACAGGAATTTTCTTTTTCTGAAACTAGAATAAAATATACCTTGCTTTTGCCCTACATTGCTCAGTTATTTATATTTTTATTTTATCTTATTTGATGAAAAGATGCTTCCTACCAAACTTTCCAGACCCTTTTGCCTGTAATAGATGGCTTTGTCACCTCCACCACTGGGTGCAGTGTGGCAGCTAAGTGCCACTGGATTTGGTGTGTGAAGTTGTTATAATAAATAGCTTCAAATCTGGTCTGGATCAGAGAAATAACCCTGAAGCAAAGAAAATCCAATTACTGCTTTCTAGTTTCAGGAAGATCAAATCATAAGGCATTTGAAGACAACATCTCTTCTGCTTGGATCCCTGGCATTCAGAAAAAATACAACAGGAGAGCACAAGGATGCAGAAACAGAACTGTGACTCTGGAGTAAGACTTAGGAATAGCAATGCTTCTCGACAGAAATCTACTGATGCTCAAATATGAACAATGGACACCACAACATGAACCCCATGAATGGACACCCATTACACAAGCAGGGCTGGGAGCAAACAGAGATGCTTGGATTCTGATGGTCTTTGCATTTCCCTTGTGTGCTCTGTCACCTTCCTGAGGAACAAAACAAACTGAATTTCCACAGTGACACCAATCCCTTTCTCTCTTCAAAGCCGCACAAAAATGCTGTTAAAAAGGCAAGTTTTGGGGGTTTTTTTGCATGTGATAATGGATGTTTGTCCAAAAGAAGAGTATTGAGCCTGCCAAACTACTTTTGAAAGGGCACTGTATCTGTTGCACATTTGAACTTCTCTCCCATGGAAAGCAGAATTTTGGGGAAGAGGAAGAGTGAATACCAGGATCTCTCATGCAGCTTTGGAGTAGAGGTGCAAGCAATGCACAAGCTAAAACCTGGAAAGATCCTTCACTGTAACTTCCCCAGCCTCTGTTATACATGGTAATTGTTAGTGGAAATACCACAGCAGGTTATTTCTTCTGGGTTTTTCTATCTTGTTCAAACTCATCTTCTGTATCCAAAGTTTCAAAGACAAGTAGATCATTCCTGTATAACATCAAAAACAATGATTTTTCTAAAGCTTGATTGGGACAAAACTGCAAAACTACATGACACTTCCTGAGGCACATCTCAGTCAAACAGGACTTGGAAAGGTTCACATTCAGAAGACAAGGCAGGCTTCAACCAAATGCTGAGATCATTACATGCCTCAAATACCCCAAGGACTGCCTCCAAAAGCCACCCAAAGTCAGCAGGAAGTGTTTCCCTGATTTTGGTAATATTTTACTCAAAAACCCCTCGTATTTGCACAAGACAAAGTAATCCACCAGCATTTGCCAACTAAAATTAATTACATTAAACTCAGACACCTGTGGGTTACTCCAGGTAGGTTTGCTTTCTTTAAGAAAGGAAACCAACAGTGCTGAACCTGTCAAACAGTTAAAACCCACAGAATGTCCCATTTCACAAGAAGACTGAAGCTGTCCTGCAATTCCTTTCTCCCAGAGGTTAACAAGGAAAGGCAAGTGTGCCAGTTTTGCTGATCTGTACCTCTGCTGAGATAATCCCAGGTGCACCAGCCTTCCCTCAGGACACAGAGTCAGATGTGTGGAGGACAACAATGGGCAAGCCTGACAGCCTGTTGGGAGACACACCAGGTCTGCAGAGGAAACACTGGCTGCTATTTACTTCATACTATTGCAGCCCAAAGCTGCCTTGTGCAACAAAGAACCAAACCCTGTGAAACACCAGTGAATCCAGCAGGGAACTGGGTGGCAATCTAGGCAAAGGAGTTTGGAAAATGGAATACAGTAGTATAAGAGAATTTCCAGGGATTTCCATGAATTTCCTTGGACTAGATGTCTGAAGAGTCATTCCTTTCGTTTCCGCTGAATGCAAGATATGGCAGAAAGATCATGGAATATGCTTGGGATTAGCTCACTGTGCTTAACGAGATGGTGACAGCAGCACCGGTGACATCTGTGGGCTGAGAGCAGCTTTACACAGGATTAAACATTGGCTTGTCCAGTGGGGCTGTTAGGGGCAGTCAGGGAGCTAATCAGGAACAAATAGATCAGTTTTTAATCACAGCCTTGGTCCAGACTGAGCAAGACTACGCCTACTCTTACACTAACCACCCTATTTTCTAGCTTGATGCTCGCTTTGGGCCTAGAGAAGAAACTTTAATGAGCATATATAAATGTTCATATTTAGATGTCTGGCACACCTTTAAAGGTCAGTCGTCCTACAGATCTTTCTTAAAAACCTGTGCAGTAAAAATTCACTCTTTTCAGCATTTGAAGTCTGTTGAAAGTTCTTTTCTCACCTTTTGATGCAGTCCTTAGGTTCCACCTAGTGGCTTTCAACAGTCATGAGCAGCAGACTAGACAGGCATTTTATTGCCTAAATGCTTAATTCTCACATCTGTGTGGGTCTAGCTGCAGAAAGAATCATAGTCTTCTTTTGAGGTGGTTCTGCAGTCTTGACCTAATCAATCCTTAGAAAAATCATTGCTCTTCATATTCCAGAGGAATGATCCACTTGTCTTTGAAACACTGGATACAAAACATGAGCTAGAACAAGATTTTAAAAATCAGCAGAAATAACCTGCTGTGGTATTTCCACTAAATTACCACTTATAACAGAGGCTGGGGAAGTTGCTGTGAGGGCTGCATCGACTCCCTTCACAGCCAGCTGAGGAACAGGCACCCCTAGACCATGACTCAGATGACTTTTTGTAAAGGTTTACCTTCAGGTGAGGTGAATTACATCCCAGAAGTGTCTCATTTCCTCATTTTCATTCCAAAGAGAAGCCAAGGGGCTTACTGATAGCGTGGTACCACCACCACCACACCTCCTGAATCCCACCCAGGCCGTCTGACTAAGAAACACTCTTTGACACAGACCTCGAAGGGCAGCCCACCTTGCAGGGAGCTCTCGGCAGGCAGCAAAAGGCATCTGGAAGCAGGGCAATCACAACAGTTACAGATTTGCACCTAAGTTTAAAAGCCCAATAGTGGCAGGTAGCCATGTTATCACAGAGAACTTATTTCAACACCAGAAAACATCTCACCCTGCTGCTCAGCTGTGTTAGGCTGATGAAGGCAGGCTTGTCTTATAGCATGAAAAGTGTGAGACAGTTCTGTTCCTGCCTACTTGAAGGTTATAAAACAATCTATGCTTATACTTCAGTTGCCTGAGATATTAGCAGAACACTCACTACAGACATTTCAGCCCTCTTTGGAAGAGCTCTAGTCCCTCTAAAGAGTCACTATCTTCAAAGGAAAGGGGGAAAAAAGCATCCAAAGAAATGTGAAACTTCATTAATTTATCAGCTGCCACATTAGAGGTCAAAGGCAGATATTTCAAAGTAAATTTAGTGTCTTACATAAACAAGAAGACAGAGTTCACCAAACTGATCTAGTTTGTCCACAGAGATCATATCCATTTAAAAAGAAGGTGAAATAAAACTAAAGGGGGAAAAAAAAAGAGGAAGTTGACCTAGTTCATGATTTGTGGAGTGTGGGATGGATGAAAGGTCTTTAGCTCCTTAATGCAGCTTTTTCTGCCTATTTTCATTTCAAGGAGCTTTACTTTTGGTCACACGCTGCTTGAGGCTGGCACCCAGCAAATCATGTCTGCTTTTCTCGAACATGACTCTGGCGTACAGCAGAGCTGCTCGGATTTATTGCTCCACAGCGGTGTCTCTCTGCTTCCTCTGCACAGCTCACCTTCTCACCTTCACCTAAGCTTTCATGGAGCATGTCACAGACTGGTTCCTTTATGCAAAGGAAAGGAGAAAATCCTCAAACGCCTTCAAACTTCCTTGCTCAGTAAAAATCAAGGAATGAAGGTTCCACGCTGCCTGTCTAGCTGTTGGGTTCATACCCCAGTCAGACGAGACGTGTGGTTTATCTACGAGGGTTAGACCAGTTTTTATGCAACAGCGATTTCACAAAAGTTGAGAAGAATTACAACACTGAGCTATCAGCTATTTAAAGTGACTCTCTCCCCACAAAACCAGGTGTTATGCGGCCTTACCTCCCAAAACCTTGACTGGGGAGGGGCAGCGGCTGCTCCCTCCCCCTCCCTTACCGCGCGGGGGCTGCCCAGGAGGACAGGGAACCCCTCCTGGGAGCAATCCTCCCCTCTGCCACTGAAACTCTGCTCTCCGAGGCACTCCCATCCTCCATCCGCGGCAGGTGCGCCCGCCCCTCATGGAGACGGAAAGGGGCCCCCCGTCACCCTCAGCCAACGCCGCGGGGCTGGGCCGGGAGCTGGCTTCTCTCCCCCGCCAAGGGCAGCTTTTCCTATGGAGGACCGCGACAGGCCCAGCTCAGCCCCGGGGGTGCCGCAGGTGTGGCGCCCACAGACGGCTCCAGAGGGCTGCTCCGGGGCGCTGGGGCGGGCACAGCCCGGGGGGAGCGCAGGCAGCCCGCAGCAGCGCCGGGGAGGCCGCGCCGCGCAGGTACAGGAGCCGACGGCAGGGCTCGAAGTGATAGGTGGCTCCATAGCTCAGTGGTTAGAGCACTGGTCTTGTAAACCAGGGGTCGCGAGTTCGATCCTCGCTGGGGCCTCCCGAGCTTTTCCTGATTTTTTTTTAATTGGTGGTTTTATGATTGTTTCTCCCCTGACCAAGCCGGGGGGTTCCGGGACGAGCGGACGGCGGGGTTTGCTGCCCTGTGCATCCCGGCCCGGCGCCTCCAGAGGGCGGCGGCGGAAGACGACCGTAGCGCCGGAGCTGCAAATGACGCCGTGGGCTCAGTGCCTCCGGGGCAGGAGCACAAGGGCGGTCCTGGCTCCGCTTCCCTAAGAAATCATTTCCCTGGATCTGAACATCGGGGCTTGTAACGGCGCCGGCGCGGGATCTGCAGTCGCAGGATGGTTCCAGGCCGTGGCTCAACTCTAACGCTGGGTTTGGGGGCTTGCTTGGCTTCTGGTGCTTTGATTGTGTCTGTTTCAGATATGCTGGGCATTTCCAGCCCTTACTGGACCCCTATGGAAGCTGCAGGTGATCCGTACCTTGAAAAAATATTCATACAATAAATTGACCTGGAAGGGACTTTAAAGATCATCCAGTTCCAACCCCATGACGTGACAGAGACGCCTTCGAGGAGACCAGCTTGCTCAGAGCCCCATCCAACCTGGCCTTGAACACTTCCAAGGACAGGACATCCACAGCTTCTCTGGGCAACCTGTGCCAGTGCTTCACTGCCCTCACAGTGAAGAATTTCTTCCTAATATTTAATCTAAACCTCCCTTCTGTCAGTTTGAAGCCATTCCCCTTGTCCTATCACTACCTGCCCTTGTAAAAAGTCCTTCTCCAGCTTTCTTGTGGGCCTTCCTCAGGGACTAGAAGGTTGCTATAAGATTTCCCTGGAGGCTTATCTTTCCTAGGCTGAACAACCCCAGTTCTCTCACAGGAGATGTGCTTCAGCCCTCTGAGCATCTTAGTGGTCCTCCTTCAAAAAACAAAATCTAATTTCATTGTCTGAAAGACAACTCCTCTTGAAACACACATTTTCTTGCATTTCAGCTAAAGGACGAAACAAAAAAAAAGGGGGGAAAAAAAGAAAGGTGGGGTAATTGATGTGTCTATCCCATATTCTTCAATAGAAGGTTAAAGTCCTGAAATTTAGAGGCACTTGGATTTATTAGACAGTTATGCACAGGCAAATCTTATCAGAGAAGGTCCATCACAGGCTCTCATAACCACTTATGGTGGACATCACAGCAATATTTGGAAGCCAGTGCTGTTAAAAGTTTAATATGTTTAATACAACATATGTAGAGACTGCTGACGCTGCCATTAATAACCGCACTCCATAACAAGTCAGCCAAAATCTCTTTTATTTGGTTGCCATTCAACACGTTTGTTTCACCATTTTATAGGCTACTTGCTTCTTCTGGGACATCACTGAGCTTCAGATGCTGCTTCTTCCTTCTCTTCTCCACTTTTCCCTTAGCTAGTGCTGCTTTCTTTGGAAGAACCTCCTTGGTTCTGGCTAGATGGGAGCTCTTCTTTTTTGGCAAAGGTGGTGCTGGTGCAGTTCTGGATTGTGTCCAATCTTCTTTCCCTTGTGAGGTTAGCCTCAGCTTTGACTCTCTGTCTCTCTTTACCATGTGGAGATATTTTTGCTGTTGATGCTTTTTATTTTGGTGGATGGGGTCTCTTTTTTGCTTTCTCAGAAGGGGTGGCTGCAGTGAGGGTGGAAGGTTTTTTTGGAGGTATGGTTGTTGAAGGTTAGTTTAGCAGCTCAAGGACAGTCTCTGAGGAAAGTAATTAACATGGTTCAGCATTCCTGCTTTGAGGCAAAAGGCTAATTCAGAGGTATGACTGATAGAAACACTTATTAGAGCTATAGTCAAGAAAAACAGCTGAAATTATGAAAGAAGAAATGCACACTATAAACCTCTCTTCTTCCATCAAAAGACCCTTGTTTTTCTTGGAAATAAACTTACTGATTTTAGAAATTATGAATGTGTATTTAAGGAAAATTACTTCCAGACAGAATATGATGAAACCTTGCACACTTCTCTAGCAGAGTTAACAATATGAGTTGTTCATAATACAGTAATATCTACAAATTCCAGACAAGAGAATATCAATGTGCTAAATACCAGTTTCTACTCAAGATGTAACTCCTGCCCCAGCTGCGTGGAACTTTGAGATAGAACACACCTTGGAAAAAGGAAGATTGACTCCACCCAGATATACAGAAAAGGGATTATTTGATTCCAGGAACTTGTCTCAGAGGAGGGGACAGGCCCTCAGAATTTCCCAGACCTCATCCAATGTCTGAATCAGAGTCATTAGTTCCCTTTCGATGCCCATTAGCACTATTAGTTAGCAAAACTTAGAGGGGGGGGGAAAATCAGGGACTGGGGTTAAGCAAAGGCACAGCATCAAGCAGATGGCAGAAGCACACATTAAATGTGATAACCAAACTTCAGGATTGCTCCTGCTCAGTGCTTTAGTTTTTAAGAAGGTTTCAACCCCATGTCTTTATGTATATGTTTTGCTTCTCATTAAAATTAAAGCCTGACAACTTACTTGCAGGTGGAAAAAATGGTATCCACTTGCTCTTTGTTTTTGCTGAAGAGGTTTGTATTTACACGTCCATGGTGGAGCTCTCCTTGGAAAACAAAGTCAGATGCAGACATCTGAGAGATTGTTAGGAAAGTTTATTTATTCCATAGGCACACACAAATTCCCTGTTGTCATTTGCCTCTGGTGGAAGAGGCATGAAAGCACTTTAGGCACCTGGAGTGCAGCACAGGTGGAATTCAAGAGGCTGACACAGGGCTGACAAGCCATAAAATCCCTGTCCCAACAGCAGCTGGTGAATGTGACCTTCACTGGGATTTTCTTTGGATACAACAGTGCTGCAGCGAGACGGGTGAGAAAGGAAAGGAGCAGGCACAGAGGGAAGGAGCCACAACTGCAAAGAAATGTGTCTGTGTTCCTCTCCTGCTGTTCCCTGACAACTTCTCACAGTACAAAAGCACCAAAACAAAAATCAACCAACCACATTTCCCCTGAGGTGAGGATGTTGCACTTTAAGTGACAGGAAGAGAGGTACAAAGAAGAACAACACACCTGTGTTCTCTGTTACCCACCAAGGGAACTGCTGTAGGACAAATAAAACCAGGTTCTTCCAATCTGGCGTGCTTGACAGCACCAAACAAAGCAAAGCATGACCCAAGGCATCACATTTTCTTGTGATTAGCATTCTCCTTCAGACAGTGGCAAGAGCCAAGTCCTTCCTCTACACCATCTCAATATTTTGAAAAAGTTCACTAAAGCAGGGATGCAGGCAGTGCTTGGGGGATTTCAGGTGGGTCGTGGGAGGTTTTTTCCCTCCATCTCTCTCCTCTCTGATTTTAGAATTACAGTCTTAACTCGCTTTCTCTCTGCTCAGTACAGAAGGAATTTGGTGCCACCCTGCTGTCTCCAAGAGTACTGCTGGAGAGGCAAGCCGAAGCGGGGACGAACGGCACCGCTGCCATCAGCTTTCCTGGCAGGTTCCCTCAAGTTTGAGTTGCCATCAGGCACATGACAGTGGCCCTGGCAATGTTTTGGAAGCAGGAGTTTGTTTGGCATGCTGTCCGTGCCAGTGCACTTGCTGTCGTGCGAGCAGGAGGCAGGGAATGCCAGATTCACTGCCTGAGGCTGAGCCCAGCAGAGATGCCAGCTATTCCCAGGAAAAGTCCTATCAACAGCAGTAAAATGCAAAGGAGAAAGGTTCGCGAGGAGACCAGAGTCACCCCAGGAGCTGGAGGTGTCAGGACCGTGCTCCAGAGCCTGCTCAGGCTCCGAGGAGCTCTGCACAGCCTGGGCACACCCGCGAAGGGCAAACAGACCGGGGCAGAGCTGACACAGCCCCATCCGGGCTAAGGCAAACAAGGGGAACTGGAAAATGCAGGAAAACATTCCTAAGAGCCAAGGGAGTAAGCGCCTGATCCTGCTCTAGAAGTGATGAACACAAAGCTTCAAAAGCACAGGGTCTCCATGGCACATGAAGGATTGGCATAGAGACAACAAGGATTTATTTGTTTTGATAAATAGACTCTGCTCAAGCTCTTGATGTTCATGCAAGCTCACATATATATATTTATACTCTCTTTTTTTAGTTGAAAATATTATATTTTGGTCAGCCACAGTTAATGCACTTCCTGGCAGATAACAAGCTGTTAAAGGCAGAAAACTCCTCGAGCAGTAAAAGATTCAAGTTCTGTTCCCATCACCCTGGTACACAGCTTGAGTTAACTACCTAGCTTTGGATCTAACTTCTCAAGAAAACATAACTTGATTTCTTCATTTTGCCAGTGTCCAAGGTCTCTGCAACAGCACAAGCACATTTGTGCTGTATCTACTTTACAGAGTGATTTGAAACTCATTTAAATTTTTTTTTTTAGCAAAATCTGAAAGCTAAGGAGGCAAAAAAATTACATAAGTGTGCTTATTGTTGTAAAAACAGACTTTAGCAGGGATAACTGCTTAATGTGAAAAAACATTTTGCTTGGAGAAACTCAGGTTCAGGCTCCAGTTATTGTTCGAGCACTGCATGAACAACCAGGTTTCTCTCATCTTTGCAAAGAAAACTGTGCAGTGCTATTTATTTTTTATGTATATTAAAGTGCATCATAGATATTTGATGTAATGACCCTAAAGGATATGGACTGTCATTTTTAAAATATTGCTTTGCTGTAATTCAGATATGCAACCAAGGAAACTTTCAATCCTTAACTCTCCCAGATCTTCAGGATATTTGAACTCTATTTCCCATTTCTCTGTTCACAGATATGATGAGTGAGGAACAAATTCACTCAAACTGATTAAAGTTGCACCAGAGGTACAGTGTGTAAACCAAACCCAAGGATTGGATGCAGATGTCAGTGATATTGTGTATCAGTAGTTCTTGGTATTCTTTTACTGTGATAGCTGGAGAGTGTATGGTGATTAGAGAAGAATTTGGCATGGAAATCCATCTTTAATTATAAACCTCGCAGGATCAATGAGTTTGTACAGCAATCCATGTGGTGCATAGGCACTGGGATAAGAAGTAGACATAAAATGCAGTTCACCTAAATGGAAGTGAAAAAAGAAAACCAGTCTTAGATTCAAGTACCCAAGCTGGATCCCAGTTCTCCATTTCCCTCTTTCCTGGCTTTTCAGTAATTTATGTGGTCAGAAAAAGAAACCCCTTCAGTTACCCCCTCAGTCACACCTTATGTCCAAGAAATGGCTTTGTTCTCACCCTGCCCTGTGCAGGTGGGCTCCCAGAAACACCAAATGACCTCCTGGCTGCAGCAGGGTTCCACACAGACCCAGCAGCTCTCATTCAGGCAGAGCACCTGAGCAGCACCTTAATTACCTCACCTCTGTGGCTCTCCAAAAGACTGCTTTCCTCTGTATAAATACATATTTTTTAAAACTTGTTTGTACCAAAGATGAAGTTAGAAACTACAAATAGAGGGAAAGATCACACAAGAAATATATTTTCCATTTCACAGTCATACAAAAAAGGAAAAAATTCAGCACGACTCACATTGACTAATCTGTGGGAGACAGAAGCTTCTCATTTCTGTGTGATAGCTGTGGAACACAAATGCTCCTTGTGCCTTCCCTTCAGCACCCACTAGAACAATATCCAGGGAAAAGGGAAATTAGAGTATCTTGCAAGAGGCAAAGCTGTTGTTGTCTTTGAAACTACATAACACCATGTTGGTTTCTAAACGGCTGCTAGGAGAAGGGACATGTAACATTCACTCACTCCACATGTTGTTAGAGCAGTTAAAAATCGTACACATTTCACAGCAAAGCCTGCATCTCCATGCAGCTCGGGCAGAATATGCTAGGCAGACAATCTAGGATCTTTTCATGGCAAGCAAATCTCTTTTCTGCTGAATGGTGAAGCACAAAAGCACACCTGTGCTCTCCAAAAACTTGCAGCTGCTTTTTGTATTTCATAGCTCTGTCAGGAGGCTGCAGAAAAGTGAAAAGTGTTCATTGATAATTCCCTCTTGAGTGAGAGATCTGGTCCTTGTGACCTTAGTAGTGTCCCATGTGCTGAGGCCTTCACATTAAATTTTGAAATGAGTGGCTTTCTTGACCCCCAAATAAAGTCCTGGTCTATGATCCACAGTGTGAGGTGCTGTTGTTGTGGATAAGACTGGAGAATTTTTGCTAGGGAAGCAGGAGAAATTCAGAGAAGCTCTAAGAACTCAAGTGAGGATGAGGGGGTACAATGAAAAAGTGAACTGCATCGATATGGACTTTTGATTATTGAAAGATTACAAAAAAACAACAACAAAAGGAATGTTTCCCATGAGGTTCTGTCTCCTGAGCTCCCCATCAGCCTGATCTGCAACAGCCTCCCAGAGGAGGAGACCTTCCTGATCCACAGACCAACCCCACCTGCTGTGCTGAGCCAGCACAAACCTCTCTGCACTGCCTGCTCTCCAGGCACACCTCAGGAGCCACAGAATTTTCCACATTTTCCTACAGTAGAGAGCAGACTGTATAATTTCCATTGAAGGTGTGGCCAGCAGGATGCCCATCTGCTTCATCCTCAGCAAATGAGACGATGAATTTGCTGTAGGAATTGATCATTCCAGAGAAAGCTGTTGTGCTGCCAGTGCAGATATCCTACTTATTTCACTTATTGGTCTTCTCATCTTTCTGTAAAGCCATAAGTCAACTACATGAAAATAAAACCATTTGTTTTATGTTTCCATCATCAAAATTAGTTCCTGTCAAAATCATGCATTACTGAAACAAAAAAAAGCAGTCAGTGAAGACTGTGCCTGTTGGCCGGATTTTGGAGAAACAGACCTGAACAAAAGCAAAACTTATCCTAAGGATTCTGAAATGGAGGAAGTTTGGATTCCAGCAAAAATGTTGTAATAGCCAAACACAGAACTTAGTCTATATCCAAAATTCTCATTTACTCCAGCTCAAAAGATTTTGGGATGCTCCAATATATTTATTTGCCCAGACAAGAAAATGTGGGTACAGAATGGGAGCTGCAGAGGAAACAGTCAGTCTCACCTGCTCACAAAATCACCAAAAATATAAAGGCCCTTCAAGTTGGATGGTTCACATCCCCTGTAGACAAAGCCTCCGGTAACTGACTTGCCCACACTGCGGCCATATGCAAATATTGGCAGAATATCATCTGTTAAACACACAGAAATACAAAGTGAGAAAATTTACTTTCAGAGAGCATCAAAAAGCAATTGCTCAATGACACTGACAGGTACAAAAACTACTAGAAGGACCAACAGAGTTTAACAAAGTGCTTAGCAAAATTTCAGTGGTAATTCAGCAGTTTACTCTGGGACAGAACAGACCCAGGGGCTTTAAGGATCTCTCTGTGTAGCTGCTTATCAAGGCTTAGTCATGATGAGCTTCCATAAAACCAAGATTCTCTGCATCAAGAAGCAATGCAAGAAGATAACACAGCCTGCACCAAGAGTTATCTTACTTATTTGTGACTGTACCAATCATTTCAGCAGGGATCATCTTTACCAATTCCAGTATTTTTAGAGAAGGGAAAAAGATCAAAATTGCAAGTGAGCTCAACATCTTTGTGGGTTCACTGACACAACATAAAACATAAATGAGTGTGCTCTCACCGTTTTATGTCATGAGACTTGTAAAATAAAGACTTTGCCTCTGGCAACGTTAAAATTGAATTCTCCCTTTCTCATATTGAATTATCAGATTTCACAGAATTTTATTCTTGTCCTCACCTTTTCCCCTGCATTAATGTCAATAACTCATACTCTGCATTTGTCTGCTCATCCAAATGTTCTAGGAACATCTGCATGACCTTGAGACCAGGTGTCTTCACCCAATAGCTTAAGGAACATTATAATCATACTCAGGTCTTCTACCATGCTTTGCCAGGAGCTTTACAAAACCCACCAATTACTGTTTTTGAAGGCAGCAAATGAGTTTTGTCCATCACACCCACAGTCAGACCCAGAGCACAGGTTTTGGGCATCCTGCTGCAGCACTTTGCTGGCTGGGACACACTGCATCTGCCACAGGGTTTGTTTCAGGGTCTCAGCATCAGCCTGGTCCTCTGTCCTTACCACACTCATGGCTCAGAAATTCTGAAGAAAACAGAGTATCACTTTCTGCTTAAATCAAATCTATTGCCTTCCTGGCTTCACTGGGAAAACTGTCCACAAAAGACACAGGCTTTGAATTTAAACACCTTGTCCAGTGCAGTGTGTGACAGGGAATTCCCTGGATAAGCAGAGCATCATTTCATACCAACACAGCAGGGCTGGGGAGAAGGGATTTCTGCTCTTGAGAGGCAAACAAATTCAATTTAATATACAACACTGGATTATTTAGCTTCACTGGAAAAACAGTGCTATAGTCCACTAAATATATGCATACAATAATCTTCTACAAGATTCCTTACCCATGGAGGAATTGTGGTAAAGCTTGTGTCATAGCATTCAAATTCCAGCCATAGTTCCCTCCTTTAACAATGAGGTTGATTTCCTCAAACCTGTTCTGCCTGATATCCCCACACAATATCCTCCTTCTTCTCTTTTTTATGACAGGGTCCCCTCTGTCCCCCCCACAGTGCCACATATTCCTGACCCTCTAGGCATAAACCTCCAGGCAGGCTTTGAGATCAGACACGAATGGATTATCAGGAAGGGTGCAGTAAGGCTTTCCATCAGGGCTTCTTCCATCCACATCAGTCCTCAACACTTTCCCCAACAAAGTACTCCTAAAGAGAAGGCAGAAAAAGAAACCATAGCATGAGAGCCATCTGAAAACACAAAAATTCCCTTCTTCTCCTTGCCCATTTTCAAAGGAAAAGTTATCTGTCTAAAAGAAAAAAACAGTGGCTAGTATGTTTTGCAACCTGCTTAAGCCAGAAAAGTCTCTTTTCTCTAAACAACTTGGCTTATTTCAAAACTACTGCTTCAGACAGACTTGCAGATGCACACATGACAGATAAAATAAGTGTGTAATACTGTAGTGAAACATCCTCTTCTACAGCACAAATCTCTTAGGGCAGATGGTTATTCCATAATATATTTAAGGCATTACTGCTCTTTAGAAGAGTACAAGACGGAAAGAGAAGACAACCTTATTCCTGAGACTTTTCAATCCATTTTGGTTTTCTGTGTGACCTTGAGCCAACGTGACTGTGGTAGTTTAATAGCAGGCCAGTCACACACCTGAACCAGGGTGACTGGGAATGTGCAGGTTCTTCCAGTGGCAAGAATCATAGGATCATAGACTGGCTGGGGTTGGAAAGGGACCTTAAAGACCAGCTCCATCCCTCCTGCCATGGGCAGGGGCACCTTCCACTAGACCAGGTTGCTCAGAGCTCGATCTATCCTGGCCTTGAACACTTCTAGGGATGGGGCACCCACAGCTTCCGTGCCAGTGCCTCACTACCCTCTTCATAATATCTAATCTAAACCTTTCCCCCTTGTCCTGTCACTACACGCCCTTGTAAAAGGTCTCTGTCCATCTTACTTGTAGGCTCCCTTCAGCTTCTGAAAGGCTGCAATTAGGTCACCCCAGAGCCTTCCTGTTCCCAGCCTGAACACTCCCATCTCTTTCAGCCTGTCCTCATGGGAGAGGTGCTCCATCCCTCTGATCATCTTGGTGGCCTCCCCTGGACTCTCCAACAGATCTGTGTCCTGTGCTGGGGACCCCAGAGCTGGATGCAGCACTGCAGGTGGGACCTCCTGAGTGTGGAGCAGAGGGGCAGAACCCCTTCCCTTGACCTGCTGGCTACAATTCTTTGGATACAGCCCAGGACACGTTTGGCTTTCCCAGCTGCAAGCTCACATTGCTGGCTCATGTACAGCCTCTCACCCTCAGCAGCCCCAAGTCTCTCTTGGCAGGGCTGCTCTCAGTCCCCAGCCTGTGTTGATATTGGGGTTGGAGAGGGACAGAGAAAACGATTTCCCATCATGGTATACAGTAGCATTCAATATGAACTTCACCTTTCAGAGCTTGGATCAGCTTTCTTGGCATCAGATGCCAAAACCTTCAATTCGCTGATCTTGATCTTTTCCACTCTGTTCTTAGCCATGTCTGAGTAACAGATATAAAACTTCCCGTTGTCCTTGTGCTTGGGGTGGAAAGCCATGCCCAGGAAGCCCCTCTCATCCCGCAGCCACAGGGTAGCCATCACTATGCTCTGAACATCCAGGAATGGCTCCTCCAGCCGGCTGCCATTGGGTTGGTAGATCCAGCTGCGGCCCAGCTGTGCGGCTGCAAAGGTGCCGTGGGTCCGGTCAGCGGCGTGGGCCATCAGCACCGGCATCCTCAGGCCATTGGCAACCTCAGCCAGGCACAGCTGGACACAGCCCCAGGCTCCTCCAGCACCAAGCCCAGGCTGTGGCTCAGGGCTGAGTTCTGCAGCACCTGGGGGAAGCAGTAATCCTCATCCTGGAGCTGCAGCAGGTGGCAGAAGTGGCTCCTGTTTGTTTCGCAGCACTCCTGGATGTGCTTGTTGCCAGTCAGCAGGTGATGGCAGAGCAGCAGTTGAGGTGAAACTCAGAGCAGTAGTCAAAACAAAATCCTTGGAAGCTTTTCAGTGGGTTTTCTGTGTCGTAGAGATGTGCAGCATACAGAGAACACACCTAGGAAGTAAAGGAAACTAAAGATTTCCTAAAGACGAGGCCATGGACACTCACCCAGGAGAAGCCAAGACACCTTAAGGGGAGCAGATTGGTTAACAAAATGAAAAATTAGCAATGCAGACAACATAAAAAGTCACTTATGAAATGGAGCAGTAGAAAATCACTCAGAATATGTCCAAAACAGTCTGAGAGATCAGTGGTAGTTTCCTTTATCAAAGCATGGCCAGCTGGACAGGAATTCTTCCCAACAGAAGTACAAGTGTGGAGGCTGTGTGTAACATTTTTGGCTTCTTTTTTTCTTTGTTAAGGTTAGGATGAATAATACTTGGGAAACATTAAGCTCGAGTTTGGATTTGGGATGTTTATTATTTCCTATTTATTTACAGTATTTATAGCCTCAATGCACCGTAAGCTCTTAGAAAATGAAGGTAAAATGGAGCTTTTTAAACTTTTTCTAAGGTTATTTAAGTGATAAGTACTCAATACTAAGGTGACACCTATATTATTTATGGTTTTGACCTAATAATGACCACTTAAGGCCTGCAATGGACACCTTTTCTCACCTAATTACAGAAAACCACCTAAACCGATGAAGAAGAAGGAAGAGGAAGGTGAAGAAGAAGGACTCAGACAACACCTAAAATCCTCCATCTTGACTCACACACATTACTATATACTAAAATCTTAAATTTAAGTTTCTAGAGTTCCAACAGCTGTGGATCCTCCACTCAATAAGGTGGGACTGAGCAGTCCTGGGGGGAGGTGGTCAGAGCAGGGGAACAACCTGTCAGAGCTGTGGAAATATCACAAGTGACATGGAGAAGATGGATAGGGCTCACTTTCCCCCAGAAGAAAAACAAGGGAGTATCAGATGAACACAGTAAGAGCCAGGTTAAAAAAAGCTGGTGAAATGCTGCCAGAAGAAACTGTAGGTGCTAAAGATGTACATTGATTAAATATACAGGCTAAACTGATCTGATACATGCACAGTGTTACTGAAGCAGATTGTAGGTGAGATTCAAATAAGTAAATACCATCTCATGCAATTCCTATAGATAGCATTGACTCTATCTATGATCATCAGGAAAAAAAATACTGCAGGCAACATTTTCAAGGGTTACAGATCTAAAATGATGTTCCTTCAAATACCTTTAAGTGTTCAGCTATGTAAAATGTAAAGTAAATTCTGAAAATCAAGCACCGTGTTTGAATTTGTACCTAAATTTAAACTCCTCATCTTGCAAACATTCTGGGCCAGAACTTCTGTAAAATGTTTCCATTAAAATCCCACCTCCATTTTAATCAGCACAAAGTTGCAGAAGTTAAAGCAGAAGAGGCTTTAACATTCTACAGAAATGTTATTTTACTGGTTTTCATGCCAGCAGCCCAAAACAATGTATCCAGATCTTTCATTTGGCACAGATGGAGGAGGGTAAGTACATGCACAGTCCAGGAAAGAACTACTACATGAGTAACTTTTCTGCCTCATTAAACAAATTCGCTTCAATTAAACAGAATTAATTTTAAAATCTAGGCAGTTATACAAGCATTGATTTTTTTTTTTTTTTTTTTTT